>RSEF01000004.1:96353710-96430617 GCA_003993805.1 Himantopus leucocephalus
GCTTCCCAGTTCCTCCCAGTTCCTCCCCACCCCGAGCCTTACTCTTGGCGGGGATGCTCGGGGGCTCTCGCTGGTCCCCGGCGCTGTGGGCAGCGATGGGCAGCGGGCGGGCAGGGAGCGGGCTGGGAATCAAGCGGCGTTGGCTGCGCAGCCGGGTGGCCGCTCCCGTCCGAGGGGTCTCATCTCATTTTGTCATATGTCGCCAAGACACACGCACACACACACGCGCGCGCACACACACACACACACGCACTCGCAGCCACGTTTCCCCCCCCTTCTTGCGGCAAACGGCGGCCAGCCCCGACCCCACCCCCTGTCAAAGCAACAGCCTAACAGCGAGGAAGGGAAGGATGGAGGGAGGATCTGCTCGCCTTCCCTTTAACTCTTCCTTCGCCACCCCCTCCCCCCACCCCCCTAACCCCCCCCTAGGACAGGGCTCCACCGGGTCAGGCCATGTCCCTGGCTGGGGATGGTGGGATGCTACATGGAGCCCTCCCCGGCACCTTTCCCCGTAGGGCTCTGGGACATTTGGGGTCCGGTGGTGCCTTGGCTCTGTCCCCTGCACCCTCGCTGCGTCTCGTTGCCCTCGTGCTCCGAAAACAAGAGCCCCCCAATACAGCTGAGCCCTGACATTGCCCCACTAAGTGGGTCAGGGGAGATGCGGGGTGTCTTGGGGCCACAGCTGGTGTTTTCGGGGCACGGGCAGCCCCACGGTGTGTGGCTGGGGGTGGGAGCCATGTCTGTCTGCCTGTGTCCACCCTGAGACCATGAAAAACCCATTTTGGTCCTTGGTTCCCCCCCCCATCTCCAGGAGCAGAGCCCTTTGGAGTGGCACAGCTTGAAGCCCTGGGGTTCTCCAGCGAGGGTGGGATGGGGAAATAAAGTCAATATGAGAGCTGAAAGCTTCTTTTCCCACCCCTTGGAGAGGCCAAGGACCTGAGCTAGCAGAAGAGGCAAACTCCCCAAACTCCCACAAATTAGCTAGAAAAGGGACATGCAAATGGCATGCAGATTTTGCAAAGGACTCAAACTGAATTCAGGGCAGCTCCTGACGGTGGCGTAGCATGGAGTTGCCTTCTCCAAGGACAAATGAGAGGTGCCAGAGCTCACGATGCTGTCCATGGAGCAAGGCTCCCACACATGGAGAGGTTGGTGGCATGCGTCTGTGCTCCCAGCTTCATCCCAGCACTGGGGCTGCTGCAGCAGGGTTAGGTCCTGCAACACACACTGTCAGGCTCCAGTTCCCCCCTTGGCCCCTTCCATGGATGTGCGGTGGTTACACCACTCCTGCTCGCCTGTCAGAGGCTTCAAGAGGGGGAGAAGAGGAGTTGCTGCCACTTATTTCTGCTGCTTTCCAATGAAATGACAGGTCAGGTAATTAATTTTTCCTGCTAATAACGCTGGACAGGCACTCAACTGCTCCCACAGAATTGCAGGCTGTGAATATCTCTCTGCATAGGTTGTTGCTGGCAGACCTCCAGGGGCTGTGTGTGATCCTCCTTGGATGGAAAGGGCAGACGAGGCCCTCTGACTGACTTACAGTCACCTTTGGAGACCGGGATTAGAGCCTGGGACAAAGCCATCTCTCCTGTGGGTGAAACTCTGCTGCTTCCCACTAGCACTGCCAAGCAATGGAGCAGTTCAGGTCCTGCATGGACAACTGGGTGGTCCCTCCGGCTGTTAAATCTGGCAGGGAGAAGGGAGAGAGCAGGGCTGCCGATGGGGGATGGAGAAGGTCAAGTCAGATGTGTCTGCTGGGACTGCCCCACCACAAATGAAGACATGCCCAGGAGCCAGCAGGATTACCCCTGTCCATGCAACAGAGGCCCTTGCTTACAGGCAGCCTGGTGTCCTCTGAGCATGGCAGTGCAGCCTCTTTCAAGGGGTATGCAAGGGTATGAGGTGTCTCACACGTGAACTTCCCACACTGCTGCCAGCCTCAGATGAACCCCTCTCTGATTGTCACCTGGCTGCACGCCTCCAGGATTGAGCACCAACGCTGAGACAGCTGCACCCGAGGGGAGATGGGCTCCAGCTCCCCTCTCTGACCCTCCAAGGGGCACTGGTGTGCTCCTGGACACCCTGAGGGGATGGGAGGGGATGAAGAGGGAATCTGCATGTGTCTTCCCACCCAACAATGGGACATGCCTAGGCCAATTTTGTAGCTGAGAGGATGCTCTGATGATGTTGCAGCTCCACTAGGTCAGCCGGTATCCTATCCCCAGCAGCAGCTGTACGTGGACACCCAAGGAAAAGCAAAAACAGGACAATATTTCCCCCTAACACTCCCCAACCATTTTCAGTTCAGAGGGTTTCTAGAGGGTCAACTGTCTGCAAAGACACCCAAGCAGAGCAAGGTACCAATGGATGTACCCTTGATGGCCAGAGCAGCAGTGTTTCCCAGCTCCTCTTCCTCACTGATACAAAGGAGAGGTTTTTGCAGGGTCCAGACCCCCACAAGGGCTGAGACCCCTTCACGTGCTGTGTGTCCCCACTGAGTTCGTCCTCACTGCAAGGCGTTGCCTCCTTCAGTGTTGAAGCCCAGAGCCTGTAGGACGCTTCACATGTTTGGGGTTCATGCAGCACTATCCTCCTCTCCCATTGCAATTGCCAAGTCTTTTTATAAGGATTATCCTGGGCTTGCACTGGGGCAGCAGGTTTTCTGCTCTTCTCTTCTACGCTACTGTTGATCCCTTTCCAAGACGTGCTTGCAGATGTCATCATTTTCTACGGCAGGCCAGGACGAGTGCTCTCTCCAGAGGACATTGCTCTGCCTCTGCTCCTTGTCCTCAGCACAGCCCCGCTAACATCTTAAGTGGACGTTGTTTTCCCTTATACGCTGAGTGTTTTGTGCATCTTGATGTGGTTATCATGCTCCAGCCGTCAGATTGTAGCGAGTCCCAGGGAGAAGGTGCCAACTTTAACATATGCCTGAACAGTTCTTTTCAGACATATACAAACTGGAACAATGCCTCGCTGAGAATATGCTTGTTGATGCAATTTGCCAACTGTGGTTTCAGATCTGCTCTTTTCAGCAAGTACCAACTATTTGTAGACAGTGCAAAATCTTGGATAGCCAGGGACTGATGGGGTCCTCGAGAAACTAGCAGGGAAGACAACCTAGGTCTGAGTGAAGACCTCCGTAAGTATCACAAATAATGTTCAGATCAAATGCTTTGCCTCCAAGAAGTTCAGTCCTTTTTCTCTTTGCTTTAGGAAGCTGCCAGCACTGGGCAGTCACTTGGTTTCTCTACCACACAAACCATGAACACATTCTCACCTTGTGGAAGCAGGACTTTGCTCAGCTCCTCATGCGTCCTGGTTCAAACATCCTCCAGTGCTTCCCCCATCAGTGGTGCTCATCATTCAGGTAGGACATCATCAGGACATGACTCTAGTGCACCTGGGCCTAAGGCTGCCTGGCACAGAGCCAGCGAGGGTGTCCCCACTCCGGCATGTCCTTGGAAACAGGACAGACAACCCTTGACTGGTAGCTGGGCTCTCCCTAGCTTCTTCCCATGGATTTGCAGACACCACGGCAATGTTTTATGGAAGAGCTGGAAGATAATAACAAGCTGGGTTTGGGGTTGTGTCTAAGGAGATGGGCAAGCCTGCCAAGCGGGCAACAAAGACTGCCAGGTCTGACAAGGCAGAGGTGTTTTCTTGCCACCATCCATTAGGACGCAGCTCTGCCATTTGCCCACGTGTCTGCCTTCAGCTTGCAAACTCCCAGGGCAGGGATCACCTCCCGTTCTTTGCTGATGAAACCCCCCGTCAGCTGGTAGCGTCGGATGTGGAAATGTCAATGAGTTGGTCCAAGAGCAGGAGGGTCAGCACTTGAACTGCCTGTTCTCCGTGGAGGACTGCCAAAGGCATATGTGTTTAAGACAGCAAATAATCAAGAGACCATTGTTCATAGCAACCTCAGTGGAAATATTTTTGTGTGTGTATGTGTGTGTGTGTGTATGTGCTGGCATCCAATTTGGCAATGGTTACTCAGCACAAGTGGGCGGCCTGTCCCTTTCTCTCAGCTGGAGTCTCCTCCTCCTCACAAGGACCCAGAAGAGGGATGAAACTAAAGCAGATGGTTTGGGGGTGCTCAGAAATACCAATGCCAAGGGCTGTCTCATCACCAGCTAGGGCTTCATAGTGTGCTGAACATGTTCAAGACCAAAGAGGTCCCTCCAAGGAAAGGGGGATGCAGGGGCCTGCGAGCAACTCTTGGAGATATTGGTGGTTTCCACTTTTGGTTGGATTTTGAGGAGAAGGAGCAGGAGCGGAGGTCTTTGGGGTATTGTGCAAAGTATGGGGTTCTGTGTCAAATGTTGCCTCCCCAAGTCCAAGGGAATTTGAAGAGAGGCCATGCTGGTTTTGCTGGGAAAATGTCTCAGGGCTTTCTCCAAGTGAGAATCCAAGAATGCAAGCATGGAAAGCTAGCCGAGGCAGGCATTGCTCCAGATTATCAGCTCTTTGAGTGCCATACAAGATCTGCCACAGTCCTTCAATGGAAAAACTCCCAGACTCCCATTGAAAGCTTCGCTGCTGCTCTTTTCCCCTCAGAAGTGAATGGAGAGATTTGTCCTAACCTCCATCCCCCTCCACATCTCCCAGCATTTCGTTCTCTCTGAAGCAACATGTCGCTGCTAGAATCAGCTGAGATGAAACCGAGCTGGCTCCTACACACCTTGGGAGCTCAGGCAGGGTTGCTTCCCACACAGTGTCTTTCACCCAAATTAAACAGCTCTCAGCTGAGCTCTGCCATCCATCATGCCAACCCGCAGGCAGAGCTCGGTTTTGGCAGCTCTCTACACCCTTGGGTTCATGTTTAGCAGGGAAAGAGTCAGGACCTTTTTTTTTTTTAATGTGTTGCAAGGGGCACACAGTTGAGGAGGCTACAGGGCCATCCTTGAAATCACACTGAAATCAGTGGGTGGCTGCTAGTCGTTAAAGATAGTAAAGACCTGGCCATTGAGGGCTATTTTCAGACTGCCTACTACAGTGTTCAGTATTCAAGGGGGCAAGGATGGATGTAGACTACCTACTCCCCAGGGCTGTGTCACTCCACAAGGAAGCGTCACTGGGTTTCTGCAGTAAAAATAGCCTGTAGACCTTGATACAGCATCAAAGGAAGTAACAGCTGATGTTACAAGGACTTTGCTGGCCTGGGATTGAGCTGCATTAGGACACCCAAATTCAGATGTCTGAATGAACTCACTCTTTGTCAGTGATATCTGAGTGTCATTCAGTTGGTGTCTACATCAGCACCAGGTGAGCAGCTCTACAAGCTGCATTGGCTGTATTGATTGGAGCTCAGTTCGGCTGACCATGCCCATGTCTAATAGCACTGTAGGTGTCCCGGAGTATTAGTGGCATACAAATATACGGAGCAGATAGACATGGCATAGGGTCTCTGTTAGCACCACCTATGGTGGCGATTCTTGGTGGAGACCAAATACTGTGTGTTGTCTCCTGCAACTAAGCTATCAAGGCCATGTGAGCTGGCATCTGTGCTGACAAGTGTCAGATCCACAGATTCATGTCCAGCTATTTGAGGTGGGAAACTGAGGAGCTTTGGCCATCTCAGATCCCTAGGTGTGCTGTAGACATCTGCACTGTTCATGCTTATGTCCACGTTTGTTTCAGGTGTCTGCAGCTGGCTTTCCTATCAAACCCACTGCACAGAGGACTGATTTCTGGGTTGATTTCAGCAGCTTTCCCCTCTCCCACTCCACTGGGTCTCTGGGTGGTAAACAATCATATCCCAGCTCTGCGTTGCATAGGCTTCACTCTGGGCTCACCAGATCAGCCACTTTAGCAAGGTGGAAGTCTCTGTCTCTCTGCCACAGAAAGACTTTTGGGAGAAATCATCATTAACTTGGTTTCTAACTCACTTTTCAGATCCCCTTTCGGGGAGGATAGCCTTGGCTAGCAGATCCTCCAGCCTCTCGCTGTTTGCTTGCCGGAAAGCAGCCTGAGGGAATAACCTTAGACTCAAATTACATTAAGAAAGGTCCTCGTGAAACAAGGCTGTTCTCAGAGCCAGAGTTTACAGGCATCCTAGGCAACCGCCTTGGGCTTTTTCCAGTCCTCCAGGGAGCAACACAGTCCCCAGAAATCAATAACTGAGTTCTTTTGAAAGTCAGCAGGACTTTGGCTTGATCTAAGCCACTCTCTTCAGTGATTTCACTCTGCTGACAGCAAACAAGGATCCCTAAATGAGAGCCCTGGATTCAAGCAACCTGAAAAGGATCAGCCCTGACCTTCTGTCCCATTGCAAGGGTATGGCTTGCTTAATGCCTGCTGATCACGCCTGTGATCTCATCCTTCTGGGCACTGGGCTGCCCAGCTCCCCGCTACACAGAGTCAGACAAGGGGAGGCAAAGTAGGTTTTGACTGAAAATACCTCTATTTTTTCAAGTGGGAACACCACCCTGAGGCTCTGCTGAAGCGGGGAGAGTCAATCCCTCCTTCTCCCATAGGGCTCAGCCCACAAACTCGTTTCATCTTCAGATATTCTTCCTCATTCTCTTTAAATCCAGGATTTCTTTTCTGACTACATCACCCCAAAGGTGTCTTGTTTCACATGCACCCCAATAAACACCCTCCCCTCTACCCCTGTCTATCTTTTCCCCTCCCCAAAACACCCAAAATACCAAACACAGCTTGCTTTTATACTAACGCCTCTCCCAACAGACCTCGCTCTCTCTCTGGGACTACAAGTCCCAGACTTCCCTTAAGCTTAGATTAAGTGACTTGGAAGGCCTTGTTCCCCTGCCTCTTCCCCATCCTGCCTCTCTCCCAAAGGAAGTTGCCATAACCCAGCAACTTTCCTAGCTCTGGGAGGAGGCAGGCTGAGGACATCCTGCTATAACCCCTCCTCCAAGCTGAGCTCACTACTAGGCCATGTAAAGCCCACCAGGGGTCCCTTCTGATGCTGGAGCACCACATAGTCAAAGCTAAGCCTGCTGTGCGCTCCTCCCCATGGACAGGAGCTGGGTTTTGAGCCCAGTTTAACGGAGAAGATGCTTAATGCCCATTCACGTGATGCATTCATACATAATTGTATGTAATATGCTTTATGAGCAAAGAGGCTCATAGTCTTTATCAGCTGTGAGGCCGAGGGATGCATCAGCCAAAGAGCTCCACATCCCATCAAGGGTCAATCTTGCATCCTGCAGTTCAAAGGGAACAAAGGAAAATTGAAGGAAGTTCAGGAAAGCACCACATTTATAATGGCCTGAGAAATCTGATTTATGACCAGAGATGTAAAGATGTCGGTCGGGTTTGTGCCAGAGGAGGCTAAGAGGTGGGTGGGTCATGGACTGACACCAATTGGACTGTCAAGACTTTCCTGGGGGTTCATAGCTTGTCAGTGTAGCTGGGAAAAGGCACAATGAAGGGCAGTGATGGGAAGATGTAGCTGCCTGCATTCCCAAGTTCACCCGTTTTTCAACAGTGAGGGTGTTTTACCAGCTGGACAACTTACAATTGGATCTTCTCCCAGTCTTTAAACTGAGCCCATCTGTGTTTTTAAGTACTAAGTTTAACCCCAGAAATTATGATCTGGGCAAAAAAAATAAGTTGTTAGCCACATTCTGAAAAGGTTCAGAGTAGATGCACATAACGACCCCTCGGAAAACGTAATGAACCCATGCACCTTTCGGAAACAAACTCCAGGATGTTTTAAAATATGTTTGTGCTACGCCTGGTGTGATATAGCAACAGCTGAAGGTCATAGGCACTGTATAAATAGAAAGGAGATTTTATTGTGACACGTCCATCCAGAGCTGTTGCTCTTGGGTATGCCATCTGGGATGGGAACAGGAGCCTGTGAATTCCTACTGTAATAAAGAAAAAGAGATCCTTGTCCTTGTAAGGAGCGTAAGATGATACCGTGTGGGGCGTTAGCGAAGGGGTTGTAACTTTGCCCCGAATTTTAGCAATTCTCAAGAAAAATCAGATGTCTCATGGTGACCTTTGGAATGCAAAATCCTCCCATGGGGATTAAATCACATACCCAATCAGATAGAAGGAATATTTTCACCCATAAAGAGCATTTTCTATCTGCTGGATAATGGCTTATAATTACTGTGCTTCTAATTTGGGTGCCTCAGTGCCCCAATCAGTAGAGGTAATAGGGGCTCTCTGATATCCTTTAGCATGTGCTGGTAGGACTTTATACCAGTGTCTGACAATGTGCTATCAAAGACCTTTTCTGGAGACGGCCAAACCCTGCTTCATGCAGTTTCTCTGTGCCATCCATCAGCTCTGTGCACCCCAGCCATTTATCTTCCTCACGTATTTGGGTGATAAAGTCTTCAGGGTCCGAAACAGTGGACGCTGCACCCTTGGTCCATGCCAGAACAACAGCTTTGGGACGTTGCCTGCAACAATCAGTAATGATCACTCCAGAAACAACCTATGGATGTCCTGAAAGAAAGGGAGCATGGGGAGCCATGGGGGAGTAAATGCCAAAATCATTTAGCAGAACCAGAGGGGGTGAAACACTGAGATGCAGGAACTTGATCCAAGGAACCTGGCCGAACACCCTGCGGAGGTCTTTGCTGGTGCAGTGCACTGCAATTGCTGCTGCTCCTGAAGCAATGAGTCAAGGCAGCCACAGAGAGAAAATGAGACCTTCACTTTTCATTGCTTGGCATCAAAGATAACTCATGGTATTTACTTAAGGAAAGCAATTTGAGAGAGACACAGGCTGTAAATCTTCAGACGTCATTGCTGGACAAGAGCCAAAGAGCCTCTCAGCTCTCTCTGTGCAAAGTCCCAGTTCATCTAATGGGGGTATCTGCTTCACCGATGAAGGCAACAATCATGTCCTGTCCCATGATGGGGTGGATCTCAGCGAGACCCAGGACTGGGCTAGGGAACCAGAGAGCTGTGTGTGCTTGGTGAGGACCTTTTCTGTGCAGATCTGACCCTCACTTGGGAGCAGGTCCTCTGACAGTTGCTCAACACTACCTCCTCCTCCTCCATGATCCCACACTTGGGAGGTGTGTTTACACCACAAATACGGATCAGGAGCAGCATCCTGTCCCCCCACACCTCCTTTTGGAAGGTACAGGTTGTCTGCACCAGTTTGAGCAGGAAAGCATGGATGGCTCCCCAGATTATATTGCCTGCTGCTGTGGTCTGGAAGGAACTTGCTGGTCTAGGTGGCATGCTGAGGTCTTGCTTCTCCCCCTTCAATACAGGCTTGCTTGGTTCATTTGTTTTTTTGTCCCTAGGGTTATTTTTAGCAGGTGACCAGGATGGGGTCTGTAAGTCTCATGAAACATTGAAGCACGTAGCAGTGGCCTGTTAGAAACCCATAGGAATAAAAGGAGGAGGGCACCAGCGCTTCTCTGCAGCATGGAGGGAGTGACCGTTTCTTCCCCTCCTCGAAGGACAACTCGGTGCATGGCATTATAACCGCAGAGAGGAAAATCTTTGCTCTCCTGCTATGATTGCTGATATGGCATTGGATTGTACGATGGGTCACACCTATTGATCACAGCAGGCTAAAAAAGAAACAACCCATAAATAACTCCTGACATCCCCAGCTGTGCCAGAAGTCCTAAACAAAGGACTCTTGGGAAAGCTGCTGTTGGTATTTCTCTGTCCCTCTTTTCTGGAAAATGCTTGGGACAGGTTTGGTTTAAGCCAGATGACTGGGGCTCACTAAATGTTTTTGCAGGTGTTTTCTTAGCTGGGCTGAGTTATCTCATTCCTTAATCCAACCCTTCCTGGAAGAGCATCACCAGCCACATTGGGATGGGGCATTGCTACTGATGTTCAGCCCTATGCTGTTCCCGTGTCTGCTTTCACGAACACCGAAACTGGTAAATGCGCAGATGGCTAAGACAAGAAGGCAAAGATGACTCTTCTGTTCCTTCACTGAAGCTAGTAATTTCTTGTGCTGAATCTGATTTTTGAATTTATGAAACTGCATGATTTGGGCAAAAAGGATTGTAATAAATGCATGACAGGGAGGCTAAGGGGGAATAATTTTTGGATTGTGCTTTCTTTAATGAAACTCAGCCCCAGATGGTGACAGGGTGGAGAAGCAAAGCATGGTCCCTGCAGAGCACCAGGCATCCCTCCAGAGCTTCCACCAGGAAGCAGCAATGAGAAGGAGCAGCGGTGTGTGTGATGATGGGGACGCAAACTACAGGAAAGGGACAGACGGACATACAGCAAGAGCAGGTGGGTCAGCCTCCCACGCAGCCCAGCTTGCTGGTGACCAGGGCCAGGGCATGAGGGGCAGCAGGCAATCCCCTCCGTAAAGCACTTACTGATGCTCCACTGGATCCCACGTGCTCTCTGTGGACTGACCATGGTGAGGGACACGTGAGAAGAGGAGACGGCCAGGCACCATGCCTCTCCTCCCCCCTGCCTCTTTCTTCCTCTCTCCCTCCCCCTCTTTCTTGTTTTTACACCACAGAAAAAAAAAAAATGTTCCCCACATAATGATGATTCGGTCAACAGGTCAAGTCAAGCATGATAGATTTCATTTTCAAGCTGGGGTCAGGCGGTAAATTGCCTTAATGCTGCTGGCACGGAGATTGCCGAGCTGAGAGGCTCTTGCAAATGAGGTCCCCCCGGCATTGCTCAGACCTACCCTTTCTGCAGGACCAACGCCTCAGGTTGTTTGGGGGCTGGGGGGGCCCAGCCACAAGCAAAAGGGGCTTTTAGAGCAGCACCACCCTTGTAACTAATTGCCTAGGGGCATTTGCCACTTTATAAGGGGCGACAGCAACATGCTTGCTTGATATATGAGTTATCTCTGCTGCCAAAGGGTCCGCAACATAGTACAGGGCACACTGTGTACTGCATTTCCACGGCAGGAGGGAGAAGACAGAAAATGACTCTGCTAGAGCAAGAGAGGTCCAAAGGGAGCGAGGAGTTGCAGGTTCCTTCCAGGGAGCAGGGCTAAGAAAGCTCCAGGAGACACCCAGGCCCTGATACGAACCCAAGAAATAAATCCATCCCATTGCAGAGAGATGGAGAGTCAGCCAAGGAGGGGAAGGTTTATTTAGAGAAACAACCGTGGGCTGTCTGCCCACATCAGGCTTTTAGCTGATGATCGGCACGTGCCATATTTGGGGGCGGCTGGGGGAAGGAGTCCACTATTATAAGCCTTACAGCATCTCTACCAAATCCTGCTGAAAGCTGCAGAGGGCCTGATCCAACAGGATCCCACTTCTAGTGTCACCTTTTCTGACCTTGGCCAGATCAGAGATAACCTCATGGCAGGTCACTGATGGCAGACACCAGCAATTACTGAGAAACTGGGTCCTTTGAAAGATTACCCAAGATTTCAAATGTGCCCAGAAATCTGCATATGCCCAGAAATCTGCATATTCCCTGATCATCCTCTGCCAGGCCAGGGAGGGAAAATGTGGGAAAAGGCTAAAGGGAGGGATGGTCTGGAGAGGGTGGAGATGTGCAGATTCATCCACTCCCGAGCAGGATGCAGTCTGAAACATCAACGATCCTTGGGATTAATGGTGATCTGGGCACTGAATCCATTCCCTTTACGGTTCTCATTCCTCCAGACATGGCCAGCACCTGACAGCGATGTGAATCAGCACGGGATAATCTATCTCTTTCCTTCTCCATTTCTGCCTCCGTTAAACATCCCCTGCTCTGGGGAAGGCTCTGTCCCCAGTAATTAAGGTGAATAGATCTCCTGTAGCAAAGGGCACTTCCCGGCTCGTTAACACAGAGGAGGACTCAGCAAGGGCATCTCTTCCTTGCCCTGGAGGAGGACGCAGAGAAAACAGTGCTGGGTATCCCAGGGAGTCCTGCTGCTGTGGGGTGCCAGGCATTTAAATACATGGATGGAGACGTGTGGCCAACACGCTCAGACATTTTGGTGTCCCAGGATCGGCTGTGCTCTGGGATCAACCACATCTGGCTGCATTGGAGCAGTGAGGAAGTTTTGGTGCAAGACTGTGCTTACACAGGGAATGGAACTCTTTGTCTTCGTTATCACAGGGACTGAAACCTTCCTCTGTGGTTAGTTTGGTCCATCTTGTTGGAGCTCAAATGTACAGGAGGAAGGGCTGAGATGTGAGGGCTGAGTGACCATCAGAAATTAACACATCCCCAGCAGAGACAAAAGATGTGCTGCTGCAGGACTGTAGGCTGTGAGACCAGGAGCCCACCTGAACACATGAACCTCCCCTGGATAACATAATTTTTGACACAGCTCAGAAGATGACGGCCATTTCTTGCCCTTGTTCATCCCTCACCCATGCACATGCCTGTCACCCACAAAACCCATCCCAGCTCATGCAGAAACAGGGAGTTCTGCTGTCAGAGGGATGGGGCAGTTCCAGTGCCGTGGCTTGATGGGTCTGGGAAGTGCTCCTCCTTTCTGCTCTCAGCCTTGCTGCTCTAGGAGCCAGAGGAAGGATGCTGAAGGACCTGCCAGCCTTGCCCCACCAGGCTCTCCTGAACCCAGCAAGAAAGCCTTTAAAATACATTCACTTCAAGAGCTACTTTGCTACAGCCATTTCTTCTCATATGGGAGTAGAGATGCTTCTCCTATCCAGAGTTTACCTGCAGGAGATGACAAAGGGAAAAGAAACCCTCATTTGCAGTGTTTGCCCTAAAAACACATGTCCTGGTGCAAAATCAGCTGTGGAACAGGCAGGGCTGGTGCTGGGTGGCTGTTCCCGAGTTCACCCCCTGGGCCCCACGGACAGCAGCAGCACCACCAAAAAGCATTGCTCAACCCGGCCTTGCGGGCTCCCTGCTCTGCCTGCTGCCTTGCACTGCCTTCCTTGCTCACGCAGTGCCATTTGGCCAATACTGCTCATCCTCCATCTCTTTCCTCCTGCCTCTTTCTGCAAGATGCTCCATGATGTGCCCTAGGTAAACCTCCCGGGAACCACTTGGGATGGAGGGGGGAAAGACCAGGGTCATTAGTGCAAAGAGCAATGAGGTCAAGAGGGCTTTCATGCCTCAGCATCTTAATTGAAATGGGTTTCCCATCCTCCCCTGCTTCCCTCATGCCCACCAACTCGTTCAGGCTCCGTCAAGGGCACCCAGCTAATGGCTGTCCTGGCCCAGTGCTGTGCACTCTGCATCCCCAATGAACTGCTCGCATCCCTTTAATTAAATGTCAAGATATGCAGGGTTTTTTTAAGAGCCCTATGCTCAGAAAGATTCATGGAGAGCTCAATTACCGTGGGGTGAGGAGGTAGGGAGAGGGGAAAGCTTCAGGTAGGAAAACTGTGGAGAAAACGGAGATTTCAGACACACGGGATCGGGCCACTGCCACTGCAAATTTGCCTTTGGCTGTGCTCAGACCTGAGCTGTGCGTCCCACCTCACCAGACTGTGAAAACTGATGAATGCCATCATGTCTCTTGAATGCAGAAGAAAACCCATCTCTGAGATTTTCCATGCGATAAAACTGTTAAGCCCCCTAGGTGCATGCAGCGTTTGCCCCAGGCCACCACCTTGGGTCAGCTTCATCTGCTGTCTGGCTCACTGCTTCAGCCTCGGATCTGGCCAGAGTCAGTGTTGCACCTGAAAAAAGACTTTTTTAATTTTGATAAACTTTCAAATCTCAACATAAATCTTGCAGTGATGACAGTAGGATTGTGGAGTTGTCCTGGTAGGATGTGATGCATTTTTGTCAGCTTCTGGGGAGCCCACAACACAAGCCAACTTGGAAGACAGAGAAATTTAGTGTTCCAAAATAACCATAACTTCTCCAGGAAAGCACTTTAGCAGGGCTTCTCAGATGGCAATATGAACAGGCAACTGACTCCAGCCCTAGACTCCCCTCCATCTCCCTAGGCTACAGTGGGAGCTGATACACTCCACACGCACGTAGATCAAAATTCAGGTGACGTGATCTCCACCAGATCCCACCCTGTCCACCCAATCTGTTGTGTCTCCCCTACCTGTTGTATACAGCAATGGGTGCATTCTCCATATTGGATCATGGCTCCAGGGTTGCAGTGCTGGTGCTTCCCACTCTCCCTCCCATTGCTCTGCAATTCACAGTTGCTTTTCTGTTTTGATGCCTGTAATGGAGTGAGGCAGGAGGCACGAGAATGGTGGAGTGGTCAGTCCTTGCACCAAAATAAGGAGAATAGTGCCTCTATCTGGACAGAAGACCCATGACACAGGGAAAGGAGACTGGAGAGAAGCACGTCCAAGCTTTGGTGAAACCCTTCAAAATTCCTGTGCTTTAAGATAAAAAATTCAGATTTTAGAAACTGCTTGGGTAGGATGCCAGAAGGACCTGGGAAGCTGACTGGAGTCCCAATGCCAGTGTGTTGATCTCACCCTGGTGGAAAGCCATAAGCGCCCCAAGCTCAGTGGTCCACACCTTCACCCTCCTGGGATGCTCAGCCGTGCATGGCCTTGATGAAGCTGCTTCTTCTCCTCAGTACATTTTGGGGGCCTTGGCTGTCTGGGAGGCATCGCACTATGGTTCCTTTGGTGGGATCTCATTATGCGATGAGCTGAACATCTGGATTAAAATAGATCAAATAGGCACTAAATCCTAAATAAGCCTGAGAGCTCAGCAGCAGCCATATGCTTCCTACTGACAAGCTCAAAAAACTCTCTCCTTGCCATTAGCTCACACTACACGCAGTATTTTATCCTCCTCCAACCCAGCTCTGAGAGCAAACCTTCCTGCTTTTCCTCCCCAGCTGTCCCTCCTCTGGCCATCCTCTGAACCAGTAGCCTGAGGCTCTTTTTAGGCAGGGATGTCTGAGGGCACACATCACATCTGAGCTCTGTTAGCCAGAAAATGGGTGAGCATTTACCCCACCGTGCAAAAGATTTTGTGATATTAATTAAAACAATACTACTAATAATAATCAGAGGGAGCTGAAAAAGAAAGAAACCCAGAGATTTATTGTTTAGCATTCATGCTTGGCTCAGACAGGGGGTCAGCTAGCAAATATCCTGTGACAGCACTGTAAATATTAATGTTTTATTGCCTGTATCCCTTTGAGATCAAGAGGAATGCGGAGGTCTAGTGGCCTGCAAAGGCAGCTTCTTCTTAGTTGGGGAACATGGAAGGTGGGATGGACCCAAGGGCATTGCAGATGCAGGACCTGCGGAGATGCTGCTGTTCCCTGAGCATCACACAGGCTCTGCTGATGCTGCGTGTGGGTGCAAGCATCACTCCAGGGAGGACTCAGGGATATAACTTTTCAACACTGCTTTTATGGCCTGGTAGCACAGAAAATAAGGTCTGGCCATTGCCTTTAGGTCACGAGCCTTATTAACTTAACAAGACAAGGGCTAAGGTCTTGTGAGGCCTTGGCAGACTTGTCTTGGCCTGAGCTTTTTTTAGCCGTTTTTAGCCGTAACAGTGTATTGCCCAATGGTCAGATGAGCGTTGCTGGCTGTGACAGCCAATCTGCCCAGCAGTTAGGTGATGAGCATCTAGCTTTAGCTAAGCTTTTTGCAATTGCCTGGTTTCACCCTGAAAACATTCTACCAGTCGGAAAAGGTCTGAAAAAAATAAGGGATCCTTGTATACCCCGATCTCCCGACCAGTAAGACAGAAGTGCCAGCAGCAGGCTGCTTGATGAGGTATGAAGATAGCACCGGTGACCCCCAACACCAACCGTGGCAACACTCCCACCCTCAGCACCTCCAGCAAAAAATCTGGGGTGCTGGTAACTTGCCATGACAACTCTAAGGAGGGGTGGGCACAGCACCAGAGATGGTTGAAAGTCTATGTATAACAATCATAATTGCATTATTAGTCGGAATTAGCAGTAATTGGATAATTTGGACACTACATGTTGGTCTCATTGCAACGAGGCTAACAGAAATGACTTGCTTGACTGTGATTTGATTGTTAATGAGCCTAATGCTAAACTCTCTGCTCTGTGCATAAGGTCTGCTCCCTTTTCGCCTGCCGCTAAATTTTGAGTGTAACACTTCAAAGAGAATAATCTGGAAATGGCATCGGCTGCTGTGCATGGAAAAACTGGGACAGCCCATGACCTAGGTTGGCTGGAGAAACTCTCCCTCCTTCTCTGCCTTCTTTACCCTCCCAGAACCCAGTTTGAGGGAGAGGATGGTGGTGGCTGAGCTTTGTGTTGGATCAACCATTTATTATATATCAGTAATGAGATTAAAAGGGACCATGGGGGTGTCCCACTGGTGTCCCCTTCCCTACATCACCTGTGGTCATGGTGGCCCCAGGACATGACTGAAGGTGGAAGATGCACAAGGCAGCCTGCGTGCAATAGTTCATGGAGGGTAAATCCTGCTGGGGGAGGTCGGAGGGCCCAATTTGGGCTTGCTGATGCCTCTTGGGAGAGGGAAGGATGAGATATTCACCTCCAGGACGCACAGCCTGAAGGAACTAGCTCTCCATTTGCAGAGACATCTCCCCAGCCTGCCCCAGCTTCCCTTTTTTTTGCAGAAAAAGCATTTTTTTGCTGCAGAAGGGGCTGGTTGTGCTGTGATAGTGCAGGATCCACGTGCCTCTTTTTCCTTCTGGGCAAGATCTCATGATTTTACAGGCTGATCTCCCGTTTCTTTCAGAGGGAAAACAAGGGAGCAGGAGAGGAAATTACATACCCCAGGAGGGGAACTGCTAACTGAGGAGCACCCCCCGGCTTTGTTTCAGCTGACGAATGCCTTCCTTCCCCCTGCCCTGTTAGCCTTTCTTTTTGCATCCTGGGAAAGGTCTGAATTTCGGCTGAGGGAAAGTGCTGGGGGAAGGAGCAGGGTGGTGGGGGAAGGGATGCTCTGCCTGCACTGCCTCTCCCGCCTCCGGTCCTGTCTGCTTGTGGCCGATCCCTTCGCTGTGCAGGGTGATGGTGATGTGAAGCGACACTTGACTGTGCGGAGCGGGGAGATGGCAGCCCCCCGCCAGCCGCTCCCCCTCCCGCAGCGCTGGGGCCGAGCCGACATCGCCTGGGGAGCTGCTCCCATGGTGCCAATCAGCACCCCGCTCCCCACAGCCAGCCCTCCAGCATGGAATGAGGTTGTCTGAGGGGTCCCAGAGATCTGGGGTGCGATGGAGGAGTTCTTAAATGGGACCTGGTGTGACAGGGATAAAAAAATGCCCCTGGTCACTTGCTGGTGAAGAATCATGCCTTGGATAGGACTGTGTGGTGTTGGAGGGCAGGAGCATTTCTGGGACTGGGACTCATGTGACTTGCAGATTTGGATGATGGGCTGGAGGAGATATACCCAATAGCTGATGGTTAAAGGTGCGTGTTCACCCTGGCTTCACCACCTCATGGCTCAAGCAAGGCTGTCCCTTCTACATTCCCAGCCTCCCTTTCTCCATCCCCAGCCTCTCCTTCCCCATCCCCAGCCTCCCCTTTTCCATACCCAGCCTCCTGGCTCCTTCTGCTCACCCTGTGCTTGGGAAAAGCTTGCTGTTGGCCGTCACAGGCTGTGCTGCCATGGGTTTGACTTGGCTCCATAAAACCCAACCTTACAGGACACCAAGCTCTGTGCTACGGGGCTGAGCTCAGGAGCAACCCTCTGCTTCGACACCTGGAGCCAGGAGGAGAAAGAAGGGAGGCTCCGTGTCCCCCTTTCATACCCAAGTTCAGGGCAGGGGGAACCTGAAAACACTGTCTGCAGAAAACAGACCTGATTTCTCACCCCTGGATCGAGAAGACACAGGGCAAGGGACATGACCTAGTTTTTGATGGCAGCATTTAATATTTCCCCTGCAAGGCAAGCCAACCCAGCTTCCTCTCCCTCCCGCTTCTCGGCCAAGCAGCCAGGCTGGGCTGGCCTGCTGCCTTCCCGGGGCTTAAGAGCTCATCAGCATGGGATGGAGGGGAAAATGTGACTGTGCAGCCTCATCAGGCGCCCAGATGTGCTGCTGATTCATCCGCTAATTGCGTAAGCCCCAGGAGCGGGATGCACTCGCAGCCGCTTGCTCCAGCAGGAGCTGTGCGGGGAAGCATCTGTTTCCTACTTGTTGTGCACCGGCACGAGAGCTGCATGGAGGGACCACCCTCCATATGGGAGAGAAGGACCACCCATTGCTTAGGCTACAATGCGGACCAGGGCGGAGGGCTCATGATGGGGTGCAGCACTTGAAAACCACAGCAGCGAGAGGCGAAGGTCCTGGAAAAGACAGCGCCATCATGCTATGGCTGGTGGGAACCAGATGAGCAGATCCAGAAGCACTCAAGAAAGGCAACCAAAGGTGGCCAAACCAGTCCTCCCATCTCCCTGTTCAAAACCCAGAGGGGCGTTTTGCCAGTCTGAGTGATCCAGTGGCCCTCGCAAAGGGACAAGGGACAAATCTCTATGGGATGCTTCATGCACTCATTCATGTAATCGTGCGAATATAATTTGATTATTCCTTCCTAGATGTTTAGCATCATAAAGGGAAAAGCTGCCTCCAAGCTGAGCCCTTGGAGCCACTGCTATGAGACTGGTCTGAGGGAAGAAGGGTCAGAAACTGGGCTGGAGAGGCTGCAGCACGGTTTACGGCATTCAAAATATCCTGTCTCAGTCCATTCCTGGCTCCCAAGGTCCTGGCTGTGCCTGTGTCAGGAGTAAATCAGAATGCCGAGTGCACGTGAGACATCCTGTGTTTCCTTGCCAGAGCACAGCTGTCACAAAGATCACAAAAGCTTTTTAAAATTTCCTTTGATGGATTCACTTGCCTTGGCCTGAGATCCTGGAGCTCCCCTTGGTTCACCCCATGCCTTATCAAACAGGGAGACGCTGTACATGGGAAGACTCGGGCAACTCCTGGCACAGTGTTTCCAGATGCGGGGATCAACCCGATCCACCACAAGGCTGGGCAAAGGCTTACCAACCCATCCATTCCCCCAGGTCCACAAAGAGGAGTGTGGGGCACTGTTAATTTAATTGGCATTGCCTGGATGTGAAACATTCTCCCAGCAGCAAATAGGTTGGGCCCTTCTGGAGTAGATGCAAAGCCCAGATACTGCTTTTGCCCCAGGTCACATGGAAATTCATTTGCTTTACTGGAAAGACCAGTATCAACAAAAACCACCAGGATAGTCTCTGGCAGGGCTACAAATTCATCCTGCAGAGTGAAGAGGTTTCAGCAAGACCCCAAAACTTCTGATCTGGCTTAGCAAGAGCAAATCATGAGCAATAGCTGGGATTTTAGGGTGTGGGGATTTCAACAGAAAATTTGGTAGTAGACGTGTGTGTGCATCTGTTGAGTGTGCATGCACACGTATAACACAACAGAGGTTTTAGAGGACAACATTGTACAAGAAGAGCATATGTTATTGTTTATCAAAATAACACTAGCAAGATGAGAATATTTGGGTGCTATACATTACAAAACAGCCGCTACCTTGTAAAGGACTTCATCACTGTTTCCTGCGCACCCGTTTTCACACTCAGCCTGAGCTGCCACATGCTTCTGTCTGCAAGTCTGGGCTTTTGACTTTTGCAGGCTGGCATTTATGAGGATGAGCAAGACCTTGGCCAACCCTTTCAGGAGGCCACCTGGCCATCTCATGGGCAGCAGGTCCCAAATCAGAGTCACCACACAGGGGAGAAGCCATGCAAACATTGAATCTGGACCTAGCAAGAGGGAAAAAAAGCCCTTCAGTGTTGGAGCTGGTGGGTGTGCACATGGAGAAAGGGGTGCCGGAGCCAGCCGCATCCTTCTGGGCTGCTGGAGGAGGCTTTTTCTTGCAAGGGGAGTGAAGGAAATGGCTCAGTGAGTCATCCAGGACCCAGAGCAGTGTTTGGCTAAGCTGGGGGTTTAGCATGATTATAAGCGGCTTTAGGAGCAGCGAACGCGGGAGTAGCACACACAAAAAAGTCAGGAAGGAAAAACAAACAGTGTCAGTGGTTATATAAGGGATCAGAGAGTTGCTGAAGTGTCAGCTGGCTGCCGCCTGCTCCCCGGGGTCTTCCACTGCCCTGATAACACATGGATGGTCTTTTGGTTGATCCTTATCACATCTGATTAAGAATTTTGGGGGAAGATTCAGAAAGGAGTGAAAGAAGGTTCAAAGATATGTGATAGCTCCTGTTGGAAGGATGACAGAGGAGGATTTGAATGAAGCTGCAAAATTAAGAGTGGCTAGAGAGTGGGCAAAGGGCAACTTTTCACTGGCCAGGACACCAGAGCTAGGGATCAAATGAACCACCGAGTGACACTAGTGTAGGGCAGGTTCAGAGGGAAAAGGCAGCTGCTCTCCATCGTATGTACTGGAGAATTATTGCTGCAGGATATTGTAGATACAAAAAATATACATGGATCCCAAAACTTCAGCACCTGATCATCACAGAAAGGCTGTTCCAGCCAAAGAGCCCACCTCTGCCTTAGAAGGTGTTTGAATTTGAAGTTGTTGGAGGCTGGGAGGGAATCGTTCCATGTTGGCTTGATTATTTATTTATTTTCCCTCTTCCCTGCTCTCGGAGGTAGGATACTGTGCTAGATGGAGCATTAGCTGGATGGTCCATAGGATGAACAAGCCATCAGTCTCCCCCAGTTTGTCTACTCTTATGTTGTAGGACACAGAGGGCACATGGTCAATAGCCAGCTGCTGTATTGAGATTTGAGCCCTTTTTTGGGTAATCTTCCCCTGGGATCTTCCCAACTCATGTCCAGGATAGCTGCCCACCTGGGTGAGTCTCACCTGCTCCTCCCAGGCATTACCCACAGATCTGCCAGATCTGGAGGCAGAATAGGGAGACAGTCCTGGGAGAGGACTGGCTCAAGGTCATCCCAAAGACTGGTTGCAGGTGTGGGGGCAGTGCTGTCCCTCCTTGGCAGTGCACCTATGAGGCACGAGGTCCTCCAAGGCTGGAGCCTGGAGAGAAGCAGCAGGTCAACTCAAGCACACCCACAGCAAATACCAATGCGCTATTAGCAAAGTTCACCAAAGGGAGCCAGAACAACATGTGCTGCAGCCTGTCTTGCAGAGACAAGAAAGACGCCCTGAGCCTGCCCTCTGTGCTTACTGCTTTTTTTTTCCCGTACTTGTATTTAAAAGATTGATTTCTCCGGCTGGAAACTTTGTGCAACCCTCAGCCACGGCTGTTGCATCACTCCGCTGTTTGATTTGGCCAACAAAGCAGAACAGCACTAAGCATCCTGACTTCATCTGGATCGCATACCACGCAGTGACACCCATAAATAGAAGCGGGTTGGAGATGGGTGCGGAGAGTTGCGTGGAAACCCAGCACAGCTGGACCAGAAGACACCTCTGGCTTCCTTGTGCCGGGCCCACCCCTGGGCTGCATGAGCTGCCTCTCATTCAGAGAGTGGTTAATTATAAAGAGAGGTGATAAGTAAGAGCTGAGATATGGTGATTTTTGCCCTCTGGCCAGGAAGCTTCCTTCCTAAAAAGGGAAACACAACTCCATGAGGTCTGACATCAAGAAATCAAGCAGCCAGCACCTTTTATAGGAGATGGAGAGCAGAGACTTGACCATGCATGGTCAGTAGAGAGCCTGTAGGGCCATGAGGACAGAAAATCAATTGCAATGAGGTAAGAGGTTACCTTAATTTCCCCTTTGGGGCCATTTCAGCACAGGGCAGGTTGTCCTGGGAAGGTCTCTCCATGGTGTCAGTGTAAGCATTTGTCAGATCCAGACGTGCTGTGCTCCATGCCTCAGTTTCCCTTGCTCCAGAGCAGGGCAGAGATATACTCAGTGTGTTGAAAAATCAGCACAAACAGTTTTGCTGGAAAGCAATGGAGTTTGCTCCACAAGAAGGAAAATAAATCCTTGGGAGGAGACATTTGTTTTCCTCATGGAGTTTCAGCTTTTCATTAAAGCAGAGCCAAAAAAACCTCTTTTAGAGAAGGCCAAGGGGAAAGATTTCCACTTCTCCAGCTAAACAGGAAGGTTTGTGTCCTAAAGCTGCCTAAGACCTCCTGTTACTGTTGCTGGGCTCTGTGGAGGTGAGGGCACCTCTGACCACCCCACCACCTCCCTTAACAACATTTCCTTCCAGAGGATCATCCAGCCATGCCCAGGAGGTCACGGAGAGCCTTGTCTGACCAAGAACCAGAGGAAAAAATTGTCCCTTGACAATGGGACAAGTATAATAATAATATCTATTAACAATTCTAAAAGACCTACTTGGCTAATCATGTTCTCCAGGTGGCCACTTTGCCTTCAGTGGCTGCTCCTGTTTTGTCGTATAATGCTGCCCAACTTCTACCATTTGCTCATGTTAATGTCCTCAAACTGCTGTTTTCTTCCCATGGAGTAGATGAGTTGTATCCGTGCTGCTGTCACATCCGCTCTCTGCATGGGAGTGCCTTTTTGGAAGAAGCTGATAAATTGTCACCTGCCTGCTTGCTGGGTGGAGGGAATGGACACAGAGCTTTCTTTGGCACCACTTTTTTCCCTGAAAAACTTGAAATAGAGTCCTCATCCAAAGCTATAAAGCTCCTGATTGAGCTACCCTTTCCCATCCACTCCCAGGGTGCACCATCCCCTAGAAAAAATGAGATGATACTATCAAAAAACTACCGTTGATCCACTTATGGTTAGGTACCAGCTTCAACTCATTTGAAAAATGTGGATCTCTGCCTCCTCTGCAGCATCCCAGGCCTCTTTAAGACATCCAGATTTGTTTCATTTCCAAGCCACCAGCTGCTTTGGAGCGCCCTGTGAAATCTGGTCTCATTCCTTACCCCCTTTTGCTGCTTTGTTACCGGATCCCATTTTCATGTGGAGGTTTCTCACGACCTTCTGGATGCTCCCATGCATGTTCTTGGCCTCAGTGCCTGGTGGGGATGAGTCAAATGGCTCCTGCCTTTTGTTTCCTGGATGGAGGAAGGATCAGGAGTGAGAATCAGGTCCTGCTCGGTGGAACACAGACTTATCCTCCCAAAAGAGGACTTCAGAGGAGTGAGTCACATAGCTGCAGCAGGCTCTTATGTGGTGAGAAGAGATGGGGTTGAGGATCCAGGCAGGCAGGTTGAGGAGCCGATGCTCCCATGGCTGGTTTCATCCTTCCCAGAGCTTGTTGAGGAGGGGTTTTATTAATGCTAAGAGGAGCTTGGCTGCGTGCATGTGGAGCTGGCACCCATCTGCTAACACCTGGCTTCAGATGAAATCATCGTCCTGCCGTGGGGGGTGGGGAGAGGCTGATTCACTTTGTCACGAGTCCTAATTAGACACAACATGCTGTCTGATTAGCACTTATGTTTGGGAGAAAACACTCAGCTCGTTAGTGGCCCACAGAGGAATGGCGGATAGAGGCAGAGGAAAGCCCCCATCCCTCTGGGCCAGCGGGGCCAAATCCACCCTGGATGGTGTGGCTGAACCCGGGTAGCACCAGGCATGGCCCATCAAATCTTCTGGGACATCTGACACTTCTCCTGGCCTCATTTCCATGCCTCTCATGTGCAACCTCACTTACCTCCTTTTCTTCCCATCCCATCCCACCCCACCTGGGGGGTTTGGCTGCAGCCAGGAGGGGGTTCAGGGAGCCCATTTATTTATGCCCTGGGTGTTGCTGGACCCTGGGTCCCTGCCACAAACCAAAGAGTGAAGTTGTCCAGGGGTTGTTTAGCTGGCTGAAGACAGTGTTTTGCTTTCGGTTGTTTTTAGCCTGGTTCCTTAACAAAACCAGGTTTTTCTCCCCATGGCATTGCTGCCCAGCCGCAGCCAGGGTTGGGTGCCCGGAGCACAACCTCGCCTTGGGGTCTTGGCTGGGGATGAGGGAGAAAAGCTGAGGCGCTGAGTGATCACTGTCTTCCAACAGGCTCCTTGGCCTCGTCTTCACAGTTATGATCACTGCAGAACAAGGTTTCCCAGAAAAACAATTTAGGTTCAAAACCAAAATTGTTGTCATAAAAGAAATGTGAGGCTATGGGGTTTTGTCCAACAGCATCACCCCATCCTAACATTAATTGTAGTCAATACCCTCTGCAGCTTTATTAAAAAACCCCACATATATTTTGATATTTGGGGGAAATGGGGGGTGGATTCTTTTTTTTTTTTNTTTTTTTTTTTTTTTTTTTTTTGAATGAAAGGCTTCCCTGCAATATTCAGTAGGCATTGCAGCTGGCTGTGTTCATTCATATCCCCACTGGCTTCCAAAATATGCAAATGCGAACAAGGCCGTCTCGATTCAGCAGAGACGGGAACTGCTGCAGCCCCATCAGACGACAGCATCCTGCGGCCGGCGAAATACTCGGGGGGTTCGCCGTGACCCCAATCTGCCCTCACTTCCCGTTAATTATAGCAGCATCACCAGCTGGGAGCACGCTCCCGGCCACGTGGGCTGCTCCCTTCCCAGATGCACGGGGAAACTGCAGCCGCCCCGAGTCCCTCTGACTGCAAATAGCCGCTGCCGGAGGGAGCAGAGCATCATACCCTGGCACACAGGACACGGGGAGACAGGCAGACCACCAGTTTCTATGACAACCAGTTCAGGTGTCACTGATGGAGGGGTTGCAGGTGGGGATGCCTCCTGGGGCAGGGGACCAGAAGAAGGGGAGGTTGCATTGCCACAGATTTGCATTTTGCAGTGCAGCGGTGAGACGGCAGCTCTCGCGCTTGAAATCTCCTCTGGCAAATGTCAAAGCGAAGCTGGGAATAGTCTTACACAGCTTGTTTTGTTTGGCTAATCTCAGCAAGTGAGCTCACGTCTCCTGCAAACCTAAGGAGATTGTGTGACAGCAGCTGGCAGGGCTGGGCGGGCGAAGCCGGATGGGCACAGGGGGATGCGCTAACGGTGTCCTTCTTGCTGGGAAGACCCCTTTGCTTCCCAGAACCTAGTGGGACCACATGGCCTTTCCCCAGTGCCAGCTCTGGCTCACTGATCCACGCAGCCTTGAGGAGCCTCCAGCTCCCGCTGGGACTGTGGCTCTTAATAGGCTGCCTGAATCTGAGCCAAAGTGTTTTCCTAGCTGCTAACAAACCCAGACACTCTCCTGGGAAGGTGGAGAGGGAGGAAGAGTGAAGTAGAGACGATTTCAGGCTGCAGCACAGCCTTCATTTTGAACATGCCTGCTTTCTTCTAAGGTCCTCCTCTTTCCCCCTTGGCCTGCCTCAGATCTGCCCTGCTGGCATCCTGTCTTGACCTGCTACCAGAGACATTGAAGGATCCCTCCTCTACCTGAGGGACCTCTTAGACTTTGTGCTGGCATAGGTCATTCCCATCCTGACAGGTCATCATTTTTCAGGGTCCCTGTCCTCTGTACGTTAAAGAATAAAGTTTCTATTTAAAGCTGTGTGCTGTTGGCAGAGGAAAGAGCCATGGGAGCCCAGCTGCAACTAGTAGTTGCCACTCAGTGTAGGTTCTTTCCTTATATAACGTATATATGCATCTTAAGAACATGCTAGCTTTAATACCCAGAGTTGGAGCAGAGTGATCTGGTTTCCAGCACACAGTGTTAAGTCCTGCAGAGGAAGGAAAAACTCCTTGTGCTCCCGTCTTTTGGCCTAGGTTTAGTACAGATGCTGTCAAGCTCAAGATCTGATGTTCCTGTTGAGCTGCAGATGATGCTGCCTTCTGGTGGGGAGAGCGAAAGCACTTGTTGCGTGAGTGAAGTCCTCTGGGAAAAAATCTACCTGCCTTGGTTGCATGTTTCTGCCGTGTCCAAGATCAGTGTCTGGACTAGATCAGGGTCTGGGCTTGGAAGGATTGTTTGAGAAGTGCAGGTTGGTGATGAACCCTAGTTCCTATGGTCTACAAGGGAGGGAGCCCTTGGTCCTTGCTGTAGATGATCCCTTGGTACATGAAATGTGGAGTGGCCCACCACATTGTCATTACAGAATTTTATGAGATTTTTAAGTGAGTGTTTCTGTGTTGGGATTTTTCCTTTTCTACTCTTTCGCACAAAGAGGAGACCCAACAGGCTGAGGGAATGCTTCAGAAACACTTCTAATGTCCAAGGCTCTCTTTGCTCTGAAAGGCTGGGGTTATGTCTTGGGTGGACCAATGCCTGGGTATCAAGAAAAGGATTTTGTTTCTTGGAAGTAGCTGGGCTGACCTGGAGGTTGTTCATGCAGCTCATCATAGCTTAGAAACAAAGCTCCACCACTGGTCATTTCTTATGCTGCTTTGTACAGCAGTATGGAATATTACTTTTTCTCACACAAGCAACCTTCTAGCGGAGGATATCAACATACTTTGCAAACGTCGCTGGTGCTTTCTGCTGTTTGCATAAGCAGTTTACTTTGCATACTAGCTTTATATTTACCCAAAACATCTTGGTATGCTGGTGAGTGGCAGTTCTCTAGGGTGACTGCGTATGTGAATAAACTTCTGCTAACTCAGTGTGAATCCTTTCTGTCAGTCAGGCGAATAATTACAGCAGGGAAAATTAGGAAAGGAAAAAGAACAAAGACATGCAGCATCTCTGGGGAATGACCAAATAGACCAGGAGACCTGGCCTATGCCTGGTGCCTGCCATTGCATGAGGTCTCTGTGATTGAGATGTGCTCCAGACAGAGATGTGGGAACTGGTTTCAGTTCTTAGCTCATCCATTCTCCAAGACCGAGGATGACACAATATTTTCCACTGGGTCAATGGGTCCCATGGATGATGAGGACCAGTTTTCCAAAGGGCTGTGTTTGACAGGCACCCTCCCATTTCAGCTGAGCCCAGCGCTCTCAGTCCTTGCCCAGGCTTCACTGGAGGAGTGCTGGTCTCTAGCTCAGCCATAGCCATGCCTATGGCTTGCCACGGACCCTTTGGCCCTCAGCTGGAGGTTGACTTCACAGCTTGGCCTTGGACCTGCCTCATCACCACCAACTTGTCTGATGATCTGGCCTCTCGGTCATGGCTGATCATGGCTGTCATCCATGGGCCTTTCCTGCTCACCTTGCCTGGGTCCTGTGGAGCTAAGCACTAGCTGGTGAAGTCCCTGCCCTGCTGCTGTACCATCCCATTTGTCTCCTGGCTCTCCATCCCTTGGGAATGAGGCCTGGGACAGTGCACATCACACACTGTTGAGCAGATAAAAGCTGTAGCCTGTCGGAGCTGTTAAAATTATAAAATGAAATAAAGCAAGATCTGCCCAATGCTTGAACAGGAGACTTCCAAAGAAAAAGTGGGTATATCCTTACAGAGAAGAAACCTGAAACTATACAAGAGTAGGAGCCATCTGGCAGATACCTAAAGATCCTGATGGCCCAATCGTGTTTTTTTCTACAGAGCTGTATCTGCTGTGTCAGTCCATAGCTGGGACTTGAAACCACAGCAGTTCATCAGCCAGAGTCAGGGCTGGAACAACACAAGAGAAAAGTCTGGTTATGCTGTGTCAGGTCCTAGCAGGGTGACACCAGCATGGTCAGCACCTCTTGCTGGAGCTGCAGTCCCAAAAGGAAAGACCTAGCAACTCGAGAGCAGCCCTGGGACAGGACCAGCTCCTTCTCTCTGCTGGAAGGAGAAGGATGAACCAGCTCCAGGGCTCAGCTTACAAGTCTACAGACAATGTGGAGAACAAGTTACGGTTGGTGGCTTATCCTCACCAGTGCTGAGGGGACTAACTAGCATTTGAAAAAGAGCTTTGAGAGTGTCAGATTGAGTGGCCAAATGCAAAGTATTAAGACAGCAAAGCAGCCTTGAAACCTTACCACAAATCCCTTTCCAAACACCTCCATTGCCCTTCTTGAACAAGTCTTTGAGCTATGCCCTGACTCCAAGGAATGATGGCACATTTGTGCCACAGAACCCTTCCTCGCAGCCTTTCAGAGGTGGTCTGAGCTGGGTCCCAAGAGCTCTGCTGCATGACCTGCCCATAATTCACCCCTCATGTGAGTGGCATTAGCCACAGATGAAGGGACAGGTCCCCAGCGGCAACTCAATGTTACGTGGCGCCTAATTGC
This sequence comes from Himantopus leucocephalus, assembly GCA_003993805.1. NCBI lineage: Eukaryota > Metazoa > Chordata > Aves > Charadriiformes > Recurvirostridae > Himantopus > Himantopus leucocephalus. Next base: position 96,381,476 of record RSEF01000004.1, read on the forward strand.
AAAAAAATTCAGCGTGCAAATAAATGGCAACAACCGTAACAATTTTCCTGCTGTAGGAGCTAGATTTTGTTAACATGCATATTAGCGCATGCTAATTAGCTCCCACTGCTGCTCCTGCCACAAGCCTGAAGATGGATTATACCACATGTGATAAGCAGCTTAGTTTGGGTGGTAGCACAGTGGAAAGCAGGGAGCTGAGAGGGAGCAGCCAGCTTTCTAAGTGCTGAAGATCAACTGTTCCTGAGCAGTGGGGAGCAATCTAAGCCCACAAATGTTTCCCTGCTCCGGCTGCTCTCTGCCGACAGCCGTTAGACTGGGTTGATGCTGCTGTAAACATTTTGCTGCCAATGCTGCCATTTTCCCTCCTCGGTACATGAAGGATCTGTGCAAGTTTTGAAGCAGCTTTTTCCTCCTGCTAAAAGAAGAGAGTGAAAGAAAACTCAGTCACCTTGGCTAATTCAGCTGCAATACCCTGGTTGTCACCCCAATTATTTCTCTGCCATGCTGGGCAAGGAGCAAAGCGGCAGGCAGCCTCTTTCCACCTTTCCCCAGCCCAGGGAAGGTGGGAGATGGGCTGCTTGCTGGGAAGCACTGGCTTTCTCTAACCTTGTGGTCGCCCTCCAAGCTCTGGGGGATGCTTCGCTCCCGTTGCCATAGAAATGCTGCACGGGGGGATGCAAGATGCGCTGCTGCCATCTCCTGGAGGAGGCGTGGATCGCGCGGGGTGTTTTAGGAAGAGCACAAGTAGCTGGGGAGATGTCTCAGGCAGGGCTCAGCCCAAATCCAGGCATGCCAGGCCCAGGTACATCGGTACCGCGCCGTTTGGACCCCAGCAGCACTCACCTGTTGCCACCTCTTACATGCCAGAAGCTTGTGGAGCATCACCCCAAATCAGTGGACTCTGCCGAACAAACCATTAATGATTCAAATGGCCATGACCCCAAATCACGCCCAAATCTGCCCATGTAGCATTTTGGCCCCAGGTTTGTCCTTGGTTAGCTTCAGCCTAGGGAGCTTTGGGCACGTCTTCTGCTGGGCTGGCCTCTCTGGGAGGACTCTGAAGGGTTGGTGAGGTCAGCTCCAGGATGGAGGATGGCTTGGAGGTGTCTGCTCTTGGAAGAGAAAGCCCTGAACAAGTTAGTCCCATCCTTAATGCACTAATGGAAGTGGCAGCAAGGAAATACATCAAGTAGTCCAGGGTGATGTGTAAATCGGGCACATGGCAGGGAATGGATGTGAGGTTTAGCTGCGCGCGTGGAGGCAACACAGACAATGAACGTGGGACATGTTAGAAGCTGCACCCAATGGTTGTTTTTCAGTGTTACGACCAAGAGCTGTAGCTTTTCTGCAGACTGCAATTTAGTCTCATGTTTCTTGTGAGCAGGCAGCCCACAGAGATCAGAGACCCCAGCCCACAGGGCAGAGCAGCTGCTTCCATCCGGATGGAGACCTCAGGCTGCAGAAGGTTCCCTTGTGGTGAAGATGAGGTGAGTCGTGGGCTGGCTGTCAGATGGCAGGGACCCAATATGAGTCCCACTGTGGGGTGGCTGATGGGAGATGCAGCCTGGATTCCTTTAGCTGATTGTTAAGGGGACAAAATGACCGGAGCTGAAACACAGCACTGCTTATGCTAATGGCCAAAATCACTGCAGTATTAAATTATTTTAAATGGGGGTAACCTGCCTCTTTGCTGGGTCATCATCATCCAGGGAAAGGTGTTCTCAGGAGCTGCTATGCCACCTTGGGATGTCCTTATCCCACCCTGGGGTTGACTTTGCACTGGAGTGGAAGAGAGATGCTTGGATCATCCCTACTGCTAGCTCAGCTTCAGCTTCAGCAGCACCTCCTGCAGTCCCTTCTGCAACGGTTGCCCCATCACAGTCCCTCTCCTTGCTTGGAGCCTTCCCTCCACAAGTCCCTCTGCCATCTGAATCCTGCCCTCCCCAAAGAGCTCATGCAAAGTGTGAAAAGCCCACACACAACAGCCCTGAGGACTACCTTGCTAACAGGAGGATGGAGGAAGAAAATAAGTCACACAAATATTCCCCAGTTCTTCTGGTGTGGGAGACTGTCCAAAGCTACCAGCACAACCAGGACACCTGTGTCCTGCACCGTGCAGCACAAACGTGACTGCGGTACCTGCGCTCCTGATTCCAGATTCCCTTGCCAGGCTAAAATGAGGTCGTTGTTCTGCTCTGTCCCTTGACCTTAATTTGATGCTCTCAGAAATTTTCCATTGAGGCAAACTAGAAATCTCTGTCATCTGTGGTGACCCTGGACCCACCTGACCTGAAGGTGTTTTAGGAGGAGATGCCAGTCCCTCCTACAGTTCACGTCCAATTTATCTCTGAGCATACAGTGTGATCCTTTTTGTAACCATTTCGGTCCTGCTTTTAGGTCATCTTAACTAAATTTCAGGCTACTAAAATGGTCTGAAAAAGAGACCAAAGGGAATTGTGTCCCTGCTGCCAGACTGCATCCCACAGTGCAGGTCTGCGTAGAACCTGGAGGTGTTAAGAGACAACCATACAAGCTGGGTAAATTGCTATGCTGAAGATGCCCAAAGATCAGATTATAGCTGTAAAAGTCCTGCTGTGACGGTTCGCTGTCCTCCAGAGTGGGGACACATGCATCTTGGCTCCCACCTCTGCACCCACCCTTTGCCTGAAGAAACCCCTGAATTCATCTGGTCTCCTATTTACATTGGCACAAGAGTCAAGGAGAGATTGTCCACCTCACCAGCAGCTGGCTGGGAGCACAATGTGCAGCTGAGCTGGGTGTCCATAGCCCAGGGAGGAGGGTTTGGATTCCACCCTCTGGGCACTTGAGTTGTCCATCTCTCTGTGCGATGCATGAGGAGACCAGGGCATGGGCCCAGCGGGGTCCAGCCTTTGAAAGGTCGGGAGCATGACTCATCCACAGGGAGCCATGCAGCAGAAAGAGAGTCTGAGCACCGATGCAGCATCAGGTTGTCTAAGTGCTAAGCTCAGATGCCACCTGGGAAACGGGAGGGTTCCCACCATCCGTTTGTCTACTGGATCATTTGAGCTGGAGACCCTACACCCCTCCAACAGCATCCCACTGTTCTGGGAGTCCTTCCATGGATACTCAAGGGAAAGAAAAATAACTCAGAGCACAGGCTGATGTGCTTCAGGGGCTGAGCTATGTCCAGGTGCAGCAGTCAGTGGAGGCACTGGGGCTGAGTGAGGACCCTGTGATGGGTGGACCTGACTCCTGTGGTCACAAGGGTAGAGGCTGTGGCAGCAGGCAGCTCCCCTAGAGCAGAGACAGTGACTGGGAAGCAGTTCAGGCTCTTCCATTGCCACCAATGACACAATTTCAATGTCCTGAAACCACCTGGGGACAATGGCACCTGGCTGAGACACTCCACAGCCCACTGCATCCTGAATTACGCTGTTTAATTAATTTTCCTGTCTGGATTGGTGAGTTTTGGGTTTGCCTCCACCCCTGAGAAACCGTGAGGTGCCTTGGGAGAGGGCGAGGATTCACACCCGGCTGCACAGCACAAACCCGTCCGGCACCTTTGGCTTTTGAACCGTGCTCACTCTCACCCTGTGGTTTGCCAGCTGCAGCTGCGATTTCCACCCCTCCCCGAGGAATACCAGCGCTGGGGTTTCCTCGGGGCGGGTGGGAATTAAAACACACAACAAGGGCAAAACCCTCCTTAAGAGAGAAAACACCCCTTTTGGGTAGGTGAGAAAAGAAAGAGAGGAAAAAAACACTTTCCCATGTCCAGAGTTACCTGCCAAAATATGTAGGACAGTTGCGACTGTTGTGCATATTCATGCCAGTCACTGGATTTTTATGAGGGCAAGGAGGACAGCAGTGAAGCCAGCGAGGGTGCCAAGGAAACCACTTCTATCAGCAAGTGCAAGAAGCTGAAACCCTTCGGGTGCGAGGGAATGACTTGCAGTGCCAAAGGAGAAAAGAAAGAGAAAAAGAACACAAGGTGGAATACATACAAACCACGATTGCTTCAAGCACCTTAATGAAGAAGAACAGGTCCCGGAGAGATCTTCTGTTTGCTCCTTGGGCCCCTCCTTTCCAAAATACTGTGGTGCTGTTGGCCAGCGCTTTGCAGAACGGCTGACCTGGGTGGTCCGCGCTTTGCGCAGGGCTGGGGAGGCATCCTGCCTCCAGAGCCTCCACTGAACACTTCATTCTGACTTTATTGATTTCTCTAGCCTGCATCCATCCCACCTCAGCGTGTTCACTCGCCACTCCACTGTGGTTTCTGCAGTTCCCTCGCTCTCTCTTTCAAGCAAGGCTCTGGCAGCTTCAGTTGTGCCATTTTCTGCCCAGGCTCTCCTAGTTTCCTCCAAGCCTCACGGCCATGACCATTGCATTTGCTCCTCGCAGGCAGCACTTTAGTCTCTGGTTGGATCTCTCCCATTGACAGACCAATGGCATTTTCTCAAACAAGTCTACTGGCACACAGATGCTCTCAGCATCCCACACCCGGCACAGGTGTGGATGTTTGGTCCTTTCTCTGTTGTCTCTGCATTAGTTGGGCTGTGATTTCTCACCCTTTTCTGTGCACCCTCTGGTTCCTTTTTGGTCTCTGGTCTCTGGCTATCATCATCACTTCCAGTCGGACCTGCTGCTCACTTCATCTTACTTCATTTTTTCAATCTTGTTTCTCCTCCCCCATGGGGCCTTCTCCTTTTTCTTCCCCCAAATACATACTTCTGGGTTCACTGTTCTTCAGACCCCCTGCTCAGCAGATACCTGCAGCTTCTTGGTCATATGTGCCTGTGCATCTTCTACTATCATGCCCTCAAAAACTCTCTTGCAGAGTCCTTCAGTGTCCTATTTCCTCAAGACCTTATTAACATTGTCTTCACTTCAATTTGCAGTCTGCAGCTCCCATTCCATGGATTTTTTCTTTTATAAACGCTATCATTTGAGACCTGTTCAGTGTTAACATACAACCCTGAATCATACCTTTTGTTTGGTTGGACAATGATGGAAACTCTTCATTTACCAGGGATTCAGGGATATCCATCAGTCCCTGAAAACTTGTTGGATCTCTGGAAGAGCCAATAAGACAATTGCACATGCATACACGTATATATGCATTTAACATATGGGATATTTCCACGGCAGTCATACATAGGAGCTGCGAGGCTGCAGTCTGCAGAAGTGCCTGGCAGAGATGACTTGCATATGCAAACTATAAGGGTAGAGACATTTCAGACTTCCTCTACATACGTGGCCAGCTGTACAGATGCCCTCAGTGCACACACGAGAGGCATCAAGCTCAGCGTTTGATTCTCCTGGAGAGACGCATGGGTTTCCCAGCATTTGGTGCCTCTGATCCTTCCATTCGAGCTAATGCACAGAAACAGCGCCTAGATCCACCTCCCGTTATTTTCTCTACCCTTCTCCATCCCTGCAGTGATGTATTAGAAGTTCTCACCAAAAGGCAAATCAAACATGCCTGGAATTTCCCCCCATACCAGCTCCCCCTCGTCCTCCATTGATGGGCTCCCAATGCCTCCACCTTCTGCTCCTTAGACTTTGGGGTAATTAGAAGTTGGGGTAAACTGGATTTCAACAGCTGGAAATGGCTGAGCAGGACTTTGACTGAGGATATTGGGGGTTATTGGATGATTCCCCAAACCACCATGAGCTGCCAGGGAAGGTCCTGGAGGGAAAGCCAAATGCGGGATGAGCGCTGAAGAGATGTTTCTACTGCAGTGTGAAAGCCACCGTCCAAGACCTGCATGAGATCCCACCTGCAGCGAGGACAGTTCTGTTCATTCATAGGACCAATGTGTACATCATAACTTCAGTCTTAAATCTCACAATTCTAGTTCATCTCTCCAGCTGCACAGCAAAATCCATAGACTTGAAAAAGACACAATCCTGCTGGACCAAATTAATAAGGCATCTGCTTCGGTTTCTGGGCCAGATCCTCAGCTGAGCAGCCCTGAGCACAGCCTAGCTGGCTTCCAAGCAATGATCTGTCTCCAAAACTGACTCTTCACTGGAGCTCCTCTTCTTAGGGGCTGGTTTACTCTGCAGCCTCCCCTGTTGATGGGGCAGGCCACGCCAGTTGTTCAGCGATTTTGGGTGGAGTCAGCAGAAGCTTGTTTGTCCTGATGTTATGTGCAAGCTCAGCGCTTTTGAGAACATCAGACAGCCGTGGAGGCACTCTCAGAAGGAGCTAAGCCACATCAGGGCGGTTGTCTGGCATCAGAAAGGGAAATGCAGATCTTTAACTCAAAGGGTTACTGGTCAACAAATAAATCTGCAGTTGTTCCTCTGTCCCACAACCAAACCGGCCTCCCCCGTAAGGAGAAGCCTTCTGAAGGGTGAAGAAGGCAAAGATAAATCTGGAGCGGGTGGGCTGAAAAGGGCTGGGGCACCGCTGCTGCAGCACCAGCTGGGGACCCTCCAGAAAAGGGTCCCAAAAAGCAGTTTAGCCGCTGCCACTCTTTGTTTCACCATGTAAGCAGCTAGGAATGACTAGTCCCCAGGGACAGAAAATGTCACATTTGATGAACGCAGATGTATCCAGAGAGATCATAAAATGTTCCTTTGTCTTTAGGGCAGGAAGGGGATTTTTTTTCCGCTCCTTTGCTTTACTTGACTTTCACTTGGTTTTTTTATATCAGAGAAGATGAAAAGAATTAAGGTCCCACCTCTACAGTGCTGCGGGCACAAAAATTCCCTGGATACCAGCACTTCAGTGGGGATCCCTACATTCAAGCCACAGCTCGGGATTAATGCTCTGAATTTGCTTTTGGGGTTAAAAAAAAATAAATCTGTGAATCCAGAACGTGGCTGTTCCTGTGCAGAGGGGAATATCGCAGCGTCGTGATTCACTGCCATCTTGTGATATTTAGCATTTTCCTAAAAGGATCAACACACACTATCAATTAAAAAAAAACCCCAAACAACAAAAAAACACCCCAAATCTGTTCCTTGTATCCATAGTTACAGAGAAAAGCTGGAAACCGTGAGTCTGATGGGCTCTAAAACTCGTATCACAAAGAAATAAAATTAAAACTTGTGACGTTTGTTGCTTTTACATTTTTACGTCCTGTAAATGCTTCACAATAAACTATATTCTTTCACTGGGATATGTGAAAAAGAAGCTGGAGTTTTCCTTGATTAGCTCTCGCCTTTGTACGATATGAAGACAAGGTTTTCAGTCTAATTTTTTTGGCCTTTGCCTTCGGGTGGAACGGCAAAATTAGGACAAGCTTGCTCAGATGAGCTAGTAATTACTATTATTATTCCTTCCATGTACAAGCAGAGTACCTGGGAGCTTTTGTACTAGTTCAGAGAGGAAAAACACGGTGATTAATGCTGCATAATGCATGGGCAAAGTTTAACAGAATATAGGGATTTATTCATTTATTTTTTTTTAAAGCCAAAAAAGAGAGAGAGATGATCCAGCTTTTAAAAAATGATAAAAGTAGACAGGACAAACCAGCAGGAAGCAAAAGACCGAAACCATCCTGCCTCTAACAAAGAAGGGTAGCGGGAGTAGGTGTCCTTGCCCAAAGCTAATTTTGATGAGGGATTTGCATAGAGATCACCCCTAGGTGAAGAGCCCCGGTAGAGCTGAGCTGAGCTGAGCACCGCACCGGTTCTTAGTCATAAGCTACAAACAGCTCACGCTCGCTTGCAAAAAATATCTGTGAGAAACTTCGGCACGTGTTTACATTTTTAAAATGGTAGATACTCCACGAAAGCAGTCGCTGAAGAGCTTTTAAATTTTTATGCATCCAGAACACCCAAAATCTACGTTTTGTCCCACTATTTTACTGTATTTACTGTTTTACTGGTATTTTACTGTATTTACTGTTTTACCGGTATTTTACTGTCCTATATTTTACTGCTAACTGTGCCAGACATGACGGAAGGGACGACACTGACACAGATGGACGTGGTGGCTGGGTTTTGTGCTTGACCCCGTGAAATTTTGCGTAAGCGCGTGGGGATGATCAGTGCTCTGGAGGAGTCAGGCGAATCTTGTATCATCCTGCAGGACTGCCGTTCCCTGCGAAGGAGGGTCAGGGGCAGTTCTGAACATCGGGGAAGGAGGAGGGGAGAGCACCCCAGGCACTGATGGAGCATTCCACCTCTCCACCAGCATCCTGAGCCTCCATCCTCACCCAGGACATTGGGGACACCTTCCCTTTCAGCCATGGCCACACCACCTGGGGGCGTCCCCTAATTTAGTGCCAGCAGGGATAACTGCCTTCCCCTTCGGTGTCCCTTCTCGTTGGATATATGAAATGTGAGTTATCACGTGATTAATAAATTCTTTCAGTGAAATAATTTTTAGGGCATAGCCCTCAATTTCTTCCCCCGCCACTTCCACAGAAAAAGCACGATCACAGATTTAAGCAGCAGCATCGGTTTGAATGGCTTCATTTATAAACCATCCAAACAAATGGCCTGGAGTAATTGTACTCACGATTTTAAATGGTCTTCTTGGACTCCATAAGCAGATTCCCAGAAAACAGCGTAATGCTCTTTAATAGAGAAATCAGTTACAATTTAGCAGTGGCGGCTGTCCCCCAAGGCACAGACCCGAACGGGACCTGTGGGTCAGAGCACCAACACCCATTTGTCCTGACGTAGGCTCAGGCTCTGCAGTGATCTAGGAATCCTCACCAAGGGAAACAACTTCTTCAAGGCAGAGCACAAGTTTCCTTCAGCATAGGTTTTCATAAGAGTTAGCAGCCTACATGTGCTTTTCGTTATCTGTGGGTTTTTTCCCCTGTATTTTTTATAACCAATACAAGTGAAACGAGTTTTCCTAAACACTGATATGATGCAATTGGGTGCAAAGAACAGGAATGGGAGAGGATTACAACAGAGAGACCAGCTGCTGGCATAGCTACATGGTCACATCTCATCCTGGCTGATGTTACATCTGAGGCTACAACACGGTCAAGCCAGAAGACATTCATTCTTCCAAAGACCATCACCAGACCTGCACTCCAGTTTCCACACAGTAACTCCACTACCTTAGGAACAGCATGGCCAGGGTCAGGTCCAAAATGCAGTATTGGTAGTCCCTAGTAGGGAATCGTGGATACAAGCAAGCACAGACCCCCAAGCCTCAGCATTAGGTATGAGCTCAGCACTAGGAGGGACCCACAGGTTAAATCTAGTCTCCCACCGTGACAGGCAACATGCAGAAAGATCTACAAAACTTGTTCGGTGACCCCTGTCTCACATGAAGGGCTCGGTCTGTACCTTGCCCGCCTCCCAGGCTTCACTTAATATGGAAACGCCCCTTCAGAGCTCGAGACAGGAGTTTAGGCAAGTGGCACTTCAGAGGCACCTGTTACTCTTAGAGCCCTCTAACAGACCATGAATTTGCCTCATAGTAAATACTTTGCTATCGCGTTCCTCTGCCCAGCGCCTCCTCTAAACTGCAGCTTTTAATCAGTCTTTCTGCGACCCCTGGCAATGCATTACAAACAACCCTTTTGGCTTTGGCACAGCCCTGTGAAACTCCAATAATGAAATACCGTTGTATTACCAGACACAAATCTTGTCCAAGTTAAGATAGAGAGGTGTGTAAAAGGAGATTGCGCGCACCATTGTCGGCAGACAGCTGGCCCTTGCTAAAGTGGCAGGGCAGTTTTGCCGGTGCAGTTGTACTAGCAGAGCAGAAGCAAGCTTGCACTGCACAGTGAACGTGGTGTTATTTGTTACATTCACAGAAATTGAGTATACTTTGGAGTGATTTCAGTGGATTTAATACAATACCTGTGGTCTTTGACTGGCACTCTGGAGCCTACAGCATCGCTGGCTGGCTCCTTTATTGCATAAAATCCTTTAACACATTTGAAAAAAGTATCTCTGATACAAATATTTGCAATTCTTTCAATATTGTTTATTTTATTACAAGAACAGTTTAGGGCACAACAAAAAAATCATGGCAAAATCAAGTTTTGAATAATTAAGAGACTTTACAAGCCTCAAATCTCAAGTAATCTCTCTGCTGGTTATTGTTGTGCAACACAGTAACGACGCACAGGTCTTTCACAGCAGCGTGTGGTGCTGCACTGTAACTCCGCACTCCTGCAGAGTATCACATTCAGCAGTAGTGCAGAGACTAAAAAGGTAATATGCTTCCTTCCATTGTTTTATTGCTATCTCATCTCACTGATAACGCAGCTTTTAGTCTACTCAAGTTATCTCTACGTTTGGCGGAGACAAAACCAGCCCCTCCTGCCCTCCCCAATTACTGCATATCCACACAGATTCTGTTGATTTCGGAAAGGAGAATTAACAAAGCATCAATTAAGCTATTAAAAAAATACACATTCTTACGCAGGAAATATACTGACCCCTACAATTAATATATTAATAAGCATTTACTTGTAACGTTAATTGTATGACTCACAGTGCCTGAATTTTTTATTAAAAAAAAACCTCAACCATCCAAAACACAAAGGCCATGGGGCGGGGGTGTCTGAGGCCTTCAGACACACTGAGTTGGCTCTTACTTCAAAGGATGAATCATCAGAATCTGGTTGGTACCAGTAGAATTGGCCTGCACAATACACGAGGCGAGTTAGCCTTTCCCTGGAGGTGTTTGTGTCTCTTGGCTACAGAAAAATAACGCAGCTCAGCTGCGAGCAAACTTTTTACATTATATAAACCAAACAAGAATGTTTTCCGAAATCACCTCTGGAAGGTCTCACAACATAGCAAGTTCACTCTTTCTAGAGTTTCAGTATATATTTCAGTAAGAACAGAGACACATTTGCAGTATTTTCTTTTTACTCTATCCTTCCAACGTTTATAGAGAAGGCAAAATCTGCAAACCTCACCCCTGCACACCTATTATTCTGAGCTGTATGTCTCATTGCCACAAAGTTATACAGCTCAGAGTAAGTGCAGAGCAAGTCTGGAGAATCCCAAATACAATCAAAATCAAATATATTTGATACAGACATCAGAATATGGAAACAATAAAAAGTCTGGGTACAGTCACATGAAACTGACTGCCAAGATAAAGTAACGATGTAAAAATTACTGATATTCCTGGGGTACAGGTGCATCAGAGTGTTTTAGCTGCAAGTTCTTGGCAAGCCTCTGTTGTACAAAAGGCTGTCCTATTTTATATCAGCTCTAACAGGATCAAAAGCAAAACTTTTGATCAAGTCTTGCAGCTGATGCTTAAAAAGAACATCCTATCTTCAAGCACCGTGAATGGACTAGAGGGGTTCTTGTTTGTTTTTAATTATGTGGCTTATTCATTAGAAGGTTAAACTCCTGCTGTATTTTTCTCACGCCACAGTTTCATGCCACAGTTGGAGCAACAGCTTGGCTCTCAGGCTGGAGGTTGATCAGGGAATTGCTTGCTTGGGCCAGTTCTGCGATGGATACTCGTCCTCTCTGTTTGATATACTGAGCCACGGCAGCCATCTCCTCTGGAGTGATGTAGATGAACTTTCCTCTGTCATCAATCACACCTACAGGGGGAAAGAAAGGACCCTGAAGTCAGCACTTCTGCTCCTCTAACTTCCCGACAGACATCAGTCACTTCTTTTGGAAGGGACATTCAAACTGCTGAGGCTGCATTTCACATCTAGGGCAGACAGAACAATGTGCTAGCAGTCAGGCTTTTATCTCCTCTCTGCTGTTGGGTCTTTGAGCAGGGCTATGACAATAGCCAAGTGCCTTGGTAAGCCTAATTTTGTTCAGCAAAGTAACACATTCCTTTCATCGTACGCAGCTAGCTGGTAGTACCACAGCAGCTACTTCAACTGTGTAATTTTGGTGCTGATGTTCTGGGCCCAGGCAGCTGGTGGAGAAAGGCAGAGCAGCAGGAGGGCCCAGGAGGTGATTTAGAGACCCTATGGGGCCCAGCTCAGCCATTCCAACTTACCCTCTAAAAGGGAATGAAGCTCAATTTCCATATTCCAGTTGCTCCATCAAGAGCAAGACTAGACCTCTGTGTTCTTAACACATTGCAGGATCAAATGCACGGCAGAGAGCCTCACTGGCACATCTTTTAGGCCACGGAAACAGCCAGCACAGTACACATCCTTACGCTTTGATTCAGACCACTTTTAGGTCACTCAAATGGGTATCCACATGTACCCACCAAGACAGTTGTTTCCCAGCCATGACCACAGTATCAGGTCAGTAACTGTTTGCATTGGCACCTTCTCCTACTTCATCCTTGGAAAGAAAAAGACTGCCCAGCAATAAAACAGGGAGCTACCCATGTGCTCAGTCTCTGCTTACATTCCAACTTTGATTGCGTGGGTACATGGGTAGGAACAAGCACTTCACTTACTACAGCATCCTGGAGTTCTCTGGGCTATTTGCTTCTCCCACAGCATGCCGTACCCCGGTACTGGCTCTAGCCACAGCGCCTTTGAAACAGGCTTGCAAATTACCTCAAAACATCCGAGTGATTCTTTTGAATTCAGCTTTCAGAAGACATCATTTAGAGCTGGCTGCTCAGCAACCCCTAAAGGCCTTCAGCAGGGCTCAGTCAACATGAAGAACCTCGTGCTGGTTCCTGAACTCCTGGGGACATTCACCCCTCACCTCTATATAACGTATCATAGCAGCAATCACATCCCATAGTGCTTTAAATAGTAGTTTCACGGCAGCTGAAGCAGGGATATATCTATTTATCAAGTCCTACCAGCATCTTCTACAGTTTAAAACAGAAATGACACTTGAAGTCTCTCTCTACCATAGTTAAGGCATTTCCTGCACCACCTATTCACCAGCTAATATAAAGTCCCCTTTGTGTTTTGGCTGTCACCTGTTAGAGTGCCATCTGCCATCAGGTCCTGGATTCTGTTAATTGCATCCTGTTCAGAAGGGAAAAAGGAGTAACAAACTGATCAAGAGGAAGGCAAAAAACGTTTCACGTGTTCAGATAAACTACAGACGGAGGCTTACGTTTAATTCCTCAGTGTTAAAGACATCAGTGAAGGAGTATCAGTATGTCCACACAGATGCAGTAAGCCCTTTGATCTTAGAAGGATGAAATGAGCTTCTGCATTTTGGGGTGTTCAAATAATTTCCCTATCCCCAAAAGAGACTTTAACTGCTAAATTCACCACCAGTTTTATGAAATGGGGGTAGTTATACACATCCTCCCAGGGAAAGGCTGTATAGTGCCAACGCAACATGCAAGTTCCGTGAAATACACTGAGGTACTTCTCCAAGAACCTGGCTACACTCAATACATTCCAGAGGTTTTTCAAGTTTTTTTTCGTGCTACATTTAAGAGGAAATGTCTTTTACCAATCCAGAGAATAACTTGTTGAATCTGTTGCTGGGTTAACTCTACAGTTACTCCAAGCATGCAGTTCCAGTACACCTGAAGCTAGTACCTAAGCCTTGGTTTCCACAGTTCTGCCTCTCTCCCTTTCTTGTATTTATGTGACTGCAGAACCAAATTATAGTTTAGATTTCAACCAGATACATTTCCTTAGCTGACTCACTGCATGCTTAAATAAAGTTCTGGTTTAAGAGAGAGGCAGGGGCACAGCAGTCTGCACTTACAGCAGTGTAACCTGCTGTGAAGGGGCACCCCAAGATCAGATTAGGTACAGAACAACAGAAAACAATGGTCACTTAGAAATGTATGTCAAATGCGTTCAAATTAAAATAAACCAGGCCATGACTATTCTTCAAATTCAAAACATAAAATGTTTAAAGACCAGAAAAAAGATAGAAAGGGAAATAAAAGTACAGATATCACACCATGAGCTCACTTTCACAGGCTTATATGGTGCTGAGAGGGACAATTTTCTTAAGTACTGCACTGGAAGATACAAATTCTTAAATGTTCTAAGAACACACAAGCAATTGGAGCAAAACACCTCAACTATTGATTGTCTGCAAACATAACATTGTCCAATTACATAGGCAGTGTTTGAATTTTCTTCTAGCTCTGCTTTTGATTCCCAAGTACCCTGAATTGCTCTATTACTAGACTTGCAAACACTATGGCATCCATTAGCCAACCGGCAGCTGTGCAAGAGGCAGACCGAGCACTTTTTGCTGAAACAATCTTGCACGCCAACAATCCTTCACTGGCTGGCTGGTACTTTGATGAACAGCCACATTTTTTAGGGCTGACTTTGCTGATTTTCACCAAAATCCAAGCATTTTCAGTAATGCGGAGATACTTGCATAGATGTTACCCTTATTTACCCACTTTATCTCCTGTCCTTTTAAACTCATTGCTTGTACTTGCACCCCAAACGGTCTTAGAAGGATACGTGATAAGAAGGATAAGGTAAGTACTAACACAGATTAGTACTTACCTGTGTTCTTAAACCCAAATGTGAAGCCAAGTCCTCTAGCTGGATTACCTTTGTTTTCTATGGAAACAAACAGAAGTTGAATGCAGCTAATGAATTAGAAGGTTAGCACATTTCTTTTCCTTTCAAATAAAAAAATACATTGAATAGACAAAATAGAACCTGTCATTCTGACTGACTTTTCCTAGTAAGCATTTTTCTCTGACCAAAAACTCTACCGTAAGTTACTTAAACCAGTCTGCTCTGTGGAAAGACTGAATGCTCTGACCCACTTAAGCGAAGACTCAAACACATTTGCCAGCGTTCATCCTGAACCTTTTCTTACATTAGGAGGACAGGATGAGCATGAGCACAAGCACAATAAACAGCCATGGCTCGGTTTTCCCTATCACCTGAGTTTCTCAAGTGCTACCTTTAATGTCCAGTATGCTTTAGCACGATCCTTTTTTGTTTGAGAGATGTTTCAAAGTACATTTTAAAATGATCACTGATATATATCAGTGCATACATAAAAATCCAGACAAGACTGGCAGCATTAAGTGCTTTAGCCTGTTTTACTAATGTCATGTGTATTAATGCCATAATAATCTTCCTAAGCAAGTGAACACCTTATTAAAATTGTCAGTGTTGGGAACGTACTGCTAGCGCACTCCTGTTCAGGCAGCACGATGATCTCTGAGAACAAAGGCAGAAGCAGGAACTGCAAATTTTCATTTTGCTTTTGACAGAGAATCTTACTGCAGCCTTTCTCAGTCAGGACGCAGTCACCACTGCTCACATCTGGTTTTATGCTTCTCTGTAGCTCCAGAGAATTACAGAGAAAACACCTGGTGCACTCCGTCTGGACCTACTTGGTTCCTGTTTTCTTATCTGCAAAAGTTCTAGAAACGCATCTGTTTAGATGCAGTAAGAGGATGCACTGTTTGTAAGGAGCTTGGAAAATATAAAACTTTTGAAAACTTTTGAAAACATTCTGGACTACATTCCCAAGAGCCATATATGTACAGTCACAAGAGCTACAGTTACATTATCAGATGCAATACTTCAAATGATAAATGCATTTGTTTCTAATCTTAAGAATACACTGGAAGGACACTGAAGAAATAAAGACAGGCTGAAATAGAGGAATCATTTTCATTAATAAAATCAGACACAAAAAGCCACGCACAGACTTAGTAGTCATGAAGTTCGATGCAGCCAAGCTAGAGAACTGAATACCATGGACTGAACGCATGGAACTGGAACCAGTCCATGGAATTCAGTTCTCAGAGCTGGGAACTGCCAAGATTCGTCACATCTTCTTTTAAAAGCATGGAGGGGTGTGTGTGTGTGTGTGTGCAAAGCCACATAAACAAGGAAAACAGGATTTAAACCTTCACTTCAAGATATTCAGCCTCAATGACCACGTTTACTGGAAGCTTTTCAAGATAGACCCTGCTGTGAATAAGATCCCAGAGGGTGGGGTGGAATTAGGATGCACTCCCCACACACTCTGAAATATAATGACATTGTGAGGTCCCAAGCCAGTAAAACACTTCACCACATGCTTCACAGTTTAGAGACAGGCTTAACTTTCGTAGAGCAACATATACACATCTACACTTTACTGAATTAATTTAATTTTAGGTATGACTCTGCTGCTGTCCTCAGCAAGGGATGAAACAGAGCAAGAGCTCCCACGATTAAGATGAGTAGGATTTTTTTTTCCTTATCTTGTAAGCATCATTTTTCTTAAAGAAAAAAAATAGGAAGGGGCAAAGCCTCCAAGTCCTTTACTATCCCTTTCATACATAGTTTGCTGTTTCAGTTCACTGGCTGTAATTAAGATGCATTCAATGATACACTGTCAAGGTAGGTGAGAACAGTGTGATGGACAAAGTGCAGCTTCATATATCCCTGGGCCAACAGAAGTAGTGCTCCACAGCAAGGGAACTGCTCAGCCACTCTTTAACATCTGCCCACTTCATTATTAATTTTTTTCTGAAGTGCTCAGAGAGCCCACAGAGCTGGTTTGTAAGGTGTGTTTTGCAGCTACAGCACTGCTAAGTAAAACCATAAGGCTCCCATTAAGAACTGGTTATTCTGCTTCTCTGAGAGCAGAGCAGTCAAGTCTGTAACTTGAGGACTGGCCACCGTAAGAAGCAAACACACAGGATGGCAACTGCAGCAGAAACAATGCCACAGCCTGAGGTGTAAAGTGGTGACTTTGCAGCAGATGGGTTAAACTGGTTGTGGGGCTTCTGTGAAACTCCTAAAGGAAGGGGGATGCTCAGCTTTCAGAAAAGCAGAATTGGGGGTCATCAATCCTTTTGGTGCCTTTAAGAAAAATCCCATTTAAAACAATCCCACGAGGCAGAGCTAGAAAAGAGGCTGCACTTATTTCAAACACCCTTAGGAATGAAGCATGGGGTGAGCTACC
The DNA here is from genome assembly GCA_003993805.1 of Himantopus leucocephalus. Classification (NCBI taxonomy): domain Eukaryota; kingdom Metazoa; phylum Chordata; class Aves; order Charadriiformes; family Recurvirostridae; genus Himantopus; species Himantopus leucocephalus. Next base: position 96,398,195 of record RSEF01000004.1, read on the forward strand.
TCCAGCCCGTTATACTAGTAAAATAAGTTATTCAACAGAAGAGCTAAATTAATTCTTTTTTTTTTTTTAAATGCTGTTTGCTCTTTTAATCTACACATTTTTCAGACAGCTACTAGCAGCTTAGCACTGCTTCTTGATATAAGTCAAGAGTTTCTGTGAATAGAACAGAAGATGAGGGCAGTATATAATCTATATATTAAGCATACTTTCAAGATTAAAAAAATCCTAAAACTTGTAAAAGAAAGCAATGCCCCAGTTCTGCAACTCATCTCTACATAGGAAATCAGGTGTTGAAGCACTTCTGAATTAGGTTTTCAGCTTGTGCTTAATTTCTCTGACGTCAAGTAGAAGTGACTAATATAAAACTATACATATGTGCTTAAACACTGAACTGAGATTTTGTGACTAATCTGTTCCATCCATCACAACCACCAGGGTAATCTGCAGAATCAGACCCTACTGCGTTATCCCTTGGAAACCCTCCCAATTTTAGTGGAAGATCCCAAGGGACATCGAATATTCTACTGTTCTGCCCACTGTTATCCTAGGGCAGCTTGTTTATCAATAAAGAACAGTATTTTCCTTAATCCACAGCTTGGCAGTATCTTGAAAGCCTTAGATGGGAATGGGTGAGCTGGGATCACACCGTACCATGTAGTCCATTTCCACAGTTAGTAACTGAAACAGAGGGTGGTCTTAACAGACAGGGCCATATCAAAGTTCCCCTCCCTTTCAAAGAAATCTCTCTGGCTTCTGTGGAAAACAGAATATTGAAATAGCTGCATGACTGCAAAATGAAATATGCCATCTGAAGGCCCATGGTCAGTCCATGGTTTTACTTAGGCTCTTTAAACATGTTACCCATAGATTTTCCAATCTATTCTCAGCTCTCATCCACTTTTGGTGGCGCTTCTGATCAAAGTTGACTGGCTTATGCTGGGGACTTGGTTACTGAACAGGGGCTACTTTCATTTGGGCTGCAGCAACGAAGGTGAGTCCTAACTCTGAGTGCTACTAGCTTAGACATTTCCAAATTACCCTGAGATCGCACTGATCAGAAAGCACTTGACAGATGCAAACCTAGCAGCCTCTCTCTCTGTGGACTGATGGCGATGGGATACACCACCACAGATGCCAGGGACTCAGGAGAGAGAGAGCAGCACAGCAAAAGATGCTCACGTAGTAGCTTTGCAGGGACCCTAGAACGATCGAGCCATTGTTCAGACTTGCATGGCAATCACTTAAATTAACTTCTTGAGCAGAGTTACCTATGCAACAAAATTGCTCGTAACTCCAGGTTTTTGCTGGGGTAATGGACATGCAAAACTGGCCCAGAGGGTAAGATTCTGGATTAACAAAATGATTAGGACTTCACTAAGTATACAAGTGATTTGCTTACTAATGAAGCCTTTCACACACATGCCATACATTGTCAGACAAGAGTCCAATTTCCAGTAAAGGAAGAAAGGGATTCATTAGGATAAAAGATTTGCATAACATTGTTAAAGTAAGAGTAGGAAAATGCATTTGACCTTTGATATATCACTAGTGGAGACAGAAGCATTTGTCCTTAAAGATCAAAACTGGAAATCCTCATGAATACACCACAGGTTTTAAATAACCAACCATACAATACGACGAAACGGAGACTAACAAGCCATCTTCTCCTTAAATATCCCTTTCAAACATTAAGACAACATTGCAAATTGCATGGATAAAAACAAGAAAAGAAATCACATGAAAAGTTGGATTGACCTTTACAATGCCAGTGTTTCAGGCACAAACACATCCTACACAGCAGGCCGCATGCTGGTACAGCAATTTTCACTCATGCTGAGCTGAGAGGTAGAGATTGTTTTCTAAATCAGTAGCTCATGTTCATAAACAAAAAGCCTGAATGTCCCAAGTCCCAATCAACAGCAAACATTGCTGTTCATAAACTCTGAGGGTGATCCACAAGGTGCAGAGTTTCTAAAGCCTATCCCTATGAAAGAGGGTAGGAGCTACAGTCCTCCCCCAAAAGGCCAAGACAGTTATAATTGCAAACCATTTTAACAATGATGGACATGCTCATGCATGGTTAAGTAAATAATGCAGACTACATCTAAGGTATCACTTTTGTTACTTGTCAAATGCTTAAGTAAATAAAAGAGGAAGTGAAGATTTCCCTTCTTTCTGCAACTCGGTTCTTTGACAAAGGTATTTTACACAATCTAACAAGTATGGAAGAAGGAGAAAGACCAATGGTGGCTTACCTTAATGTATTCAAGAAATTCCATTAGAAAGCTGCGAGACTGGATACAGCAAGGAAAACAATTGTTATTTTAAACTCATGAACATTAAATGCATCGCAAACTTGCTGACTACAAATATTACAGAAGTGTTTAGCTTGCATACTTCTGACGTTTTAAACACACACACTGAGGGAGATTTTTGAACTGGAAAAAAAAAATACAGATTTAATCTTAACGAGGAATTTAGGTATTTTCTAAGACAGGATATGTCTCAAGTACAATTGGTGTTTAAGTGTGTCATGGTTTGGGCCCGACTGGGCACCTCAAACCAGGACATTGTGTTTTCTGAAAGGAAATCTTTGAATCTTTTATTCTTCACATCATACATACCCTGAAATAACCACATCTGTGTGCATTTGTGCATCGTGTATTAAGTTACATATACACACTGAGGACATTTTGTACAGAGGTAAAGTACAGAGGGATTTCAGGAGACAGCTCATGCAGATGGCCAAGTGTAGCGCACAGCTGCGCAACACATGTGGAAGCTCAAGCCGTTTTCAAAGCTATGCACCTGCAATCCAGCATTTCAATATAAGCAGCTCAATTTTCAAAGGCAATGCAAACAATGTGCATTTAAGTTAACACGAGATCAAGTTACTCTGCAATGCTGAAAATCAATCAGCCTTAATTAACTGCTTAGGTCTGGTCTCAGGACCTTCATTTTCAGCATGAGTTTCAGCACGCTAGCCTGAACAACACAAGGCACAGCTATTGTAAAGGATACTAAAATGCTTCAGTACGTTATCCACCACAAGGCAGAAGGGTGGCTTGCCATTTCTGCAAGGCTGGTGTCTCCAAATAACTAACTACCTGTGATGGTTTCTGAAGATGACTTTCAAATCACCTACTATTAGAGTACTATCTCCCCATTCCTACCAAAGTTATCTCATGTTGAGATCCAGGCATCATCAACTGCCTGCCAGGCTCTTTCTCCTTGACAGGCAGCTGTAGGAACGTGACAACAACCACATTCTAACTTTAAAGGGAGTCTAAAGTAGAACAGTTTAATATTTTAGCTATGATCTGATCTTCTAACAGGATAGGCACACATTTTTAGAGGTACTTTCAACAGAAAGTATGCATTTCGCTGTTCTCTGCATCTTAGGAAATTCCCTATCACCAGATACAACTTCTCTTGGTATTAATCCCAGCACGAGGAATTTCTCTTAAAGGAAAGGGGTCCATAGTGAGAACTTGTGACTAATGTCAAGCAATATTAGCTCATTACAAGGTCCTCAGCCTAAAGCCACTCTCGGTCACACTAAGAGCAAATCCATTCAATTCAACAGGGCCTCTTTAGCAGAGGAGCAAATGCACACATGGCCCTGAAAAAAAAATAATTATCATGAAATGCATTGGACAGCTTAAATTTGGCAGCTACAGCCCAAGAGTAATTTCAGCATTTGATAGCAATTAAAATTAGTCTAACAGGTTTTCAGCAGACAGAACAAGAACACTGCCTCCCACAACAGTGGAACTTTTTCAAGTTTGCTGTGATATTATGTCAAGTATCACATTTCAACCACCATCCCCAGTAGCGCGTCTGCAGGCAGCCACAAGAGGAGCATGCTAGAACGTTATGCAGAGTTTGAAATACAATGAACCATAGCAATCATTTCCAACACTGAATGCAGAGTTTTCCAGCGTACAACCCACAAGCACCTAGGTTGTGTCCTACAAATTCTCTTTAAAAAAGACTTTTAAGACAAGAGCTTGTTTTTTTTATTTGATTTCACAGCAGCTCCATTGGTCTAGAAAATAAAACCAAACCCAAGCAATTCCTCCCAAGATATGTGGGCATTACCAAATTCTGTATTTAGCCTTGCTTTCATTTGACCCATTGTATATGGGCAGGGCAAAGCTGATGACAGTAAAAAAGTATTTGACTTCCAGAATGAGTTTTTTCTGTTCTTACATTAAGGGAGGAGAGAACTCATTTCCAGTGATATGCATTTGCCTTAGTACTCTAATTGTAGGAGTCTGGAATTAGGGACTGCAGCACTCCCCAGGAAATACTCAAGGTTAACATGTGCCATATACACAATTTAGTTTTTACAAGCAAGAACATTTGGCTGACTCCTACTTTCACGTTCATTTTACATGAGACAGAATGCAGTAAGGGCAACCTGAGTCTGACAAAGATAAAGGAAACTGCAGTAACAGCCTAACATACATACCTCTTCCTCTGTCATTGATTCTTCAACCCCTTCCTCTTCAACTACAAAACTCTCCTTCAGCTTCAAGTACTCTTCATACTCCCTCTTCTCCTCTTCTTCCTTTGCCTTCCTTTTTTCCTCTTCCTGGACAGAAAAGATGACAAGTGGTCAGTTTGCTCCTCCCCAAATCAGGTTTAGTTTTAAGTACAGTGGCATCTTCTTTATCTGCAGTCTGGTTTTACTAGGACAGACAGCAGATAAAAAGTTTCTAAAATGAGTCTAAGTTCTCAAATGCTGGCATCATTAATTTCACAAGCCACCCTTAAGGTAGTGACCATCTCACATTGTAGCGTAAGCTTGCACGCAATACACCTAGGCTGGCTCTTAACAGATCTGACACAGGGGAGAAATCCACGCTTATATAGCAACCTGCTTTCTTAATTTGCATGAATATGTTTCTTCTGTAGATCCCGTGACAGGAAGTCCCTGCCCCTAACTGTACTTTGATGCAACATCCACATTTTCATTAACTGGCCCCAATTCTGCTCTGATGTGCAGTAGTGTACATTGGGAATGATCACAAAGAATAGTGGAGTTACACTGGTGTCCATCTGTGTGTGAAAAGCAGCTGTAAAAGTTTCAAGTAAAATCTCTTTCTTATGACATACAAGTAAACTATGTCTACATGGAATATAAAGAACTGTATAAAGTATTTTAGGAATAGAAGACAAGGTATGATTATGTTAAAAAAAGGTTTTTTTAAAATGTTTGTTAACCAAAACCTACAGGCTCTGCTTCTAGTTATTTGCAATAAAAAATACTTTCAGTTACCTACCCTGAAAGAAATGTTAAAGGCTTAAAAAAAAAACAAACCAAAACCGACCCAGATTACTTAAAAAAATGTTTCAAACAAGAAAAGGTTTTCACTGGGAGCTCATCAATTTGCAGCTTTCCATGATTTTCTTTTAAAATTTGTTTTGTTCTTCTCCAAAACACTTTACGCGTGTAATTTCACACACAAGAAAAATGTTTCCTTACACAATGGTTTCTTCCACAGAGAAATTTATGTTTGCATAGCACCTGGTACAATGAGATCCCAATCTCACTGGCCTCTGGTTGCTCTCACATTGCAAAGGCTTGATTAAAACTTAGAAAGATGAGTTCTTCAAATTTCAGTGACAATCTCTGGGCATTCCTTTACTATTAACAAGGAATTGATCTCTTAAAGAATAATTATATTGATTTCTAAATGCTTGCCATGCTACATCTTTGACACTAATATAGTAATTGCTTCCTTAAATGGCTGGAAAGCAAACACTTGTTCCATTAAAACAGGAAGAGACAGGAACAGGTAATTAAGTATATTGAAAAATGTCTATATTAAAAAAGATGCCATGTAAGGCCAAAACCAGCAAGATACCAGAAACAGGGATGGGAGGGTTGCCCTTCAATAAAAACTGAAGAGAAAGTGTATTTGGTCCCAGTTGTGTTTAATCAAACTCCCAGAAAGTCATAAGAAGGAATGCTATCAACATACAAGTATGAGAAAAACAGGACTGAAATGATCTTACTGTATGTGCAAAGTCAAAATCGTTTTTTAAACCGCTACCTCATGAAAAACACTACAGATCTGAGGAAGCTCTTGAGACAAAACAAGACCATTTTCTGGGTCACTCATCACTGTAATGATTATTAGCAAAAGCCCAACAGTAGATTTTTTCCTTATAAGCGCTACAGGTGCCAAGAACAACATAACCATATTTCATTTGGAAGTGACAGCTATTGTTCTTTTCTTGTAAGTGCATTAAATTTAATCTTGATCCTGGAAACACAAGAATAAGGTTCTTCCCCTGGGCTATTACAGAGGTTGTAATTCAACAGGATTTGAAGTGAGGCAAAAAAAATAAATATCACAAAACCTGAAAATTGCTTAGGCAAATTTCTGGACAGTTCTAAAAAAAGAAAAAATAATCAGAAGACAGTGTCCTATTTACAACTGAGTGCAACAATAACTAAGAAGTATTTTCCTGTTTCTGGAAAGTCTAACAACAAATGAACTAGACTCTCCTGTCTTCCTTATCTACTTGGCGAACAGTACCTTCAATTTCATTAAAGCATACCAGCATGTTACTATCAGTACTTCCCTTTCCAACACTTGCAGAAAAGCATCTCTGCTGCGAGCCTGGCAAAGCACTCAGCTACTGGTCCCTCTTTTGCAGTCTCCTTAAAAGCCAACATGAGTTTGTTTTCCAGATCCTAAATTTTGATGTTATGATTGACAGAGCATTTCCAGGTGGTCTGAGCCACTGATTTGGTAGCTAAAGCGTGTCAGCCCTCAAAGCCTCATGCTTCCTGGTGGTTGTAGCCTCCTCCATAACACTAAGCATTTCCAGAAGCTTTTTAATCTAATAACTAAAAATCCCAGCCACTTCCTGCAGTCTCACATACTTTACCATCGAAATTCACCTATGATTCAACCTGTAGAAAAAGAAGGATTTAGCCAAACTGTAAACTAGTTCAAAGCCAAGAGGACAGATGATTTTGCATAACTGCACTGGGAGAAGCAACCAGCAACAGCTGTGGAAGCTGAGCAGGGGGAACTGTAGCAAAGTCAGGTTGTCTGCTAACACATTCTCAGCTATTTTTTTCACCGTCATGCTAGCACTCTTCTTTCACATGCCCGAGTCGTGCAGCAGTTGCATGGTAGGTGCAGGGTCAAATTTAGGCAGGTTGCATTCCCACAAAAACCAGTCTGTCTGTATGCATAACCCACACACGGAAACAACCTCAGCACCTCAGGGTCTACTCATGAAACACAGACCAGTACTGCCTTCATGCAAGTCATAGAGGGGGCACTCAGCTCAAATATAAATTTAAAAAAAACCCACATCTTTGTTAGTCAGGTTTCTTTGCCTCTCCCCATTCTGATCTCATTAACTGCTGTGGAGTTAAGTGGTAAAGCATGTGGCTCAGAGGAGAGATAATAGCTGGGCCACCTCCCTTCAAGGATGGGTGGGGTGGTGGGGAAATCCCAGCATCATGGAAATTTGGTAACTGCAGATGCTCACCTTCAGCTGCTTGCCTTTTTTTTTTTTTTTTAAGCAGGTTTGCTTCTCTCCTCACCCACCTAAACGTTACCCAAACTGGGGGCTTGCTACAGCTTAAAGATTTCTTTTTGATCAGTTTACTTTATGCACGTGAAGCGCAAACTCTCCCACTCTGATCATGTCTTTAACAGGAATAAAAAAAACCAAACAAGACAAGACTACCTCAATCACTCAAACCTTTCTTCCTTCTCTCCTTTTCTGACAAAATGTCCACATTATTACTGCTGGATTGACTCTACCTCTGCATGCTTGCCACCTTGCATAGCAGAGACCCAAAAGCTTCCAGAACTCCATGCAGTCTGTGATCTCCAGCACTCTGGGAGACACTTTCCAACACCCTTACCCCTTTCTATACCAGACCTGGTCAGCACCAACTTCCCACTGCAGCCAGTCCCTGTCCTTCAGGGGACTGCTCTCCAGACCTCCCTCCATCCCACCTGCCCACTGAGGACATGCATTTGCTGTGTGGCTCCTTTCAGATCATTACCTTCTGTTTGCCTCTTACCTTGATCACAATGATTATTTCCATGACATCAAAAACATTAATTGTGCCAACTGCACAAGAGCCCAATCTTTTACCGGGTGAAACCCATAGCGACTTGGAAACTCTTTTAGACTTACAGCTGGAAGCAGACCTTGACTCTTGGGATCACAAATCCCTCTGGAGTCTTGGGATGCTGCTTGAATAACTGCACTGTTCTGGCTGGTTGACAGATTACAGCCTTTGAAGGTTTATCATGCACCACTATTTTTAGCAAAGGCTGAGGACCCTTACAATATCATGCAGCAAGAAGATACTGAACTACCATTTCTAGCTTTCCATGGAGAAACCCATTTAAGGTGACACTGAGACTAAGCGATATTGGCCTATAGACTAAGTAGCTTTTCTGAAAGCTTTGCCTAAGCAGCTTTCCCTGAGAGGAAACTGCTAGTTGTGTGCTGTGCCCACTCTCCTCCAAATCAGATAAAGGACCAACTTGCTGACAAACAAATCATTTATAGGCAGCTTATACGACTGCTAAGTGGAAGAGATCTCATTGCTCGTGAGGAAGGTAGACCAAACGCTGGTCTCTCTTCAACCACTACCTGCCACCAGTCGTCCCTGGTTTGCGGCTGTTTCCTAACATGCAGACTGAGGAAAAGCATAGTGGTTCCTATGCCAAATGCTTTGAGGTTCAGTGACCAAAGAAACCCTCTTTGTAGCGCATCCAGTTTTCATGCTGTTAGTGCAGGTTCTCTAGGAATCGAAAAGGGACTTTACAGTAAATAATTTGGCATAGAGCAGATGGGTCTCTAGGCTTACTCCCCACCTCCGCACTGTTTAGACCCAAAACAAAAAAAATACCTTTAGAAAGACAGAATAAGTGTTCTTGCCAGTCCTCATCCCATCAAAATCAGAGTAGAATGAGTTCTCTGCAAGCTTTTTAACTTGTACTTTCTGAGGAGAAATTAATTTTCAGGAAAGTATACACACTTGAAAGCTGATGCTTAAACTGAAACTACATAGTAGTCTCCATCAGCCTCCAGAAATGCTTATGTATGAATAGTGGCTATAAATGCCAAACAGATAACGGAAAGCTCTGCTAAGAAGAACGCAAATCTTGATATTCACATAATGCTACACATAACAAAATAACTCAACAATCAACATTCTAAAACCAGATGCCTCTTCTTACATGATCAAATATCCAATCAAAGAGCCAAAACCTTAGGGTCTTAGTTCTCAAAAGCTTCAACAGAACTCCTGGGATGACTAGCCAATCCTCCACTTCTATAGCTCTTAAGATCCAGACCATTTTTATCTAGGCACTTAAAATGAACAACTGAAAGCCTAATGAAATTGCCCTAGTTTGGAAACTGGGCACAGCTGTGCTTGAGCAATACAGATCTCGTTTTAATGTAACAGTGAACAAACACCAGTTCCCACTCCTACTGTGGCCTTTTGTTTCACAACAGTTAAAAGCTTGCTTGCTGGAAGAGTGGTAGTTTCTCTACTGTATCAAGCTATGTTTCCAGAGCAGTGCCCTCTGGAATGGATTTTCAGGCAATGCACCCTGTTCAACACTGCATTTTAGTATAGAAGAGCGATATCTGTGAGTCCTGCATCTGCACAAGCACTTTCCTTAGCACGACGAAGCTAGCCTGAAGGAGTAAATTCTACCAAAATCCCTGTGCACAGGGAAGAAAAAAAAAAAAGGCCCCTGTGCGAGCAATCTGCAAGGCTTTGTCTGAAGACACTGTTTTGCAACATCAGAGGAAGTTCGCTCTCATTGATAAGGTGGCAGTTGGTAAACCATCTCACCACTAAAAAACTCCAAGAGTGAAAGGGAAATCCCCAGGGTAAAGCAGAGCTGAAGCAAATGCCAATTATAAAGGAGCTTCCTCACATGCATAGCCAATCAGGTCATCAGAACACTGGAAAGGAAACTTGAATTTAAAAATATATTATCTGGTTTGCAACACTGGAGCCAAAGGGCAACCACATTTTATTTATACGTGCATACAAATACATTTAAATAGAACCAGGGGGTTATTTTTCTCAAGAATATGCAAGATTTTAGCCCCCATACCTCCCTTGAAGGAACAGTTCCCACTTGTAGTACAGCAGTGTGTAGAGTTGCCCAAAACTAATTGGAGAGACATATCAGTTTGCCTTTAAAACAATGTGGGTTTTCATCTGACTCAAGAATTCATTATTTCCACTAGACTCCATCTCTCAAACTACTTGAGTGGGGTGTGTGTGTGAAAGGGTTAACAGTCCTGGTGACTTTATCAAAAATCAACACCGGGGAATTTCTAGAAGATCTGCATGCTGCAACATGATTTCATATCCTCCTGATCTATTTGACTTCCCTTGTCATCTGACAAACTCTTAGATGGTATTGAATGGCGCAGGAATCACCCATTGCTGTAGCTGTTGCTATTAGTTTAAGGCTGTAGCTGAAACGCTGAAAGGAAACTCTGCTTTACACAAAGCCAATCTCAATGTTCACAGAAGTTTGCACAATTTTGGTAGCACTTCTTGGGAGAGAGACTGAAGAAAAGGTTAAACTGAAATTTAGCTTACAAAACTGGCTGTGCTTGTTTGGAGACTTGCCACTGTTACTATACCTGCAGAAATACTCTGATGTACCAGAAAAGGAAGGGGAAAAAAAAATATGAAGCTATCTGGCAACCGTAACATTCCTTAGACAAATTTTAGTGATAAACTAAAGCCAGTGATCAAACTGGCTCCAAAAATCATACAACCAGCTACCCTCTGTTTTTTATCTCATGACTATCAATCCCTACTTGAGCTACATCTCATAATTTTGCCTTTCCATCTCCTAACTTATATGGGGGAATACTACTATCACATGTGTAGTCCACAATGGCTTACTTGTGGAAATGAAGAATCCTTTCTCTAGAAAAACGTATAAAAGACATTTTTTCCTATGTATTCTATAAAAACACAATAAATGAAATGATCCCTTTATCACTTACTGACTCTCTCTTCTAGGCCTCTGTATCTTTTACATCACAGAATCAGTCTGTAACAAGATTTGAAAGATAAGATGTTATGATCATAAAGACAGGCTATAGTTACATGCACACTAATCAAATATCTATTAATTTGTTTCCCCTCCTATCACCCAGTCAAGACTAAAACACTGAAGTCTTGTTATTATCATGCTCCCTGTAATACTGCTTTCTTTGCCAACTAAAGCAGGAACTCAAGTGACACAGCCTAAACATGTACAAGTCTTGAATTGTTCTGTTTCCTGTTAAAGACTCGGATGAACACAGAGACTTAAAATTACTAAAAACCACTTGAGGATGTATATTAAATATTATCAGACACATTTACTTCAATCCAATCCACGCTCAAAATGTTCAGCGGTTACTGGATTATCAACCTGTCTTAGACTCAAGGAAAAAATAAAATATTGAAAACACTTTCGCCTGAGTAGCAGAATAATGTTCGTGATGTAGCCTGATGGGTTGGCTTGCTGCCCTGCTAAAGACTATAGGGAAAAACAAATAAACCAAACAAAAAAAGGTTAAAATTACAGAATTTAAGTAGCCAAGGAAGTTATTGCCTAAAGTGAATAGCAAGCTAGATTCAGGCATCTGAGAAATTTTCAAAATTCTAGTAAGTACTCCTTCGGACTGTTGACAACAAAATTTAAAAAATAAAATAAAAAACCCAAAGCTTCAGTTCATATTCCTCTTTTCCACTGAGCCTCTTGAAATGCAGGTGGAAGTGTGTTAGTGCAATCTGTACTAGGAATACTGAAAAGTAAAGTAAAAACAAGTAAGATTTTTTCTCACTCAACCAAAATAAATTACTCAGCCCTAAATTGAATAGACGTGGATTAAAAAGAAGTTCAATATGTTAATAAGCACTTTCTGTGTGAAGAAACCTCTAGTTAGAATTTCACTCTTATTTTCTACTCAACTTTTCAACCATGCCTGACTGGTCCTGATTAGCCAGCTGCACTGCTAAACCCCAGTCAAACCTGTAGGCTATCAACAGGATAAGATCTTTGTCCTGGGCTACAGCTTCTTTTGAGCAGGTTGGTCAAGTTCAACTGCAATTTGCTTAGCAATTCACCTGCCACACTGGCACCATTCTGCAAGGAATTAAAGTTCTGTTCATTAGCCTCTTCTAAAGGAAGTGACATATAAACAATGCTAGCGTCCAGCCAGTGTGACCTCCTAATTCCCCCCAGACTGTTGGAGTCATTTGATTCATTTCAACCAACTCTTCAGGGCTTCAAGTATATTGAATTCCCAGAATCCTAGAAAAAAAAAATAATCAGGGAACTGAGTGGAGACAAAACACTTAATACTCCATGGAAGGGAAACTGCCATTTATCTGTTATGCCAAGCTCCACAGCAAGCAGGATGGGCAATCGACATGTGGTTTAGAGGCAGCCAGAGCTTGTCTTACCTCTTTCTGAGCTGCAAGTTTGAGGGGGAGAAGTTGGCAATACTTAGGAGAAAAGCAGAGTTGTCACAGGGACCACAAGGCAGAAGCTGGTGCTACTTAAGTGTGTGGGCAGGGGAAAAGCAGTAGATGTGGATCCACAGGAAGCCAGGGCCGATAGTTCTGCTGTTAGGAAACAGCTTGGCTAAGCACAGGAGTGCCTCAGGCTAGCTGAGATGAGTTATCCAACCTCAGGATTCATGCTTTGACCACTACGAGGTACTTCTAAATTACTACATCTTTCTCAGAAGAGCAGCTGTGGAACAACTGGTCTCCTGGAAGTTTTTCCAAGTTGCTTTAGAAGTCAAAGTCTCGGGCCATGCTACATATCCTGATGTTGTAGTACTGACATTCTCCTCATCCATTTCAATTTCTGAAATTCAGGAGCCTTCTATTAATGAAAAGGAAACACAGAGTTCAGAAGATAAAGGATTTGGGAAGGGGGATAACCCCAGAGGTAAATGTACATTCTACGAAAGATCTCACGGATACAATCTGTGTGTGTAATGTATGGGAAAAGTTTTTTTTAATTGCTCTATCCTGCCTTCCTGCCCCCAACAAAGGAAAGGAAAAATTGTCTTTTCCTCTTTTAAAATGTTATCAGCAACACACTCCACCTACACAACCTGCACGTAGAACAAATTAAAATAAACCTGCTCATTACAAAGCAGGGACACAAATTTCCATGCACATTTAAGTATCCCAAAAAATTGACACTGAAAGCTGGGAGCTATGCTCCTCTGGGACCGCAATTATTAAGCACAGGATTGTGCAGAACACTTCGGTCCTTGCCTCCAGAAGCATGTTGCAAAGCTACCACACAACTTGCTCAAGCACCAGAGCACGTGAAACTCGTTCCTAATTCTTAGCCAGTAGCACTGATGCCCAGAGTACACAAAGTGGCTTTGAAGTAAGTTTGCCTCCCTCACTGATGAAAGTATTCAACAAAAGCATTTCCATTGCACTGTACCTGTTTTTCTGGGTCATTCCTGCTAACACACACATTCGTATGCATAGTTTAGAAATCTTTAATTTGAAGCACACGTAAATTTCTATAATTAGGATAAAATTGTATAATTTTACACAACAGCTGTAAAATCAGTTGCTGATGTCTTTCACTTTCTGCCCTGCTGGTTACAGCTGTCAGGCAGGCAGCTTAAATGAGCATAATGGAACAGGGGCCCAATGAAGTTGTGAAATCTCCTTCCTTAAGAGACACTGAAAGCTGGGCTGGTCAAGGTCCCAAGCGACCTGCTCTAACTGCACATGGTTTGAGCAGTAGGATAGACCAGATGGTCTCCGGAGGTCCCTTCCAACCTACATTATCCTACGATTCTGTGATAATCAAACTTCTCCTGTCAGACACCACGCAAGCAACCCCCAGAATTTCTCTTGCTACTACGAACAACTCTTTCCTTCGTATACCTGCACTTAAACAGCTCCCAGATGAACTAATGGCCAACTTTATCAGCTATGTTTGTCAACGTAACAAATTGACCAAACAATCTGTCACTATGGCATACAGCAGTAGCAGATCCACCAGCAGGAGACTGGGTTTCATTCTGCCCTAGCCATGACCGTGGGTGGGTGCTCGCTGCTATGTGTGTATTGATGTTTGGAGCAGTTTTCACTTCTGCCAAGCACTTAGGGGAACAAAGCTGGGATCTACGGCTTAAATAACAGTATTACTGTAATTCAAACAAAATGGAGAAAACCACCAAATAAATAAAAGATGTATGCAATATAACAAAAGCCAAAGCGAGTTCTGCTGATCACAGAACTTACATAGAAACAATCTCAAAGACAAACCTGGTTCAAAATTTCCATCTATAAATACAACCAATCCCACCTGTCGTTCTTCCTCGAGACGTATTCTCTCCTCTTCTTTCCGCCTTTCCTCCTCTCTTTTTGACTCAAGTTTTTTCCGTTCTTCTCGTTCTGCTTCTTCAGCCTAAAAAAAAAATTGTGCAAGCCCAGCCTTACTCTTCCTGAATATACATTTTGTAACTTCATATTGTAAGAAAATGGGGGCTGTGTGTCTTACCGTCTTCCTAGATGCATGTTCAGGAAGAAACAGTAGAGACTAAGAACAAAAAGTCACTATCATTTAACTCCCCCTCCCCTGATCTTCAGCATAATTAACATTGTGGTAAATTTAGAAATCACCCTTCTCAGTTGCATTGTGTGTAGCTCAATATGGGTTTAAACTTTGTATGTGCATATGAGCTTATTACTGCAGTGATATTAGGTAATATTGTGTCATGGCATTCCATTTCTCCTCAATGAACTCTAAGGAGAGGAAAAAAAGGAAAGGGGAGTATAAACTCTGTAAAACTAAGTACATTCAAATTTGTCATTAACCTGGGCAGAATCTCTTAAAGAAAAAGCTGTACTGGTCTCTTCAAATCATTTTATTATTTGTTTTTAAACCAAACCTAGCAAAGAGATTGTTGCAAAATGGGGAAAAAAGGGTATTTACTGTATTGTTTAGAGATTTATTTTAAGTTGGTCTTCAGTTTCAGTATACTTAAATTTGAAAATACATTAAGAGAGCAAGCAGAAGACATTCAAATGGAGGATTTGTGGCTTTGAATGTTTCAGAGAAAAAGACCTAACCGAGGAATTTATCTGTCTACATGGGAAAATAAAAATCAGCATGTTTTAAAATGAAACAAAAGATTCCTCACTCCACCAACCAATGCTTATCTAACTTCATTCAACTTTGCTCAAATTTTCCACAAAAAGAGAGGCTAATTAAATAGAATGAATATGGAAAGTAATGACGAAATGGTTAAAGCATAGAGTGAGAAAAGGATTGTAATGGAAGCTTACATATATCATAATAACCAAGTTTATTACCAACCACCCTACCTACAGGGCATACCACCACAGTGTAAAGCAGAAACTGGATTTAAACCTCAGGTGACACCAAAATTCTCAAGATGGGGTTTCACTGGCTTTGTTTGGACCCTCTACACATCAGAAATGTTCGTAGTTTCATAAACCCTGTCTTTTTGTAAAATGTGTGAAGTCCAACGTGCAGTCCAGCCTCTGTTACACAAAGGCTGTTTAAGTTTTATCTACTTCTTGCAACCTCACGTTTCCAAGTTACAGAACAATACAGAGTTTGCAAAAAATATATAGGACAATTAAAAGGAATTAATGTATAACCCGCTGCCATCCAGGAGCACAGTTCAGAAAGTAAGTTTCAAAAAGCTTGTTGCTTCCCTGGAGTTCAACAGCAAAATGCTGGGCAAAACCGAAAAAACAGTATTTAAGTAAGTACTCTTACACACAGATGTAAGAAAGAGTAACTGAAAAGCTACAGTGTGTTCACTCCGTGTACTTGGTCTCTGTTTAAGGGCCAAACTTCAACCAAAATCTGTCTGCATCGTAGATTTCAGTGGACTACAGGGCCTGCTTTTTATTTCTCCCAATCCCTAAAAACAATAAACATGGTTAAACATAGATAAATCCGTACAAAGTTTTTGCACTATGAGAGCACATGCAACACTACTCAGAACTGCCCACAGTTTTGGTCACAGACCGAGTGTTACAACAACGCTATGTGGGCTTGATTGTATTTTTAAGGGCAGACAGTACAAAAATTAAGCTGCAAGCCAGTGGAAACATCCAATAAAAAGCATTTAAGAGTTTAACTCCTCTCTCCTCCCCACGAGAATGTCAGAGAATCTAACAGAAAGAAAACGAGACACCATTTTCCATGGCCCTCTTGGGGTACAACACAAAAAGCTGGATTTACATTTTTAAAACAAACACACAACCGCTGTAGGGATGATACTGCCTTTGCCTTTCTGGGGTGTCTGTCATCACCAGTTCTTTGCTGAGTACTGCTATTCAGGCTCTGCTCTGGTCTCTGTACGTGGCAGGAAATGCTTACCTCTCTCTGTGCTTTTCTGGCTTGTTTCTCTTCTAATTTCCTCTGCTTCTTTGCTCCAATTTTCCCAGACACCTGAAATTCTGGCACCTCCTCAGCATCATCTTCCTCTGCAACATTCCATAAATGGCAAATATTAAATTGTCTGCAAAAAGTCCCTTTGAGAAACTTCACTGCTTCCTAGGAAAGCAGCAGCAGATGAAAAGGAGACATACGTGTTTCAGACAAGACCTATTAGATGGAAAAAGGAAAACAAAACAAAAACACACAGGACTGCCAAAGCCACAGAGTAGAAGTAACATGGCAAACACACTCAAGTGAAGCCAGAGGTAAAAATTTACTTGATCTATTGAAGGAAGGCTTTTCATAAACATTTCCTGCTTTCCACAATTAAAAGACATACTTTCTCTTATACAGAAAATCTGCTAAGAGTTGTCATTATACAACTGCTTAGCACTAACCTGCAGAGACTTTCTTCCCAGTTACCTTTAAGCTTAGCACAACAGACATCCATTCAAACAGTGACATTCAGAGGCATGCCACTCATCCACTAGTTCTAGCCTGATATAACTAACCTTTAATGGAGGAAGAAAAAAATAAGAATCCCTACAATGCAAATCTTGGGCCTGACTGCAATAAAACTACATGTAAAGAATTCCCTGTTGTATAACAACTGTTTTTTTATAAAGATGATTTCTGCAACTGTGAAATATGAAAGCGTCATGCTCAAATGATGTGCAAATACATTGTATTTCTGCTCACTCAGGGGCTAAGTAAGGCTAAAGAGCTTTTAAAGACTGCCATTTCCTCCCTGCTTCCCCGAGACCAATGTCTCACGAACATCTTGGCCACTTTATTTGCTAATCTAAATTAGTCCTTGGTCCTGCAACATAAGTACTGTGGATTAACCTCAACACTCAAAGAGAAATCACTAGCTCGCTTCATGGAACACTACACAATATATAGAGATTCACGTATCTGAATCAGGTATCAGAATCAAAAACAAAGATTGCTTTTTTTGGGTAAATAATTTACATTTTGAGCATCCACAGTGCTGTTATGCTTGATGCTGACTTCAGATCCACACACTTGAAGTCCACTGGGTAATCTGAAGAACAGCACAGCCAGCACCTGCAATTTTCCTGACATGCAGTGTTTATTTAGGGAGGGTGAAGGGGAGAAGCATGCAGGGAAAGTTCTTCCTCAGTTAAGTTTTGGCCCTCATCATTGGGGGGTAAAAAAAACACCAATTCCCCACTCACACAATCCCCGAGCCCTTGGTTTCTAAGGCAGGGCTAACAAGAAGAAAAAGACCATCATGTTTGATAACCAGTTGCATGAGAGCCTGCAGCAGTTGGACCTGGAGCTGACTGTACTGTGGCAATCACCAGAACTGGTTTAGCAGGGCTGGCAGCATGATGTTTTCTGTAGGGAGCTCTCTCCAGAGACCCTGGTCCCCCCTTTTGGGGAACCCAAAAAAGCTGCTGTTATAGGAGCATATGGATGAATGAGATTCACCCTTCTTTTATATGTAGAATTAGATTTGAAACACTCTTGTTTTACTAATTCCAATACACAGTATGGTACTATGGTTAAGCCACCGAGACATATCATCAGAAACAAATGTAATTGAGAGCTGTGTAGGTGGCTCTCAAATAACTTCGCTGTTTTCAGGCTATGGAAGTTAATATGAAGCAGGCTTGCTGAATTGGGCTTCAGAGAATTACTGGTATCTGATTACTGAGATGATCAAAAGGGGTTCCCCCTTCCTACACCACAAACAAAGAGAGCAACAGGGGACACTCAGATTGACACAGTTGCTTCTACAATTTTGCTGAAGTTTAAAATAACTTTATTTATTTTTTAAATACCGGACCAAGGGGAGTTCCAAACACAATGGGTGAGCAACCCAGCATTAGCAGTTATTACTCCAAAAATAACAGTTCAATACTGGTCTTATTCTTTAGAAAATTATTTCTGGAAAACATCACAAGTATAAAACACCATATATGACACTATTCAACCTGAGGCACTGAGTGCTTCTCAGATTTCTTCTATATTAGGAGTACCTGAGCCAGAAGTCAGGCAGAAGTCTAGAAAGGCTTTTAAAGCCTTTTTCCAGTCCTGGATCAAACACGCCTTTGTTCAGTAGCATTTGCTTTCCTCCCGTTTGAAGCATCTGATGTGATGATCCCTTAAGTACCACTTCCTCCAAGCTTTTTCTAGTACATGGAGTTATATCCAACAAAAGACAGAGACAGTGATGCAGACGCAGCCCATGATTCAGCAGAGCATTAAAGGTCAACAGTGCACTAAACCTGTGTGCAATTAGTATGTGCTAAATAAACCTGAACACACTGACAAGAATATAAGCACATGGTAAATTATTTGCTGAATCAACTGGTTATTATAGCAGAATAGCTACATTTTTCTTGATGCGTAAAAAAAAAAAAAAGATATCATTTCAGCAGCTTTTAACAATCACTTTTCACATACTCATAGTTGTCAACACTAGTAGACCTGACAGGGGGTCCGTTCACGGGAACATGCACTCCATCTGCCTGTATGCTTCAGATGTGATGTAAAACATTCAATTAATTGTGCTCACTTGTTGTGAAAGCAGTTTATTATCACCCAAATGACCAAGGTTGGCCAGCCTGCATGCACACTCAGTTGGGAGGCCTAACAACATCAGACATCATCATATAGCTGAAGCTGAAAATGTATTTTTGTTTGAAGGCCAATCTTCTATGGTCCTCTCTCTGTACAGTTTATCTAGTGTCTTAAAACCTGGCAGTTCTGGGATGTACGTAGGGTTGTGGCAGGAAAGGGAGAAGTTTAGTGCTCTGAACTTGACACAAGCAGTTTTTCAGTAGTGACTTTCCCTAACTGCTCACAGTACCACAGGACATGGAAGTCCTCTTCCCACTTCATGATACAGTGCTGATGAAGAACACCAAGCCTCAAGGCACACAGGACCCTCTTCACTTGAACTGCTCGGATCTTACATAATGGGACAGCTTCAAGTACAGTCACAACCCTACCATCGTGTTCTGGTCCATCATTACGGAGTCCAGCATAACTATACCAACGGTTCCAGAGCTTGCAAAGCATTCCCACCAGCTTTCAGCTCTAGAAGACAGAAAGCAGAAATAGTCTGACTTACAGTGATGCTTTCACACCACTTTGCATATTCTGTTTTACCCAAACAGGGGTTTTGCTCAGCTGGACAGCTGAGAGGTAGCTTCAGGAAACCTTAGCTTTTCCTTAATGCTTTCAACATGCTGAAAGCCAGGACAACAGGAAACAGTTAATAGTCACACAGAGGTTTGAATCTCTTGAGATTTACAGAGTACTTTTTAAAAATACTTCCCAATACCATTAGGAAGTCTGCTGGAATGCTGATGTTCTCTATCAGGACAGGAATTTACCAGCTACTGTGTGCAGAATATGCAAAAACTCCAAATGAAACAACCCTCATCACATATTTTAGTTGCCCTTGTCATCTATGTCAAAGGCACTGTCTTGACTCCTATTAAGTTTTGGAAGTGAAGCAAATGGATTCCCAGCCATGAAAAAGGACGCAAGCTGCACACGTGGCTCTCACAAGAAGTCCTTTGGGCATGGCTAGCTGCTTTATTTACTATTTATGCAGCACCTAACAAAAAGAGTAAGAGATAGAAGGGGCATGATGCCAGGCAGAACAAACAGTTCATCCTGAAGGCAGAAGACATATGCGTGTTATTAACATTGAATATGGTATGACACCAGCCACTGAAAATAAATGGGTCCACCCTATGGAAAGGTGTGGGCATTCATGAGTAACAAAGCCCTGCGGTGGTACAGTTGTAACAATTTTTAATTTAATTTAATTTTTTAAATTTGGTAGGTATCCAGTTTAGGAACCAAATGAGATATTGGCTTATTAATCTGAAGCCACAAAATCAGCCTACACTTAGGACAGAAAAAGGACAGCAAACAAAGGATATTAGCCCTTCTGAGCAGAAGTCAAACGACGTGAAGTTTTTCTCGAATAAAGCCATATGGCATAACTCAGAAACCACACACCTACCTCTTCCACACATAATCTGCACTTGAAATGTCTCAAGGGCAGACACACATTGTGGATACTCTGATAACAGTAAAGTCACTTTCTATATAAATAGTAGCAAGTCAAAATTAACTTTTGATTCACTACTTAGGATATTAGTAGTCAAAGTTTAACTGTACTAGAAAGGTTTTTCTACTGATTAAGCATTAAAATTATTTCAACTGTTCCATCAATTAATATAGCTCTATTACCAGTTGTTTAACAAGAACAGCATGGGACCACATTGGTGTTTCTAAGTTAACACATTTTCCAGATCTTTTGGCACATGGAAGTATGGGGACGTGCAATGTTACATGCAAGGCAGAAAATCTGCTCAGAAAAAGTGCTTCTTATTTTGAGAAATTTCAGCATGAACACATTATTCTCTAAGTTAGGCACAGTAACCATCACTGAATGGGGATTAAAAAATCATAATTATTTTTTATATTATTTTTCTTCAAAACTAGCAGAAAACACTCATGCAAGATTTTTTTAGATGCAAGGTTTAAATGCTGGACTTAGACGCTACACAGAGCAATAATGGGCATTTTAACATGCCCAATTATTGTATTTTTTTAAACTTCTAAAAACTTTGTTTTGTGCTTTCTTCCTCAATAGTGATTAACACTTATGAAGAAAAACATGAGATCTCCAAGTCTTGCCAAGCAAAAGAGGAGAGGAGGAGGAACATACGATTTAATTTATGTTGGAATCATTAACTTTTTGTTATCGTGTTTCATTTTACAAGCTACAGCACTCAGACTGTCAAAAGCTGTTGGCTTTATTGTTACTGAATCTGTGGAAGTTAATTAAATTTAACCCAACATTCACTGTACTGGATATTCCTACACCTGTGCTCAGATGTACAACGCTAAAAGCTCAGAGAAAAAGCATGCAGATGTTGGGACAGTTAACCTTTTGGAGTTATAAGCTTCTACTAAAAGCAGAAAGCCTATAGTTTGTACCAGTTTAGAATAAAGGTCATTGACAAAAACAGATTATTTCTTTGATGCAGTCTTTACTTTCTGTTTGTTTAAAAAAAAAAAAAAAACACCAAAAAAAACAACAAAGTCCCATTTTTTGGCAACACTTTTTGCAACAAGTCAGAGAGGTCAATTGTTTGTAGGATGTGGACATTAGCATCTGTCAAAATTAAACCCTTGAAAATATTGCCTTGAAATGTACTGGGCTGGTTAGGCTCTCCTGGCACGTCCTTCTCTTTTTGCCTTGTTTCTTTCCCTATCTAGCTCAGCTCACCCACATTGACCAAAGCCTTCCACCCAGAAGGTTGCCCAGTGGTCTTTCTTTTGCTTGGTGGTTTGGAGATCGCTGTCATTTCTTAGAGAAGTCTGTTTCTTTGTAACTACCCTAAATCATGGTGTGGTGACACCCACCAGTTTCAGCCAACAAAAATGCCACCCCCTCAAATCAACACCAGCAAGCTTTGATCCAAGTAACTGCTCCAAGCGACAGAAAACCTGGACCTCAAAACCTGTGTTCACCGACTGACAGAACAACCCTGGAAAAGGCACTCTGCCTGTGCATGCCTCTGTCTCTCTGCAAACTCTTTATATCATGTGCTGAGGCAGGCAGGTTTTCTCACATGTTTGTACAAAGTTACTTTGGGACATAATGTATAACAGTTCTTCAAGCAAACAGACATTTGCTTCAGATCATCCTCCTCCTTATTTTTATCACAGCGGGATCAAGACGACCCAACCATACTTGCCATTTTAAGTACATCCCCAGAAGTTTCTTGCCACTTGATAGGAAGTTACAGTACTAAAACTTTTATGCAAACATCAGATTGGCTGAGTCTCTTTCTCCTCCAAGAAGCAAAAAAAAATGTAGTGTCAACAGAAGTATCTACTTCACTGCAGAACTTTTTGCAGTGTTCAAGGCACAATGAGCAGATTTGGCAGGGCAAGCTCAACTCGAGAATTGGACAACTGCTTTCTCTGCACATGATCAGCAACCAAATAAAAGCTCTCAACAAAACATCTTTACATGTACCCAAAGGTGATCCAAGTCCACGTGGATGCACTCACAGCATGTCAGGCAAAAACAAGAGCCCTTCTTCAGTCAGAAATAAATGGGATCTGAAATTTGAAAATAGCTAATGCTATTTATTCACACTACCCCATGCACCAAACAACCCGCAACCCAACTCCACTTTATCCCCTTTCTCCTGCTTCCTTCCACTGCTTAGCTTGGCCTCTCCTGCTCTAAATGATTAATGCCTGAAATCCAAAATCCACACACATTTATGCCTTGCAGTGAGTTTATTTTCATCTTGGCTGTAGCTAGCCACACAAAGTCACTTCTGTCTGGGTTCAATTTAAATTAAGATACAACAGAGCTAATTAAGTCTGCTTAGCTGGGATATCAGAAGCAACTTAACCACATGAATACAGAACTCTTTCAGACTCATTTTCCACATGGAAAGGCATAGGCACCCTGCTACAATGTCCAGAGCAGATGTCCTCTGAGGCAGACAGACTTTAAAAACAGTTGCCCACATTGCACTGCGCTGCATGAAAGACAGTAGTGTTATGACTGGAAATATGTTGGGCAATATAAACCAGCCAAACCCATTTTTCTAAGCCAGCCTGGAAGTCACGCTGGTGGAACACAGCTCAGGGGTCTCAGTCATTTTGAGAATTACTTTGTCACCAATGAAAAATATCTCCCCAGCAATCTTTGGTCATCAGAGGATATTAATAGATGTTGATATTCTCATAACAGATGACCTCGTTTGAGTACTCAGCTAACCACTGAAAAACATTACTCAGGCAAACCGAGCCAGCGTAGGCACCTGGCTAGCGGGCCTGCCCCCACAGTACAGCGCAGCCCACATGGAACCCATGAATA
This sequence comes from Himantopus leucocephalus, assembly GCA_003993805.1. Taxonomy (NCBI): domain Eukaryota; kingdom Metazoa; phylum Chordata; class Aves; order Charadriiformes; family Recurvirostridae; genus Himantopus; species Himantopus leucocephalus. Next base: position 96,421,583 of record RSEF01000004.1, read on the forward strand.
AGGAACTACGTACGTGGCGTGGGTTGCAGTTCTGGTAGGAAAGTCAAGGCACTTAGTGCTTTCACCCTTTATTTTCTGTCTCTGCCAATCTGCAAGTACTTCAGGTGTCTTAACCCACCCAACTGAGCTAAAGGAAGAATTATAATCTGGTTTAGCTCCACTTGCAATGGGTGGAGGTTTGAGTATTCACAACAATTACTTACTATCCTTGCCTGTATTAAATGGCTCCTTATCCAGACTTGTCAGTAAATAAGATTAAGATTTCAACCACAGAACAGACAATTAAAAGTTATCAAGGTTCTGATCCTAGTGCCACAATTTGTTTTGTTTCCCCCCCCCTCCATTATTGTGTGAGAGATTTGAGTACTGGGCACAATACAACAGCTTAGCACAGGCAGCAGAAACTGTGGGCTACTATTTCATCCTTGAAGCTTTCTTTCTCATTCTGGAATTGAAATCTGATTGTTAGATGGAAAACAGAAAACCCGCATGCTAACCACAGCTCTAAAGCCTGCAAATGTTGCTTTGAGACCATTTCCTAGAGTCAGCAAAACTGCCTCTCGACAGGCAGAATACTTTGGTGGTAACAGCAGTTCCTACCTGACTCCACTTCTATGTCTGTAAGGGTAACATAGATACGGCCAGGGCATCCTAATGCCCTTCCGGAGTTCAGAGCTAGACATCTTGCAGTGATGGGTTGATGTTATGCCTGCACCGACCTGTGGCAGAGTGACACAGAGCAGGATCAGGTAGCTTTGCCCAAAGCTAAACGCAGGCCCAGAGTGGAAATTCCACACACAGAACAGAAACTTACTAGTAAAACATTTTAGCAAATTTAACAATATTTTAACAACGAAAAAAAAATCCACTTCAGTTGCAGATGTTCAGAAGCCTTCTAAAGCAACAAGAACATTTACAAGTCAAGACTGAAGAAACGAGACTGGCTTGTTTTCAGTGTATCCATCTACACTGCCAAATAACTTCGCTCTTCAACCCTGGGTGCCCCAACTGGTCCTGCATAGCCTGCAACTGTACATCACTGCATGCATTCTGGGCTCTCTTTCCATGAGAGTCAACTCATTTTTATAACACAAAAGTCTGCTGTGGGGATAACTCGCTATTTCAAATGGAGGCAGTAATCAGACAAAACTGCTCTACATTGCAATGACACAGCGATATAAGCACATGGCCCTGCAGAGAGGAGACAAATCCAAGAGGAGATTCCAAGCCTATGTCACATACCCACAAAGTGAGCTTCAAAACATGTAACACATCCTTCTCTAAGGGGAAAAAAAACCCCAAACCCCACACTAATACATGTATCTCAGGGCCAGGCTAAAGACTTTGCAGCACAGACACAGCCAGCCCATGACAGAGGGGGGCTAATCCAAATACAGCCAACTAGTCATTCCGCACCTCAACACTGGGGAACAGATGCTTCCCTCCACAGCTACATGGCTGAAGTTGATGCTCAGTCTCCAAAGGCTTTGGTATTACTGTTGTGCAGCAGTGCTTAGGCACTTGGAAAGACCATCCCAGAATATGAATAAAAACACACAAAGCAGCACAAAACAGAAGCAAAGAGCAAGAAGTTGATTTAATTTGAAAAAGAAATTTAAAAACCCCAAATAAGACAGGGATGTAATTTCAAAGAAGACTTCATGCAAGAGCCACAGCACTTGCATCTGATGTACAGTAAGCTGCAAAAGAATTATTTATAAAGCCCAATGACACAGATTCTTCTATTGCTAAAGTGACAAAGTAAGATAAGCCATTTACTTTGACAGCTTCACTATCGGCCTTCAGCATTCAAACTTTTGATGTCTGGAGTTTAAAGTGAAAGATTTTTAGATTCCATTTTCTTTCCACATGAAAAGAAATAACCAAAGTTGAAAAGTTCAGATCTGTCAATTTTGCATTTGTGAAACTGTTGAACATAATTAGCTTAAATGGCACCAACGTGAGCGCAAGATGCTTTCTACAAACTGCAAGACAAAAGCTGAAGAAAGTGCAACTAGCCCCCGATCAAGGCATCACACAGATGTGTGCTCAGTTTCTCACCTACTGCAGACCAAAAAGACACTCTGCTCTCCACTGCAAACTCAAGTGAAGCAAAGTCCACTTTTATCAATACCTCAGCAGAAACCCTGAACACTTAAGCCACAATCTGAAAGTAGAAGGAATGCAGTTAGTTGAATTGTGGTGATATAATAACGTGTGAATTTTCACCAGCAAAGGGAGTGAGGCTTGCAAGCTGTAGAAAGATGTTATTTATCACGATATTCTTGTCTACAACCAGACCGCAGGAACATAACTATTAACTGTAGATCCAGCACAAGAACAGAAGACTCATTCTCAACAACCTGTGGGCAGTAAGACAAAGTGCTGCAGTCTGTCGTGATCGCCAGCTAATTGGCTTGATTCTGATCACCACCTGGATGGCTTCTCAGGAAGAAAACTCCAGATTTTTGAGATATTACTTTGGAAATTAATGCTTCCCACTGATTTGCAAGAAACCAATGCTTTACTACAGCTCATTATTCTAGTGCAAGGTGCAGATTTTGTTTACCCAAATTTAACCTGCATGGCTAAGCAGAAAATACAAAAGGCAGTTTCTAAGAAGTAAGGGAAGAATGTTGTGATGCACTGTTGGCACAACAAACTGCCTCAATTCACCACAGAAAGAGGTTGACACTTCAGTTAAAGGTAAGTGATACCTAAAGACAAGCGATGAAGTACAGAGAGAAGCTGGACAGTCAAATAGATTATAGTCAAGCTGTAAATAATTCACAGTCAGCAAAACTGAGAAACTTTCTTCAGGAGCCAGTCACATCCCTTCACCAGCCTTAACATCTGCTCTTAAGGTCCACTTCAGTGTTTGCAAGACAAAGTGAACCAAATGTTACCTTCCACCCAGTCTTCCGCCTGCTGCGCTCTCCTCTGGGCCATCATCCGGTTTCCCATGTTCCTCCGGCGCCTTGGCATCCCATCTCCCCGCTCTTCAGCATGGGGCCGAGGCCTGGCCACTGCTGCTGCCGCCACATTTTGCTGGTGTTCCTCATCAGCTGCAAAAGGGAAATAATAACTGATGAGAGATTTGCCATCTCTGCTTGCTGCAGTTGTTCTTTTGCTAGTCAACTTTTGCAACCAGAAGTGCAATACCAGTGCTGTTTTCCAAATGAGCGAATGCCTCCCCACTCTCATGTGTTTTTTTCCCCTACATGGCAGCAGATGCGTGCAGGTTGCCTTCCCATGATTAAGCGGGATCATGCACTGGAACCTTCTTATTTGTGCACAGTGCTCTGTGCAATGAAAATTTTATCCTGACAGCAGTCTCTTTTGCAATAGCACATAGATCATTGTAAACAGAAAGCTATAGCTATGTGCTGCTAATGTTATTTGATCTGACAGAGCCTCTCCCCTGCAAAAAAAAAACAACAAAAAAATCACCACACCACAAAACAAAGACCCCTCCCCTAAAGCGCTCAAAAAATATTCTTACTTAATCTAATAGTTTAATCTAATGATAATTTATTTTTCCCTTCTGCCAGAAAAGAATTCCCTTTATCTGGCAGGACTACCAGTCTAATCACTTCTGACTTACCAGAAGGCAAGGACCCAGAAGTACTTTTTTTCCCTTCTGATTTTTTACATTTTTTTTTAATTTTTATTTTGTACTTGTGTAACTTAGAAATAGATTCATCCAAATTTAAACCTCAGAGCATGCATGTATCAGAATGGAATATATGAATTGTTACACCTGAAACAAAACCTACATAGCAAATAAGGATTACAAGTTACAGCCGTAATACATACAGGGTAACTTCATGCTACCACGCTGATTTAAACTGCACGTTTCCCAAGAAACACATGTAGGGGAAGACAGAACGCCAGACATCACTGCAGATCTCCCTGCCATCCTCTCTGCATATGCTGCAGTTACTAATTAAGATCTGACAAATGAGGAATATCATAACAGAGGACCAGACGTGAGACAGCATGGGAGCAAGCACCTGACCGCTGGGCTCATTTCATATGTTCTCCATAGAAAACCCTCCCCCGGGTTTTTCTTTGGACCTCCGTGATCCTGTTGCTATCATCTATGGCAGTCATGCTGAAACAATCAGCTAATGGTAAAATATCATCCTTAATACCTGTTTTGCATATTCCATAGATAAATGTAACTGATATTTTTATATGTTGTTACTTGCTCAATCCTGCAAAGTATTAAACACTATGCCTTAATTCAGGCAAATTTTCAAATGGTCTCATGGAAAGCTACAGAACTATTCATTTACTTAAACTCAGGACACATTTTTTTGTGCCTTGCTGAATTATATGGTGTCCCAGCAGGAGCAAAAAATGCTTTCTACATGATCCAAACAATGCCTTCCTAAAAAGGCCCCACTATTAGCGTATCTACGATCAGAAAATAAGATTCACTATGACATCTACATGACGATCAAAGGTGTGCTTGCAGCTCATCTCAGTATACCTCAACTAGCTTCAAAGCAGCTAACTTTGGTACTGATAACAATATAGCTGCAGCAGCACTGAGCTCAGCACAGGCTGCAATGCAGAGTAATCTGGGGAAGTATTTGGTCAGCAAAGCCATTAGCAGTTCAGGATTGCTGCAACAATGCTGTTAGCAGTCCCCCAGCAAACTCCAGCACTAACATGCACCGTGACATTTTGAATTGAGTCACTGCACTATCACACTGCCGTCACCCTCTTGTTCTCATCCACTCCTTTTATCTGTGGACCAAAACAGGTCTATGATAAATTACAGAGCGTAGACTCCAGGGATCGGATCATTTTGCTTCAAGGCTTGCCCAGTCTTATTTATAGCATAATAATGCTTATTTTGAACACTACAGAACATGCTGTAGGAAAGCAAAGGCAGAGCAGCAAATCACTTACTGGGACACTAAAATGCCAGAAATACTCAGTCTGCAAAAAGACTTTCCATACAAATGCAATATTTCTCTTAAGTTCTTGAGATACACTGCAATTCAAACCTTAGCATGCCTTTCACCTGAAAGCTTCAGTCTGTCTATCTCAGTAACTTCCAAAGGCAGTCCTGCACAGCCTATCAGCCATGCAGTTCTTATGCTCATTCATTCTGGGCCTTGGTTTTGGTTTCTGTTGTCCTGCGAAACAAAGACTGTTTTGCATTTTGTGAAAGAGGAATCTATTTATAAGCCACGTATTCATTTCAAACTGAGGTGCTTAACCCTCACACAGACAAATGTGTGAATCAAGCTATCCTGTTGTCTCAATTTAATTCTCTATGGGAGAGACGGTAATTCCTCGAAGTTGACCAGAGTTAACAGGGCTCAGAAAGTAGTAAAAACCCCACAAACTCGATCCATCATAGTCAAACATATCATAGTCAAACACACAAGGCAGTTGTTGGACAATACTTTGGACAGATCTCCAAAACATTGAGACAAACAACTGAAGACACCTAGACACTATGGATTGTCATTTAGTAGGAGAAGATATGCTTTAATACAGCTTTTTCCTTCCCCCCTCCCCTGTAGCTTCTGTTCGCAAGGCATTCAGCTGGACAGTCATTTGAAAAATGTGAACGTTGGTCCTTGCATTCCTTTATGAGGGGAGGAGAAAAGAATCATTTACTCTGTCTGTAACACACTTATACCTGGTTGGTTCTTCAGGGGTCAACGATTTGTCTATGTGGCTCAAGACACATCATTTATTCCAGTATCCAGAAAGTCAGATGTGCTCTCTCCCTCAGAATGGGAAGTATCATATATTGACTAGAGCTGCACACGGAGGGGTGCAACTGGTGGTTTCGAAGAATAGAGGATAAACCTAAAAACCCTCTTACTCTTGAATTGGATTGACTGTCAGATTTGAGGTCAAGAATAATCTTCTCTGGGGTCTGGCCCTGTATTTTTTTCATCTCCTCCTGTAGCACAGTGCGCGGCGGTTTGGCCACTGCACTTATCTGAATACATCTCTTCATCTTCCTGTAGCTGCAGACGTCTCAGACGTAAGTGGCACCCCAGGCTAGCCAGTTCACGCAGAGATTAGTCACAAAAGGACTAATTAGACTTGATATAGAAACATGAGTGAAACTTAATGACCAATATTATATAGGCAAGATGAGTGATACATGAGTTGCTCAATGGTTTGCAGAATGGCAGGCCAGAATAAATTAATTAGACAAAGCCCTCAAATTAACAGGCAATACAAACAAAAAAATTAAACAGATGTCTGGAAAATGGACACGGGATTAATTTGTATTTTACATTTTATGTCCTCCAGTTTCTGACTCAGCCTTTCAAAAACCAGGCGATATCTCTTTTCTGGAGACAGCAGATATACTGCCGTGCTGAGAGACCAGCTCTGCCTCTGCGTTTTCAGAAACATCAGCCCAGTGCAGAGGCAGCAATGGAGATTATTTCACCTGACTTGTCAGTCAGCACACAGGAGCAACTGTGAAACTCCAGTTGTACTGTCACAGCTCCTTCCACAAGAGAAATAGAGCAGAACTCTGCTCTGAAAACAGAGCTCTTTCCTAAACTGCATGTGAAGCACCACTGTTGTTGTGTCAACAAAGAATACTACGAAATCCTTCAGAGCCGAGACTTCTTAGGATCTAATTTTACATTCCTCAGGCAGAAACCTGCTCCTTTACAAAGCTTTGCAAATTTCCACTTGCTCAGAGCAGACTTTTTTTCTTGCAAAGCAATCCTTTGTCTATCACAGCACATTATCATCAGTTATATCAGATAAGCAATTCCATCAGGGTAACACCTGGGCTGGCAAGTTTCGAGGCAGTCCAGCAAGACACAGCTACTAGTTCATGAGGTCCCTCATTCTGCACTGATGCGGCGAGAGCTCCACCTACTGCACCCTCACACCTCAGTGGTACTTCCCACCACACTGGCAGCATCCAGCATCTTCTGCCTTCGTGCTAACCTTACCTGGGAAATTCAATGAGAAAGTGATTCAAAATGCAACAGGTGGAAGTATGCTTGGCTTCCCTGAGGAGGTGCTTTTGCCCAGCACAGCTTATCACATTAGGGCTTGTTCACAAATACATATGCCAACCATGTATAAAAGCCAGCAATGCTACGTTTTTTTTCTGTTCTCAGCAGAACAAGTCCAGGCATGGTCTTGTTGGAAACACCGTGCTGCTCCAAATGACCTTTCAAACAGGATTTATCTCTTTTGATCCTTAGCTCCCTTCATTATCTTAAAGCAGTCAAGTCTTGAACATTTTGAAAAGGACAATTCCAGAAAAGAGAGCATAAAGAGAAGCTTTTGTCCCAATCCCCAGACATTAACAAGAAAAGGTGAGAGCTACCACCAGTTCTCTAGGTGAGGTGTCCCTGGTTTCAATTCTTTTCTATGTGACAACACAGATTTACTAGCAGAATTGTAGCAGCTTCCATTTTCCACAGAAGAAAGAGGAACAGGAAAGCAAATTTTTGTTTAAGACCAAATTTTGCAGATCTTAAATATACCACAATTCGAATGGTTTTGAAAAATAATTGCTGTTGTGTAAGGAGACCAAAGTCATCCCCACAATCTGGAATTTTGTAAGGGACTTTATAATGACAGAAATCAGTATATTAAGATAGAAATTACTTTAAAACCACAATAAAAAAGGCAACACTACTGTGGCAGTGTCAAAAAGATGCCACTGAAAAAGAGGCTTCAAAATGATTAAATTATCCTGAATATAAACTAACTTTAACCAAGCTGCTCAAAAACAGAATTAAAGCCTTTTGAGAATTCAGACTGTTTAAAACAAATATTTGGGCTTCAAGTTAGTCAAAACTTTTTACACTTAAAAAGAAAAGAAAAAAAAATCCTCCCAAGCCCCCCTAAGTCATGATACAAGTCAAGTTCAGGAAATTATGTATTTCCAGCAGTCTCATTTCTCTGGGATACTCACTTGGAGTATCTAGGAATAGACTAGGAATCTGACAAAATTTCATCAGTTTCCAAGCCGCTGAGAAAGATTTAGACCAGGTCTATGCAAGAGGTGGTGTGACAAGCGTGTTGGAAAATTTATTATCAGCAAAAATCGCTTTTAACACAAAGTCCTTACCAGCATATACTCTTGCACTAGCAAGACTGTGTTTATACTAGAGGGTTTTTCCTGTCTTAAAAAGATTATCAAAGCTACCTCCCCCCTCAAAAAAAAAAACCCCAAACCAAAAAACCCTCAAGCCCAAACCCTGGAACTGGTGTTGTTACACTGACAAAGCTTCAGTGTTTGTCCTGGCTAAACAGCTGAATTTGAGACCCACAGCTAAACAACCTCCTTTCTTACACTTTGAGAAACACAACGCTGGTAAGTTGTGTATCTGATTTCTTCCCGTAACATTCAACTCACATAAGGTTGCTTCCACCACAGTTTCACGCTGTCACGACTGCTGGTCAGCAATAAGAGAAAGAGGCAGGACTAGAAGCGCTGTATCATCTACCGGTTCCCAGAACGTGACCGCGGAGCACCACACCTAAACCTGACGTGGCTACCAAGCCCTCGCAGCCTCAGTAGAGGTGGAAAAGAAGCAGAAGGGCGCAATTTCTGTGAAACGCAGGTAAAGCAGGCTGTCAGAGGCAGGAGAGGGGCCGGCCTGCCTTTCAGGTCTGACAGGAACATTAACCGGCCGTTGCCCAGGACTTGCCAGGGAGGAGCCGGGGCGAAAACCCGCCTGTCAGCCAGGCTGCGCTGTCACCTCACGCAGCGAATTTCACTCCCGGTGCGCAGGAGGAGCCTCAGGGGACACCTTCGCTCCGCCCGCCCGCCCGGCCGGCCCGAGAGCGGGAACCCAGCCAGGCTTTCAACCCCACGGCAAACCCGGCGCCCCTCGCCCTGGGACCGCCCGGGAAGTGGGCCTGGGCCCGGGCCCCGGCCAGCAGCGGCAACAGCAGCAGGCCTCGCCGCCGGCTGGCACTGCCACCCCGGGGCCTGAGGGGCGACCCCAGCGGGCGGAGGGAAGGGCAGGACGCCAGGGATCCCAGGGGAACCAGCGGGACACCCCCCCCCCCCC
>RSEF01000004.1:96430663-96443435 GCA_003993805.1 Himantopus leucocephalus
CAGGCCCCCACCCCTCACTCGCGCGCCCGTTGAGAGCGCGGGCGGGCTGAGCCAGGGCGGGGAGCAACCACAGGGGGGGGATAGGGGGAGGCCCAGCCAGGCTGTGACCCACCTGCCCTCGCCTGGCCGCGGAGGCGGGTGGCGAAGAAGAGAAGAACGGCAATGAGCACGGCTGCGGCGGCGAGCAGCGCCGCGTCCATCCTCCTTCGTGGCCCCGCCCACACCGGCTGCGAGGGGGGGGCGGGGGGAGAGCTGCAGTTGGTACGTCCCGCCGCAAAGGCCCCCGCGAGCGGGCTGCCCGCTGGCTGCCTGTAGGGAGGCGGCACTGAGGCGGGCGCGGGGGGGCCGGGCCGGCGCGGCGGCGGGCAGCCCTCGCGCGGGGAGGGGGCCTGGCGGCGAGGCGCGGCTGTGAGGGAGCGCTGCCGCTGGGGCTCCCGGGAGGGAAGTTGAAAGGAGGAATTAAAAACTGCGAGGCAAAGCCGCCCGTGGACGCGGCGCCGGTGGGCCTGGCGGTCGGGCACGGCTGCTGGGGGCGGCGGGGCGGCCGCTGCTGAGGCGCTTCCCTCAGCAGCGCCGCGGGGTTGAGCGCCTGTGCGTGCAGCAGGTCGGCCCACGCGTGGCGATATCCTCACCCGTGGCCCCGCACCGAAGTGCGTGCAGCGGGGCCGCCCCACGCAGGGCACGCTGAGCGTGCTGGCTGTCTGGGCGTCCCTGGCAGTGAAGCTTAAGTTACGCCTATGAGTAATCCATAACTTCTGCCTTTAAATCAGTGGCGTGGAGGCGTGGAATCAAGCTGAAGGTGCCTGGCTCAGCAGCACGTCAGGCGGCTGAAGAAATTATGTCCTGATACGGCCTGAACCAAAGCAAGCCTGGCTCTGACAAAATCGGAGAGGGTGACCCTGAACTGTCCCCAAACTAGCTGTTTCTGACAAGCTGGCTTAATTTGGTAAAAATGTAGGAAAGCAAGCTGACCAGAGGAAGCTGATCCGTAAAAATGAGGTCTGTGTTGATCTATGCAGAGCCAGTGCAGGTGGGTGGGCTTTGGCTGTAGATTGATAATTGCTTTAAGCTGATCTAATGCTGGTGTGCAGCCAAATGGAGCCTCCTGTTGCTTCTCTTTTACTGGTAGCAATGCTCCGTGACCACGCAATGAGCCAGAGCAGGGAACTAATTAATTTTTTTTTCTTTTTTCTGGATTTTGTTTTTAGCCAGATCAGAACTTGTATCAGTACAAAGAAATGCTGCAGGAATTTGCATCTGGGGGTGGAGAACAAAATTCCCCCCCCGCCCTCCCCTTTGGATGGTCACTCACTGTTAGATCGGAAACCGTTTGTTGGGCTCTGCTCCAGTCCTATGAGCGAAGAGAAAAGTAGTTTAATATTTACTCATTTTGACTTGCTTTGTGGTTGTAAAGTTCTGACTGATCTAGCCCTTTCTTGCTTCGGAGATCCCTTTAGTGTGGCCTTTTAAAGCACTGTTTGTTGTTGGGAGGGGATTTTTTGGGGAAATTAGAGGCTATTGGACACACAGGCATAATCAAAAGAACCGTGTTAGCTAATTAGTCATTACTGGAGACTGCATAGCTGCATGTGTACTTGCTGTCATGGGCTCGAGACAAATTCAGATATGTCTGCTACAGAAAGAAACAGCTTCTGCTAGGTCTTAACAACGTTGAACCAGCGACACAGTGGGAAGTTCTCAAAAAGGAGCTGAACTATGGACTGGATGTTTTATTACAAAGTTTTTTTTTAGTATCAGTCTTTCAAATCTCATTTTGGAAATCTATGACAATGCCCCTTTGTTCATGCTTTGCACAAACTGTATTGTCCATGGTCTATTTCTGTCTTACTAGGTTAGTCTAATATTCACTGTGTGGTCAGAAAGGACGTGTCCTCTGGTAAGTTTTGAGGCACAAGGGAAATTGCACCTATAGAGAATTAGATAAATTATGAACTGAAGCTTTCCTGGTGGTTATCTTGAGGGTACGCTTAAGACTGATTCTTTTATGTCATGTGTAATGGTGAGGGTTGCTTGTAAAAATAAAAACTGAATGACAGATGTCTGGGTTTTTCTTCCATGTCTTTGCTTGCAAATTTGACAAATGCTGCCTCTTTAATGAGAGTTAAAACCAAAGTTTTTAGTTATTTTATCTGTAGGATGTTTCACTTCCTTAAAATCCATTCTGATTAGAGCACATACTAAACTTCCTAAGAAATATTATGTGCTCTAATGTTTGAATATTCTTTTATAGCCCTGTATTGAGTCCTGTAACACTCCTGAGAAAATAGTCTCACACAAGCCACGCGTGAGATACCAGCCTGTGCTTTGCCCTGCACTGAGTTCATGGCTGAAGGGGTGGGAAGCGGTGGGGTGTTCTCCCAAACCTGTGTGTTCAGCGATAGTCTCAGTGTAACTCAGTCCCAGGCTCTCTGGGTGCACAAGTAGCCGTGTCCTGGAGCCACACAGGGGTATACACCAAGCAAAGCTCAAAAGATGCATTCGGAAAGAAGCATTATTACAGTAATTCTACTTTTTTTTGTTTGCCTAATTTTGCTGTCATTTGTGCTTCGCTTGGTAGCGGTGGCTACAGCACATGTGGAGGGAGTTGATTGATGGCTCCCGGATCCTGTTTTGTCATCATCCCGCTAATGACCTGGGTCTGCAGCCAGCACTTACTTGTGCAACTGATATGTATTTTATTGGCTTGCACGGTCCCTAAAGCGTTTAATAAGGAGATAATGTTAATGAAGTGATGTCATCTGCTCCTTTCTGGACCGCAGAGGTAGCACATGAGGTTTTTTCCTGTAGGTGTCACCATTGTGCCATGTAGAAACAGAGCTCAAGCTACAGATGAGTGACAGTGCATCAATTGTTCAGTTTGGTTATGACACAGGGGTCTTCTTCAGAAACATTTTATATCCCTTGGGCTGTATTTCTCAGATGCCCTTTTATATTTTTCCTAGTTTAGATCTGGAAAAGTCCCTCTGGTTTCTTTAATAACCATGTAGATTTCACAGGATTTTGAGGTTGACTTCCTACTAAGGCATGAAGAAAATATATGTGAAGGCTGTGATAAGCAGTGAGTGTTAATTGAGTTAAAGGACCACCTCTTGGAGCATAACTCATCCCACTCCGTCTAGCAAATATTGTGCTACGGTGGGATCATAGTAATCCAGAACTTGCAAACCTATGTGATTTCCTCAGCCACCGTGGGGGCAGTGCCTGAGCCTGATGCAGGCAGTTTTGGGGGAAAATATGTGGCTTTTCAAATTACTCTTTATTTTGACAAAAGGCCAGATAGCACATTCCCCCCTCAAATGCCCCATTGTATATAGGAATTATATGCACTTGCCTGCGCAATTGTCACTTCTTTGTAATAGCAGCGAGAATTAATCCAGCTGGCAGTGCAGTCCCAGAGTGTTTGATTCAGTAAGTGTATGGTGGCGTCATGTATTGATGTCCGGCAATGAGACTCTAAGTAGAGGCAATTCAGCTTCATCAGTGCTAATAAACTAAGTGCATGCAGGAACTAAATGTATCCTGTGGCCAACTGGCACAAAATGCCCTTTTCCACCCTTGTAAACTATCTTGCCTTCCAGGAGAGGATGACTGGATGCAAACTGGCTGCTGGGAGTTGTTCTTGGACTGTTCTGTGCATTGAACTGTGCCTGGGAATTATCTAGGAAAATTCAAATTGGCACCCAAATTTATGCTGGGGAACTTTCTAACAATTTTCTCACATGGATGATTACTTTCTGGTGTCTGGGCATGCCTGAATTTACAACGTGCATGTAACCTTCGTGTAACAGAATGTATTTACAGGGAGAAATAATGCAAGCGCTGCCTGCCTGCTCCCTCCCACTTGGATATGAACCGCCGGTATTCTTCCAAATACTCATCTATAAATGTGTTAATGAACGTGCGTTTCTGGATCCATTCCTTTTGTGCCCACTGGCACAAAAGGTCTTCAGCACCTTCCAGGAAGGACTCTGTGGATTGCAGGATCAGACTCTGGGAGGTGTCCGAATCAGTGTGCCAGAGAGAGCTGCAGATGTATTTTACAGTTGCAGGGCAATGAACTGGCAGCCCTACACACGGGGTGAACTCCACCCAGCACCGGGGTGCACCATGTGGTCGCTCAGCACCTCCCCAAAGCCTCTAAAGAAGCTTGTGGTCCTGTCTTGGTCTGCTGAGACCTTGATGTTTTGTTCTCACTGCTCTACTTGGATTGCTTGTTTTAAGAGAAATAACATGGCTTATTGTTGCTTGAGATAACTTTTAAAATTACCTTAAACAGAGAAATTTAAATAAAAGCAACAGGCATACTCAGTCAAAACAGTCTTGGTTTTTGATAACAAAACTGCAAAATTAAGACATGCACAAAAACAAGATGAATAAATGACAGAGGAAAATTAGGTTCTGCTTGCATTGGTCTCTTGTTCTAGAGTTACTGAAGCTTTTAAGCGAAGGGGTCGATTTGCCAGGGCTCTGCCTGCAGAGCAGAACTGCAGCCCTGGATTTCTGTCTCCTGTATGCTCCCAGGCTGCTGCTGAATGCAAGCAAAGCTTTGTGGTCTACCTTGGTTAGGCTGTGAGAACGCTAACAGAGCTTTGTTGGAAGTTATACGAGAAAGGCCCCGCTAGATGGGATCTCATGGTTATGTCCCCTTATTTTCCTTTTCTTTGTGGAGTTCAGGTGATCACATTCATGAGCTGTACTGTCATTTGCAAAAGAGGTATCATAAACTTGATTCTCACTGTGTGGCAGTTGCCATTCGTTTTTGTCTTCCCGCTTTAGAGTCCACGACACGTCAAAAGGTGCTGGAAGATTTGAAGCCATTGCGAGGTTTGTCCCACTGTGTGTGTTTCATGGCAGTTTGTTTCTGCTCTGAAGATCTGAGTGTCTGGTCTAGTCCAGCCACAGTTTCTTCTGGGGCAGGTATTACTGGCTGAGCGATACAGGGAGTAAGATTTAGTGATCAGATAAAGGCTCTTTCTCCCTAAAAGCTGGGGAAAGAATTGAAACAGATAATGCCAGTAAAAATATACATCTAAAAGAAATCCAAGGATTTCCCCGAGCAGGTCTTCAAAAATATTTGGAGAGGAAGACTGCTGTGCTAATGGGGGATTAAAGAAAAAAAATAGTGGTGAAGTGAAATCCCTAAGACTGAAATTCAGATGCTTTCCTCCCGCGTAGCCACAGAGGTGGGGACTTACCTTTTCGGTATGACTCAGCCCCGCGCAGTGGAGCCCAGCAGACAGGGCACTGGCTTAAGCTGCAGGAGCAGCGTGGGTGAGAAGTGATTCTCAAAAATTTCCTGGTGTGCGCTGAAGCAAAACCAAAACCTTTCAAAGGCTCTTCGGTGAGCAGAGAAACCATGCAGGGTAAGTGGATTTGGATGTCCCTGATTTCAAGCAGGGGCTCTCCCTGGTTAATGCCCATACCACCTGGTTTAGACCGTGTGCCTGTGACTGCATCTCTGTGTGTGGATGTCTTTCCAACAATTCATCTGCATTGTTTTCTTCATCTCTTTTGGCTATAAATTATACCAGATGGCTCCTAATCAACGTTTCTTGGGAATGGACACATTCCCAGAAAAGACCTGTTCTTCTAGAGCTGCATTTTCTGCTGGAAATCATCCTTGACTAACTCCGCGTAGCTCATCTGAGCTTAGTCCCAGCACCAGTCCCAGTCCCAGGTTACTTTTCTGTGTCTGGCTTTTTGTAGCTGAAAATCAGAGATAAAAGTATTGGCCTTCTACACAAAGGCAACCATTTTATAAATAGCAGTGGTGTTAATGTTCAGTAGTTGCTATCGTTCGGGGTATCTTTCTCATGCAGTGCAGCTCCGACTGCAGAGCTCACTCCTCCCTGCTCTGGCCAGCCAAGCTGTTTGTCTAGAGCCTTAATGAGCTTCCTGTATCTTTTCAAAATGTAAATTGTAACCAATTTAGAAGTCATTAGTTAAGAAGTCTGTCAAAGCAGCTCCAGTTTAATTTCACCTGTCCCTTCTCTTGTTTCCATTAAAACCCATTTAATTAAACGGGCTATCTCGTTCTCCGGGCATTCATCTCCATTCGAAATAAATGTCCTGCAAAGTCCGTGACTCAGCTGACAACATTCAAGTAGCGACCAAGACCTGGATGATCAGACTTTCCAGCACAAATTAATGAAGAACTGTTCTTCTCTCTCCACATATCCACCAGCATTAACGGAAAAGAAAACCAGAGATGTCAAAATGCAATTTGTTTTGCTGCATGTGGGCAGGTAGAGAAAACAGGGATGCAGGTGCTGTAACCCAGCGATACTTCTCTTAGGGTTGTCCCTAGGGACTGATGGGGATTTGCAGCTGTAGGGCGATTGTTGCTTGAGGTAGGCTTTAGCTCCAAAAATCCATGTTTCCAGCCAAGTTACTTAAAGCAAGTGCGCTTAGCTGGATTGCAAATTCCATTTAATGCAAATGCTGCTCACCATTTAACATCTTGGTTTTGGCATGAGCAGGTTGAGTCATAGCCTGCATGTCTCTTTCTGGATGCAATACGGAAGAAAGCATTTTGACCTTGTCTTGGCTAAAGGCCAAATTGTGGTTCTCCCAGATGTTGTCCCTGGTGCAACACCTCCCTTCCTCTAAAGGTTTCTTGCTGCCATTCTCAGCATCCCTTCACCTGTGCCTTCCCTCTGTGCCCATGAGCCAAGGAACCAATCCTAGCTTCTAATAACCTTTATATCACCAAAAGACATGTCTGTGGAACAACAGCATTAAAAAATACTGGTGTAACCCAAGAGTGGACTATTTATCTGCCTGAGTTCATCTCCCTTTCAGAATTCTTCAATGAGGCTTGAACAAGCCCAGGTCCTCTTGCTCCCTACCCTAGTGATGCCAGACTTCTCTGCACTTCTGCATGTGTCTGTCTGTCTTTCTGTCTTGAATATGAATGACTTGGCCAGAGGCGGTCTTGCCTTGCGCATAGCACCATGTGATTGTCCTAATAAACGTGGTCAGGAGGCTGGAGCACATGACATGAGAGGCTGAGGGAGCTGGCTTGGGGTAGGCTGGAGAAGGGAAGGCTGAGTAAGATCTAATTGCTCTTTTCAGCTATGTAATTAAGATTATAGAGAAGGGGGAGCCTGACTCCTCTCAGACGTGTGCGACGGAAGGATGAGAGGCAATGGGTGTAAGCTGCAGTAAGGGAAATTCAATGAGGTGCAAGGAACAATGTTTTCACTGTGAGGACGGTGAAAGCCCAGAGAGGTGGGAGCATTGCTTTTCTTTGAGGTATTCAACGCTCAGCTGGACAAGGTACCTTCCAGCCTAAATTTCAATGCAATTCTGCAAATGACTGTGAAATAAAACAGAAGGGATTGCATGTAGAAGAAGAGATCAGTTTGAATGCAGCAGGTGTGGTCTCCTTATCTGGCTTTGAAATAACAGTATTCCATTTCAGCAGCTCCTTGCCGACAGCTGGCCAAGAGCTAAGGCAGCTGCATCACCGACATGGAATATTTGCTTTTCTACTTGAACTGCATGGACTTCACAGATAGATAACTCTGAGAGCAGCAAGGCTACTTTCATCCCCTGGAGCTAATCCAAATAGATTGCGTTGCTGGAGGAAGTTAGAGGAGAGCAGGAGAAGACAGAGTATTTTTATTTAAAAATAAATTAAAAAAAAATCCTTAAAATCAAAGCACTTAGTAGGGGTCCAGCAGGATCGTGAGTTACCGGTCTTTGCTGGTACTGCATTCATCTCCCGTGTTACGTGTTTCGACTGAATTGCCTTCTCTCTCCAACAAGTGGTGCTCCTCGCTAGTGTTAATTGGGCAGTGCAGAAAACGGAACAGAGTAGTTGTCTCTGTTGTACCTAATCTGTGGAAAAATGGGGGAACATAGGATTGTGAGGATTGTCAGGCTGGATTAGACTCAAGGCACACGTAATCTAGTACCTTGCTTTCTTCGATGGCCAACACGGCAGGTTTCCAGGAGTCATTTTAAAAGCTGTACGGAAGGCTTCAGGGGAAGAATCAATTCTTTTCTTCCCCTTTCCCCAAAATATTGCCCTGTCTACCTTCCTTGCCGGGTCAGCTTTCAAAAATCAGGAGTGTCTCAGAGTGTCTAGAAGGCTGTGGTTTGCTGATGGTGGTGTAGACCCACAGTGGGTTGTAGGGGCGAGTGGTTGGGGTTGACACTGTGCCCTGGACCGCAGGGGGCAGCCATGGGAAGGCAGCTTGCATCCCCCGGGTAGGTGGGAAGAGGGCAGGACTGATACATGGCCTTTGCCAGGGGGTACCAGGAGGCTTTTGCCGCCTCTGTTTATTTTATATGTGCAGTGTGTGTTGAATCATGGCAGCCTGGAGCCCCTAAAAAAGAAGAACAGGGAAACCCAGGCAACATTTGTCCCTCAAAAGCAGTAAGAAAAGCACTTTTGCAGGGATCACTTTCTGCAGGGATCTATCTCCAACAGAGGTCAGGATGCTCAGAAAGGATCTTTGCTCTGGGTTGCAGAGCTTAAAGGAAAAGAAGCTAAACCGGGTCCCCTGGAGAGAGATGCAAAACCAGTAACCCCATAAGCGAGATTAACTGGATTTCACCTGCCAGTTGCAACCAAATTATAAGGGAAAAAGCAGCATAGAGGCTAGGTAGCTCCTGGGCTATGTTTCTGCATCGCCCATCCCATGTTAAGCGTCTGTTAAAATGCCTCAGGCACTTAGCGTCCTCTCTGGATTGCAGGCAGGTTGTTACCCTGGAGGTGTATACCCCAAAATGGCAAAAGATGACTATATACAAATGTTTAGCAGTCTTGTGTGGACAAGACAGACAAGAGACCCCCAAAGCCCCAGTAGCTGCGTTGCAGGTATTGCCACTTTAAAAGGGGAGCACAAAAGCAGAAGGAGGTTTTTAGGCAGCACTAGAAAGGAAGGGAAGCACCTTTCAGTATGTCAGCTAACATTTAATTATGCATAAGCACATCAGTCAAATCAAAATAATAATGGAAACAAAATTTTTTTTAAAGACAGAATGGCACACAAGAAGTTTTCCTTCTTTTATTCCCAGACCCCTGTCTTGGGGCTAGGAGGGAAAGATACATAAGTGTTTGGAGTCACATTTTCCTTTATTTTCGCAGCTGTATTATACACAGAATGATCTGACACAAGAAAATGCACCCTGGCATTGTGACTTCATGATTCCTGTTTTGTTGAGAATTAAATGTTTGGTGCTGGAAGCCATAAACTTCTAAATATTTTCATCTTCCTAAGATCATGAATTCTGAAAACGTAATCTTGCAGTAATTTTTCCTAGAATCTAACAGTTCTGCTGGCTGCCCACATTAGTGCAACGCCTGGGCTTTCAGAGGGCTTTTTGTTACCTGTTTTCTCTCTCAATGAGCTATTGTGGAAATGGAAACACTTGCCTGCCAGTGACGATACTGAAGAATGCCTTCTTTCACTCTTATAGTTTTCAAAAGTAACAAGTCCTTAGGGACTATATATACTTGATCTCTTGTTTATTATGGGCTGTTGCTGACTGGCAATGATGAGAGTATTTCCATTTGCTTTCATCTGGCTGAGGGTAAATGTTTACCTGCTGCTGTGCTTTCTCTGGGATATTTTCTGTGACACATCTCTGAGGCGAATCCATTGTTTGATGTCTGCTGGATCTTTTTTCTGATCAGTTCCCTCATCTGGTTGATGATACCCCACAATGTTATCAAAAGGTGCAAGAGGACCAATGGGAACCCCCTGAATTTTAAGCATGATCCAAGAGGTGTTTCCAGAAAGCTGGCAGGGGTTTATTTTAAACGCCTGAAGAAATCCCTCATTGCAGACATGATTTTCTGTCTGGAAAGCTGGAGAACCCATGAAGGATTTTGGGAGGTTACATCTCCACACTCTGGACATGGTAGGCTTCTCACATCTCAGGCACCGGCAGGCTTCAGTGAGGTATTGTCTGACTTTCTTGTAACTAAACACAATGACATAGGAACTGGATGAGTAATAGATGCAGGACAGCACTCTATAGAGACCTCTGAGAATACTGTTCTCAAAATTGAGCTTAAGGAGTCCTGAAACAAGAGCAATCCAGGTGATGTCGTGGAGAGCCAGCAGACAATGTAAATGGAAAGCAGCGAGAGCAAGATCTTGGTCGCCTGAGCTGTGTGCTTGTTCCAAGTGCTCCCTGTGGTGGAGGCAGCCCTTATCTTTCTCCTTCGCCTCCAGAGGAGGTCAATGATGAATCCATTCAGGACTATCACAAGGATGATGAAGATGAGATCCAGGCTGACAGAGGCATAGGTGGTGAACTTCATGGTGAAACTCCCTGGAGAACATAAGCAAGTGCTGGTAGCCAGACACACGATGGTTTCATTGCTTATCCTCTCTGCTGTTGTGTTGTACTGAAGGTAGGGCAATTGGAAGATCATGCTGAAGATCCAGCAGCCAGCAAGGATGGTGTACACGTACTGCCCCTGATGCCTGGAGAAGAACTTGGACCAGTGATGGTTAGGTCTGTGGATCTTTATCAGATGGAGGAAACTTAGATTCTCCACTGACCAGATGCTGATCAGCCTCAGCATGTGATATGTGTAGAGGAGGATGTGGCACCCACTCTCACTACAAACACTGGAGCCAGCAAAGGACATGACTGCTGGGACCTCTTTGAAGCAACAGAGTAAGAGGTTCACCAGGGCCATGTTGACAATGATCCTGTCTAAGGGCTGAAGGACTTTGTGCCGGACGGCATTACTGATAAAGGCAAAGAGCACGATGAGGTTGCCTACTGTGCCAGTAAATGACAAGAAATAAATGAAGATGGAAATAGGGTTACATACCATAACTGATGCCTGAAGAGGGGCTCCCATAGCCTTTCCCAGCTGCTTTCCTAACTTCTTCTTCCTTGCCTTGGCTGGTTGAACCTACCTACCAAATCTGCCTCTGGCTCTGTACCATGACTCGGTGGTGGCAGTGTTGCTATCGCCTCTCTCTGTGGGGCCGTTCCCTGGTCCCCACCAAGGTTTGTGGGCTACAGCTACACTAGCTTTGTTTGCTTTGCTGCCTGCGCAGCTGCTCTTATCTCGCTCGGAAGGGCCAGGGAGGGTGGAGATTAGGCAGGGAGCTGTGCCGCAGCTGAAAATGTTGCATATGTAAGTAGACAGGCTTGCAAGTGAAAAGCCCTGCAGGAAGTGGTGGGGTTGGAGGGAGCACTTGAGAGCTGGTTAGCTTGAAGCTTGTACTGAGCACTGGGAGGACCTTTCTGCTGTGGTTGGTCACTTGGTGCTGGAGACGATGAATGAAAAATTTGGGTTGATGTGACAGGATGGTGCATGAGTCCGTGTGTATGTGAAGGTGAAAGGGGAGTCATTCTGTGCAAACTCTGGGGAAAAAATGCTATTAAAAAAAGCCCATGACTGAAATGCAGAGGTTTGTGTCTTATCTATGGTCCAGCCCTCTCCTTCCTCTTCTCCCACCCATCCCGCCCAGCAGGCACTGAATGTCACCAGACCCCTCAGGCTTGATTTCCTAGTCCCTCAGGGCTGTCAGATCAGCCTCTGGGCTTGCGCAGAAATGCCCCGCTCAGAGTGGCTGGACCCCTTTGCCATTTGGGATCCAGCAGCTAAGCAGTCTGGGTATAGAGATCCTGCTCTGATCCGTGTTATCAGAGCTCATCAGAGCTCATCAGCATGGCTGGTATCAGCATCATTGGACCCTTGGCAAGAGATAATTGTAGCTGCTTTGTTATAAAAAGGAAAAATCTGGTGCTGACACCCATTTGCCTTTAAAGGAAGGGCACCTGCCCAGGTTCATACCACTGCCAGGAAGAAGCTGTCTGACAGCCAGGCTCCTTGATTTTAAAGGACTCATTGATTTTAAAGCAATAGTTCAACTTCAGAGGCTGTTTTGTTTTTTTTTTTTTTCCCCAAGCAGTATATTCGTCCTGGGACTCTGTTTCCATTTTACCAGACTTTTCAAAATCAAGCCACTATTTATTTTACTGATTGGAAGTGGAACAATGCTGAACTCATGGGTTTTTTTTTTTCAGTGGAAACACAAGAAAAAAACACATTTGATTTTATCCCCTCCCAGCTTTGTTCCCAAATCATGTTGCCTCACAGTGGCTGGATCAGACAGGGAGAGAGAGGGAGGCTCCCCATGAAGGAGGTCAGTACCATATTGTGTGATTGAGGCTCAGTTGTGGACCCCGCAGGGGCTAGCTGCTTTTGCTGAGTGTGGTCTGCTTTTGACCATGCAGGTGTCAGCATGGGGACAAGCAAATAATCCTGCTACTCAAATGGGGGCTCCTATTGCAACCCCTCTTGAGGTCAGACCCATGCAAAAGCTCATATTTGGAGATTAATGAATACATCAGGGCAACGGTGGTGGGGATGGACAGTGTCTTTTGTGCCATTAACTCAGGGATGGAAGAAGGAATCGATGGCCAGTGATGACTGCCCAGGTTACATTATATTCTCTTTGATTTAGTCACTGTATGATTAGTCCAGAGCTTGAAAATTATGTACGATGTAACATTTCGTTTAAGAACGGCATGATGTGAGCTGTCTGTTCTAGTCTCTGAGCAAGCTGGAATTCAAACTATTCAGGCAATCATCTATCACAGCTCTGGTCTGGCCCAGCTTGAGCTCCACGTTGGGCACCAATAAATCTGTCGTGGTTTGGGCCGAACCAGCCACTGGGACATGGGGCACCCCAGATGGGAGCGAGGGATGCTCCCCCCACCTCTCTCTTCAAAGAGAGAGGCAGAGGGGGGAAAAAGAGACTTATGA
>RSEF01000004.1:96443535-96475365 GCA_003993805.1 Himantopus leucocephalus
TACTGAACAAAATTGGTCCTGTTTTACCTTAAACCAGGACATAAACATTGTGCTGTTCCTTTTATTGGATGGCTACTGGTAGAAGTTACTGGAAGATTTCCAGTGCTACTACTTCCATACAAAGTGTGCAAACGTGCAAGGGGTGGCTGGGATCCCACCTATCTGCCCCAAATCAGCACCAGCTCTACCTGCTGCACACCTGATATTTGGCTGTCTTCTTGAAAGCCACCAGTGACAGGACACGTGCCGTCTCCCACCCCCAAACCCTTCCAGTTCATCGCTGTGCCTGTTCACAACAAGGATTTCCTTTATGTCTGACCTAAATCTTCCTGGGGACAATGTAAGCTCAATATCATCGCTGTTCTGTAATGAATATTCATTATAATTCTGTAATGTATAACGAAGGTCAGTGTTCTTTAATAAGATAGAAGAAAGGCGCACAGGAGGTCCATTTAATAACGGAGGTGACTGGTATATAAAGTGAGGAGCTGTTATAATTAATATCACAAGAGTGGCAATGTGCTAAGGAAACTCCTGGCAACCAGATGAAGGGATGCCATGAAGTTTTAGCTTCAAGAAGTTAAAAAAAGCATCGACTGAAGTTAATGGAAATTCTGCCTGCATAAAAAACACAGGTGGAAAGGAAAATCGGCTTATTTTAATCAAAGCAAGAGGAAAAAAACCTAATTTAAATCAGTCCAAGTGATTGCAGGCTTAATTCTTTCCCCTTATTAGACTCTTCAATCCTAACCCAACAGTCCTAAGAGATATCTTTACATTGGAGACACAGGAATTTCATTTGTATGCACGCTGACCCCTCGAAGAGATACAGCGAAGCCGTCTTCTCTCGGTGGGGTGGCTTTCAAGCTGAATCTTCTGGTAAAGACGATTACACTGAAACCATCCCTTTCTGGAAGTCGTGGTGGGTGGGGAGAAAATGTTCCCTCTGTAAGTGCGCTCAGATACATGGATCTGAGGTGCTAAATAATTGCTATGGATGGAAAGAGGAGGAGGGAGCTTTGCTCCTGTTCTGAGCTGGATGGAAAGGATGGACGACACAGAGAAATGCAGATCTGTTGATCTATGGGCTGAGAACAGCCTTTAAATCCCCACTGCTGGTTACCAAACTACTAACCTTTCCCGCAGCCTGTAATGATAGCTTCCCTGTTGCACTGCAGTGATGATACAGGAAAAAAACCCGTAAGGCTGAAATATTCCCTGGCTCTCTGCAGAGCCCAATGTCAGAAAATGGCACGCAGAGGAGACTATATCATCAGAGGTGACCAAGCTGCCCCTCCTGGGAAAGGCAGTTTTGCTGGAGCCAAGGATGTGTTGATGCAAACAAAATGTCAAACAACTTTCACCTTTCATTTCCTTTCAACAACGTAGCACGGTTTTGCTGATGTTCCATTTCAGTTCTCATCAGGTTAGTTTAAAACTTGTTCTTGTCCGCGCAGCACCTTGGAGGAGAACGTATCAGTATTGCCAGAGAGAAACTCTGGAGGTGTCTTTAAATGCATCAAAGTTGATGGCATCAGAGTTTGGAAAACCATGTAGTCCTTGAAAAGCAGCACACATTAGCCTGGGAAAGAAGTTTAAACCCAAACTGATGCTGAGCAGAGTGGCCAGGCACAGATCATCTTCTAGAGTGACCATGTGGATGTTGGGTGGAGAACATCTTACTTTGGAGCTTGGGGCTTGTTCTGCTCTTGCTCCAAGTTGCTTGGCTGCTGGACAGGTATCGCTGAAAGGCCCCTGCAAAGGCTTCTTGTCTCTCTGTAGGATTTATTCATCACAGGTAGTGAGCATACATGTGCCTCCTTTTCATGCTTGTTGCCTTGCTGGACACCTGTGTCTCCATTATGTTTGAGAGCAGATGGGGAGCACTTCAAGGAGGGCTCTCTGCCTCGCCTTGTTCTGGGAGGTGCCCTGAATCAAATGAAATACCCAGCAATTACAGTTATGTGGAGTCACTAGGTTTATAGGGGTTAAAAAGAGGGGGGGTAAAAAGGTCAATCAGGAAAAGTTTACTTTATTTTTAAAAAAATATTTAATTCCCCAAATGTCCCACTTAAAAAATATACACCTTTAGTTTTTCTTCATCCCTCCTACAATTTTAATCTGCTCTAGAAATGAGAGAAGCAAGAGAAAGGCTAGCAGGTCAATGTTGGTTTAGAAAGCCCTGATAAAAAGCCCTGGTTTACCTTGGTTTTAATGGGGTTCAGCCAAAATTCCTACTGAGAGATAAATGGAAGTGCATTCCTTTTTTTCCCATTTCACTTTTTTTCATCACAGAAATGACACAGACGGAGAGGGTTTAACCAGCCAATTCAAATGAATAAGTGAAGGAGAGACCCCATTTCATCCTGGCAGTCCTTCTGGAACCGAGGCCAACTCATTAGCCGTATGTCTCAGCAGAACAGCCTGTTCTCCCTGCTCCGCGCATGGCATGGCCGTCTTCTGCTCTCCTACCATCAGCTCGGAGGGCGACACCCTGGGAAAGCTGCAGCCTCAGTGCAGCTAAATCTCACAGCTTCATCTTGCACCCTGCCATATTTATATATATTTGTGTTTGTAAAAAAAAGGCTGGCTTTTGCAAACATTTTTATTTTTCAGCCCTCCCATCCATCTTCTTCCTCATCCCCAAGAAACATCCAACCCTGGGGGATTCAGCCAAAAAGAAATGGAAATATCCTGGTGTGTTTTTGCAGTTATATTCATTTTTTTTTTTTTTTAAGGATTTGCATTTCGACAGAAGAGCAAAAATAAGCCTGAGAGGTGGAGCTGAGAGCAGACTCATATTCCCAGCCAGGCGAATACCAAGAGTCCATTTCACCTGCACTCAGCCCTATCCCTTTGCAGCCTTGGGTTGGGTTCTGCACTCACCTTGGAGTGGTACTGCCAGGCGCTGCACCTGTGTCTCCTGGTGCCACCAGCGGTACCCAACCAAGAAGGACCAGGTAAGGCTGGTTTTGGAGACTTCCCCGGAGATGGATTTTGCTGCCATCCCGTGTGCATTGCCTCTTGAAGTAACTGAACTGGTCTGAAGGCAGCAGTTTGATGATCTCCATCTTGCAGCAGGTCCTGCAGTGTCTCCCCCTGGTGCTAGGAGCTGTACAAAATCCCACTGACCACGCATGGTGCAGTGAAAGGCAAGAGAAAGGGAAAAGGAAGGTGTATCCTCCTCCTCGCTCCTTGTGAAACAAGAACAGGACGTATAGGGGCAGATGCTGAAAAGGTGCTTAATCACCATTAAGCATGAGAATGCCCATGGGACCATAGTTTCATCTGTAGGTACCCCCAGTTTTTTAAAGGACACAAGCAGGAAGGCTGGGTGGCATAAGAGAAGGGGCTCACCTCACTCTGACGGCTGCTGCTTGCCTGAAGGCAGTCTCAACTCTCTGTGCCTCAGTTTCCCCATATGCAAAATAGGGATGCTAAAGGATGGAAGGATGCTGTATGAGCTCACGTGCTCCTGACTGGTTAGCACCTATGCAGTCCCTGGTTAAGGCTCGGTCTGTGCTGGCCAGCTGGCCATTTTCCTGCCAAAGTCCTACATGGAGCCTGGCTGCGGCCAGCCAAAGCCTTAGGCTGCATGGTCACGGCCTCCACTGCTGGTGGCCCTACGCTTGTCAACGTCACCCCTGTTTTCGTCATTCTCAGAGGGGTTTCACCCCCAGCCTCAGCCTGGTGTCAAAGCCAGTCCTGTCCTATGCAGCACCCCTGTAGCGGCCTTCTTCTGGACCCTGGGTAAACCCAAGGTTCCCCTTGCTCCTCAGGCTCACTCGCAGGTCCCTGACTGTCCCTGCTTCCTGGATGTGTTTTCCTTCCTCCACGTATTCCTTGGGAAGGGAGCATCCTTCTGCACGGGATCAGACAGTTACCGCATGGGGCTTGGACCATATCTTGCATGTTCTAATGTTCACCATGGTATCACCTTCAACAGCCAAGCCTCAGAGCAGAGCATGGGGGAGTGCTGGAGCATGTTAAAAGTCATCACAGCTATTTCTGCACCTTCACTGATGGATGAAGCCATTCTCTTTCAGGGCCCTGTCGTTCATGGAGTTGGGAGATCTGTGTTCATCCCTGTTTCTCCCATCGCCTATGTGTGTGGCACTGGACAAGTCAGTTTTAACCTCTCCCAACTTTTTCTTTGCCTGTAGAGGGAGGACAAACATCCATCTTCCCACCCTGGTGTGACCCATTGCTTTAATGCAACAGGTCTTTGGTGTGAACTGAGCTAGATCTCCATCTACCCAACACAGTCTGGATCAGAGGGAAGCACAAAAATTCAACAGAGCCTGGAGAAGAGCAGCCACTGCCACCTCCTGGCTCATGGGATGACTTAAACGGCTCCTTGATTTTAGTTCAGGCCCCTTAAATGAAACCTTGGCTAGACCCCTTGGCTAGAAGCTCTCACTCCGAACAGCCTTCTGCAAACCACATCAAGTGAGGTGTTTCTGTGTTTTCTGTGTCTGTGCACTGTGGTTGTATCTATCAGCAAACTAACCAGGACCTGTTCTTTGGCCTCAAAGCCAACTGTCCTCCTTCATACATTTCAACCCTCTCAACCCCTAAAGCAAGCTCAAACATTGCTGGGGAGCTGGTTCACTGGCTCCAGCATTGGCACTTTAATTGTCTGGGCAATCGCTTTCCAGTCAGTGCTTGAGTGACTAGTGTGGATATAGTGTGTCAGATCAGAGACTCCACAAAAAGCAACACCTTCTGGATGCAGCACCGTTTTTCAGCACTGAGGATAATTCTGTATCCCCATCTGCTTTATTTTAAGCAGCTCTGGGGATGGAAGGAGCCACCTTAAGAGAATACAGCCAGCACTATCCTGCTCCGTCCGCCCACGGGCTGACAGATTAAATCTCGTTTGCTTGTGCCAGAAGTCTTGCTCACTTGTTTGTCATTATCTGGAGCTTTGTTAGGCCATGATAAAAAAAAAATAAGCAAAACAAAACTTTTTTTTTTTTTTTTAAATAGAAGGAAAGTCAGGGAAGCGAAAGTGCAGACACGCTCTTGGAGAGCCGCAGAGCAGCAGTGGTCTGGTCCTGCTGAGGACACATGGAGGGACAGCTCTGGAAGAGCTAAAGGAAGAACTTCTGGCCATGCCACACACCTCATCTCGGTTACTCACCTGTCCCCACAGCCTGTCTCCAGGGCTTGCAAGTCCACCTCCATTTCTAATTGCAATTTTCAATTTCTTTCCAAAATTTGCTGTTAGTTTCCGAGTTCTCTAATCTTACATATCTTCTCCCACCCACACTGGACACCAAAACTAGGATATCACAGTGAATGATATCCTTCTCCATTCAAATTCAAAAGAAAGAAGTCCAGATAAGTGCTAAGCAGACACACTTTGCCACCACACATCACAGCTTTCCATGCTGGTATTCACATCTCCCTTACTTTCCTTTTTTTTTTCCTCTTCCTTTTTCTTCTACTTACTTCACATCCTGATCCAGAGATTATTATTATTATCAGGTGGACTGAATTTCATTACTTGGGAGGCCACCAATTTCCAGACACGTGCCAAATACCAGCTTTTCGTAACCTCACCATGTGCTGCAGAGCTGGATTTGACAATTGTCAAGAAAGCTTCAGCCCACAAAAGCCGTAAGGAGATGCCCCAAATTCCTGTGGCTCATGCAGACAAGCCTGGCTCCCCATCATCTGGGACCCGTGAGGTCATATAAGTGGTAGAGTGCACATGTGAAAAACAGCTGTGTCTCAAAGCACAGCCAACATCTCCTTGCTGTCTGCAAGCATGCTCAAAAGGAGAGATGCCAAATTGGTAGAGAAAAGGTAAGGGTCTAAGGTAGATCTAAGTTGTGTCCACAACCACTAAATGAGAAGGCAGAGCTGGGCTCTTCTCAGAGATGCACAGGAAAGGATAGGTGGTGACAAAAAATCCCAGTGAGATGCAAGGAAAAAGCTTTCACTGTGAGAGTTTGCCCACCCAAATCTAAGCCTGGGTGACCTTCTCAGGGGCATGGGGTGAGTTGCTGGCAGGGCTGGAAACAGGATCCTGATTTCCAGAGGGCTGAAATGCTACCCAGATGTGCAGTAGGGTTGGCAATTTATCCAGATCAAGAGCAAGACCAGTTTTAAGTCTGTATAGCCTGCGGTACATGAGTGTCACCAGCACAATCTCTAAATCATCCTTTTTCACTAAAGGGAAGGAAAAGTCCACAAATAAAATATCAACTTTTCCCTTTTTCACCTCTCCCAAAAAGCCTCACCAAAATAATAAAGAACAACCCACACAAAATTTGAGAGATGGAGCTGCGCTTATCTCTGGTGCGGCTGGTAATATATTAGAGAAAATAGCTTGAAGGACCTGGGAGAGTTACAGTTTTATCACCAGGGATAAAAAAATAAAAAGGGACAAAAGCAGCCTCCGGACAGACAAGCATGGAGCATCTTGTTTTGTCTTCACGGCCCATTTAAATGTTATTACATTGAGTCAAATAAATTGCCCAACAATCAGGCCGTTCCTTCTATTGACCTCCAGGGACTGAAGACAATAAAAGCTCTAGTGCTTAAATCAGTCTGTAATGAGAAGATTAATGTCTTTGGGAGGACTTGCTGACTACAGCTTGGACCACTCTCTGCCATGAGCTCTGGTTTGAGGGCTTGGCTTTGCAGGGGCTGTTCCTCTCCATATGGCTTTCCCGTGGCGGGGTTTGCAGGCAGCAAACGTGCTCCGGCCAACCTCCTGCTCTTGGCTGGAACAATCCCCACGGGTTACACTTGAAATGACCTCCCTCGCCATGCTGGTGGGTGAAGGGTTTTATTTTTTTTTTTCATGTGTAAGAATGCTGGAAGAAACTTCTGGAAAGTGGCTTTGACTGATTTTTTAAAAATTTTTTGGTCATTTTTGACAATGAAGATGAGGAGATGACAGCAAAGTTAATTTGCTTACTGGGTGGTTGGTGGCTTCAAGGTGAAACTGGTCCTGCACACTGCCTGCATGGGGGTAAAGCCAGCTCTCTGCCTGGCATTGCTCTGGGTCTGCTGTATAACGTCCAAGCTCATCACGCAGGGGGCTGGAAAAGGACAGGACCCTCAAGTCAGGGATTTGGGATCACAGTTTTTGCCATCCTGGGGTGCCCAGGGCTGGACATGACCCACAGCAATGTGATGGCTATGACTGCATTTGTATATTGGTGGATTTTCATAGGAACATCTTGCAGGAAATTCATTAAACCTCTATTTCTAAGTCTCAATCTCTGTTCCTATATCAGCTCCACAAAGGTTTTGTTACTTCAATGAAAGCCTAAAACATACTTTTTAGGACACTATCAACACATTATGGTTCAAACTGGCATGTTGTGATGGATGGGGGTGAATATAACCTTTCAAGGAAGAGAATTTCTTTCCAGCCAACCATTGGTTTAGAAGTCAAAGACAGAAGCATGATCATTGATTTGTTGATAGCAGCTTGAGGAGTCAAGGGGGAAAATAATGCAAAAACATATAAAATACTAAGGAAAAAAACAGACGATCGGAAGGCGACAGCTCAGCAACAGCAAGGATGAATTTCCAGGAGCTCAGGCCACCACCCAACTGATGCCAGCAGAGACAGCAGAGCCTGGTGTGTCTCGCTGGGGATGGTGAGTTTGAAATACCTTAGTTTGCACTGGGTAAGAGCCAATAAATAACTGCCTTAAATGCCTGAGCTGTGCATATCCCCCCTGCAAAATCTCTTTGTGCGTGGTAAAAATTTATCTTATATTTTTACCTTCCTATCACGCCATCTGTCCTTGAGACAAGGCACAGACCCAATGTCTCTGACCAGATGAACTCAGTTAGAGCTCTGATGCTTTCAAAACTCTCCTGAAGCTGTGTCCTCATCCCAAAACATCCCATAAGCTTGTGTAAAAACATGTTAGCAAACTTGCAAAAATTACGCCAAGTGGATCCTAGAGCAAGGAAGAAGAAACCAGTAACACGAACATCATATTCATCCTGGTGAAGGACTCCAAATACAGCTGAACCACTATAAGACCACCAACACCAGAGTGAAACCACCCAAGACCCAGAGGGGCAGGGAAGGGTGAGCAAAATTCTAGGAAAAAGGGT
Organism: Himantopus leucocephalus; assembly: GCA_003993805.1. Lineage (NCBI taxonomy): Eukaryota > Metazoa > Chordata > Aves > Charadriiformes > Recurvirostridae > Himantopus > Himantopus leucocephalus. The sequence goes on from RSEF01000004.1 coordinate 96,451,627, forward strand.
AGCAACTAAGTGCATGTATTTCTTCTGTATAAAATACGGACTAGTAATGATGACACTGTTGTGATTTCAGTTATACCAACAATAAATTCTTGGCTTTATATATATACATATAAGGAGTTCTTCCTCTTTGCACATAAAACAGTATTTTTAGGGCAACACCATTAAATCTGTGTCTGTAGTGATCCTACCTGAGTTACACGTTCCTCCATTGTCAGAAATGTATTTTTCCCACTCTGTCCCAGGATGGATGTGGGGCTGTGCCTCCCACACCAGGGGTGGGCGCACCCCAGCTGCAGGCAAACCCTGATGTCCCAAACCTCCCGCCAAGGCTGTGCAACCACCACAACCGAAGATGTTCACCTGCCCTGGACAAGGCTCTGAGCAATCAGCTCTGAGTTTCAAGCTGACCCTGCTTTAAACAAAGGGTTGGACTAGAGACCTCAGAGGTCCCTCCCAACCTCAGTTCTACAACGGTTTGTGAAGATAACCTTGTGGGGCTTGGAAACGGCAAAGAGACCACTGAGTCAAGGATATAAAGGGAAACAAATATGAAGACTTGCATGTAAATCCCTTTGAATTTCTCCAAGATTAGCCAGAAGTTCTGATTTGATTTGATTTGATTTTTTTTTCTCACTTTACAGCCTTGACTTGCAGAACTAAACTAAAACCCGTGGAACTGTTAATTGAAAACTAAGTGTCAACAGCAGCTCAGTGCAGAAAGAGTTTCAATTAAAAGCAATCTCTTCTTGCCATCCGAAGTAATATTTTCCCTCCTGGCTAAATTTTAAGTGAAGCACAAAGTGGTTGCTTGTCATTGCTTTAATGGGATCTGAGCTATTGTGTGGGAAAACTTCCTTTCACTCGGAGGCCAAGGAGCTTTTAATTTATCAACGCTGAAAGTGGAGGATTGCTTTTCTGTATGATCTGCCTGATTTGCTTTTATCTTCTGGGCTGCGTGGGTGAGGAGTGAGGTATGCTGAGGGCCACGCCAAGAAGACTATCTAAAAATGGGAGCTAGATGGGGCAGGAATCAGTGTTTCTCACTCTCTGTCCCTCTGGGACCTCCATCTGCCCCTCTCCAGGTTGGTGTTCAGCCTCGCTGTGGTATTTATCCAGGCTGGTTGAGCTGAGTGGAGATAACGCATGGTCAGAAGGTCCTCAGGTGCCCCACAAGACTTGGCAAGCTTCATTTGGGTTTGTGGCTGAATGATGCTGACTGCTGCCTGGCCCACGTGGATGAACCACCCAAGGGCATGAATGGAGGGTTCCCAAAAGGGGAGAGCAGAGGAGGAAGAGGTTCTAAGAGGGTGGTGAGAGACGTAAGAGGGGAGCTGGGTCTGAGGACATGGGGAAGGCTACCATCAAGGCTGGTGACATCTCTTGGGGAAGGAGGGCTTCTTGCAGGACCAAGGTCTTGGAGCAGTTTCATTGTTGCGGTCCGGGATGGAGACCACATGGCTGTCAGTTGCATGTGACGGGGGTGCAGGGGAGACAATTGGGATGGCACTTGGGTGAAGGTGGGTAGTGATGCTGAGAGGGAGCCATGTGGGCTGAAAGGGTGTGTGCTGATAGAGTCAGCAGCCAAAATATTTGCAGTCCCACTTTGGTAGCAAAGGAGGACAACTGTGTGGCTGGGATTGAATGCTAAGGAGAGCTTCTGTGGCTGGCACTGCTGGGAGTAACTGGGGAGTAGGGGTATGTCCTCGGAGCCAGGGAGAAGAACAGAGTCTGTAATTAAATCATCCTCACAGCCTCCAAAGATCTTGCCTGGCTTCCTGCTCCCTCCAGAGCCAGCCTAGATGACCACACATCAATCACTTCTCCTCTTGGTCCCCAGACGCAAAGTGAGAATGTAACAGGGTGTCACCTTCCTGGCTCAGCATAATAACCTTTAATCAAGCACGCGGGTTATTAAGAGCATCCCCAGATTTATTTTCCTGAAAAGGTGTCTAAAACCCCCTAAAAGGAAGTGATAAAAAGGACAGCTGAAGAATAAACTGCTCTTCATCACTGTGAAAGGGAGAAAACGATCTGCCTGCTCTTTTAGGTCTTTCACGTAAAAAGAGTTTGGAGAAGGTTATGGGGGCTGTGTCTTTGCGAGTCATTCAAAAACATCAGGTAATTTTAGGAACGAAAGTGCAAAATGCTACTTTGTGCATCAGCTCTGCTTCCCACTTTGCTTTCTGATCAGGACCAAAATGTGCCTTAACATGAAATTAAGGATGCAAGGTGCATTATTAGTGCTGCTCCCAGGCGACTGGCAGGGAGCAAAAGGGATTTGCAGATGCTCTCAGTTGTGTCGGGACCCACTTCTTCATGGTTTGACTAACTCTGCCTTAGCCATTAATAGGGTTGTGGGGCTGCCGATGCCTCCTGCAGGTCCCAGAGCTGAGCACAGTGCTCCCAGGCACAAGGCCAAGGAGAAGCACGGGAGAGACCAGACCAAGGTCAAGGAGCCTCCAGCCCCACAGCCCGTCCTCTCTCCAGCTCCGCGTGGGTTTTGTTCTGCATGCACAGCATGCTTCGGGCTGGCTGCTTCGCTCTGTCTTTTCTGGGCAGATGCAGTGAGCAAGCTCAGATCTGATGTGGCTCTGGGCATCCAAACTTGTATTTGCCATGGTGGCAGCACAGCGAATGGCCAGCGTACATGCAGTTATACCAGTGATAAAAGTCTTGGGAGCACCAGTTGGAGCTGTATTGACCAAAAGAGCTGTTTCTCCTAATGAGAGGCTTTCTGGTGTACACAGAGTAGCCAGTACTGGATAAAGTGAGAATTGCTTTGCTATAAATGCATCATCTGGAATTTTTCCTCTTTGCGAAAAAGGAAATTGCCTAGGTGGGCTTGGGAAGATGTGGGAGCTAGAGCTGAAACTTGCACCCAGTGTACAGTATTGCTTTCTGTTTTACACAATGGAGGAGTCTCCAAAACTGTGAAAATGTAAGGGCAAGGCTTAGTCTGGAAAATAAGGTAATTTTATTCTTTTTTTACTTTTTGACTCAGTTAACCACTGCATAAGCAAGTGGGAACAGCATTTCCCCTCTCCCTCCCTCTGCTTGCTCGTCTGTAAAATGAGGAGATGGCAGCTACGTGTTTCTCATGCAGGTCTTGAGATCATGCAGAAGATAAGCTACCCAAAGAACCCCCCTTATCGCGTGCTGATCTCTATTCCAGTTTTGTGTTTGGATTTTTTCCTCCTTTACTTAAAAGGTGTTCAGGAGATGAGCCACACGTAACTGACTGAGATTTATCTCTGCAAACGATGCATGCGTTCAACAACATCCATAAATCACTCTTGCTGTAGGTAAAGTGTTAAGAGCAGGAGCATTTTCATTTTCTTTTGCTACAAAGCCTCCTGGAAGACTCATGGCAGGTTGCCTTTGTGTTAAAAGATACAATGAAGTTGATAAAGAACTGCCACACAGGGCTGATGTCAAGAGAAAATCTTTGCGAGACAGATGGGGCTTGGAGCATTGAATGTAGATAAATGATACCAGTAAAGTTCAAAAGCAATCTGAACAGTCACTTCTTGTCCTTGTGACTCGTAAAGAGGATGATGATTGCTCTGGATGGTACCCTCGAGTCGCATTTTTCACGGCAGAGCTAACACTGGTGTTTGGCATATTGATCTGGGCAGAAAATGATGGGGAACTGGGCAACCCTCCCCACTGTGAGTTGCAACCCCTGGTCCTTGGTGTTGATCTAACCTGAGCCCCTCCGTGGGCACGATTTACAGGTGTCTACCTGTAAATCACGGAAGATGTTTCTGCCTGTTGTTTTGGGCAATATTCATCTGTGTTTTATGTCCATCTGTCCAGTATTATCCTTCCAGCATCATCCATCCAGCATGTTCAGACATCAATCTAGAAGCAGCACGACACAACAGGGAAACAGACCCGGTGCAGCCATCTTGGGCAGCAGGCCTGGGCTTTTCAAGCCTTTGAATTTGCACAGACCAAAGGGCTTTCTCTGCCAAACCAGGCAGGCAATTTTCCCCATTCCCAATAACTTCTCATCTGACGTGCAGCACCCTCTGTGTCTTGGTTTGCAAACAGGTACACATTAGCCAGTGCCCAAAGGGGTTGGGAGACCTTTGATGAAGCCCTCATTAAAAGGGTCAGCATATAAAAAAGCGAAGTTAAATAGTAAGACAATTGTTCAGGAATAAAAATGCAACCAAACAACCCAAACCCTCTAATTTTTATGTTCTTCAGATACTAATTTCCTTACAGCCTTCAGAGGACAGCAAGATAGGATCCAGCCATAAGCTGATGATTCAGTGCTCTCTGGTGCTCTCGGCACAGCAGTTCTCTCTGTGGGACCAGGGTCATGGAGGTGTAACAAAATTTGGGACTCCTTTGACTTAGCTGCTGACAGTCTGGGAGCATTGAGCTGGGTGGAGACTCCAGCTGCAGAGGGGTCACAGCCAAGCAGGGTTTCACCAGTGTCATCTAATCCTCAGAAATTTGAACAGATTGAGGGCGCTGGGGTGTGTGTGAAAAAGCACAGCTGGGAGGGGGCAGGTGCTTCTGGGATCTGGCAGGGGTTTTGGATTGATTCAATACTATGCAGACATGGTTGCGTGTGCCTCTTTTATAGAAGACTTAGTCAAAAATAAAAATGATACCTGAGCATCCCTCCCCCGGGAATGACCCTGCTTCCCATTTCTGGGGGACCATGTGGTCATGTCCAGTCTGCTGCTGCCAGTACCATGAAGGGAGGATGGACAGACAGGGCTCAGGAGAGATGGATCAGGTCTCCTCCTCTGCCAGAGGTGAGGTGTGGGCAAGCCGTGCATGGAATCCAACTCTTGAAAACATCTAAAAGCTTGGCGTCTAAGTCCAACTCATCTTCTACAGGCAGCATCTGTCTCGGTCTCGTATGGAGACAGGCACACAGATTAAGAGGCAAAAAGCACCTTTTAGAAGTACCAACTTGTCTTTGACTATAGCCAACAGTGCTCAATGTGGTCTAGCTTTCAAATGCCTAAAGAGACAGGAGATCAATACTTTCTGCATAACACATCAATTCTTACAGCTCTTGGCCTGGTGGGCAACGACATGGTGGGCTCAGACCTTGTCTTGTTGGAGAAAGCCCTAGCCATTAGGCTGTGAACCCCTACGAGTAAAGCTACTCACCACCATTCCTCGGGGCCATTCAGTAGACCAGATGACAGGACAAGAAATGGGCTGAGCGAACTCTCTCACGCTCACTCCGGTGAACAACAAGAGTGGTGTGCCCTGGCGCAGAGAGAGCTGTTTGCTCTGTCCCAGACCTTTGCAGATCTTATGTTGTCCTGAAGCCACCAACCCTGGGTCACTATCAGACATGGGTTTAGACAGACCTTTGCTCTAGTGTAGTGCAGTCACTCTTATGTTTCTGTGCTCAGGGTAGTAGGAACAGGGTGGGTATCTGACCCAATACAGCTCCTGCTAACCAGGCTCTACCTGAAATACTTTGCACAGAGAAATCAGAAGGGAAAGAAACCTTGATCCTGAGCAACCTTGTCTTGTCTTGTCTGTGGTAGATCAGCTCTTTCCAGAGGCGTGCAGAGCTCACAACAGCCCTGTACATCTCCTGGCTGTGAGCATGCACACAAGAGACAACAAAGGCAGTCAGCTTCCCCCATGAAATTCCCCAGCTGATATCCTGGGGAACTTTTAGCCCTGCCTTATTTTGAGCATTCATGAGCCTTTCAGTCACAGTGATATGCCATCAAATTTTGATGTCTAACGAAGGAACAATCGTCTTTTCACTTCCCTTTTATAGCAGCTGAGGCTTTCAGTAACATTATCCTGCCGTGTTTTGACATCTGGCTTCTCAGTGAGAACATTATCTACCACAATATGTTTTTTTCCACGAACAAAACTTTGACATAAATTCACTGGAAGTCTGGCTAGATGCTGCAGTGTGCAACACCTACTGCTTCCAAATAGTAAACACGCCCCCAGACTCAGAGTTTGGAGCCTCTGTTTTATTCCCAGACAAAGTGAGATGTGAAGTGTTGTGCCAAGTGATTGCCCTTGGACTGTGCCATAAAATCCCAGGAATCCTATTTTTCCCTCTTTGGTGTAGTAGCTGGGGACAGGGTGATTTATTTTGGTGTCACCACTACTATCAGCAATGTGGGGTCTTGCCAACATTGAGACATCCACTCTACGGTGTCCACAGTGCAGGGGTGTGATTTGATGGCCTGACAATTGTGCCAGGAGCCACCTGAGATGCCCTCAGGTATCTGGGAGGCTGGCAGGTGGGACAGCGGTGGGAAAGGAGAATTTTCCAGATAGGATTGCACTTCCAGGGCCAGTTGCTATCTACGAGACTTACCGTGGCCATTTTTTGTCATCAGTGGTTTTCAACATGTGCTCTGTGAATGCAAGTGTGTCCATGGGATATTTCCCAGTCTGTGATGAACCACCAGAAGACCTGTTTGGTGACCACTTGTCTTTCCATCAGCCAGCCTTGTTTTTCAAACTTGTTCAAGAGTGGCGTATACCACCTAGACATCTTCCTGCCACCGTGGTGTTTCTGGGACTTGCTGCCATCTGTCTCCCTCTCTGGCAGCAGCATGGCTTCCAGGAAGGATTTAACATCTCCAGTGACTTCCATGAACTCCCAGAGTGTTTTTGGCCCCCTTCCACCCCTCTCCACACCCTGGGCCAAGTGCAGCTGAGTTGGTATGTTTGGTCCATTGCCACTTTATCCTGGAAGGCCTCAGCAGTGCTGGGATTTGCCAAGAACACAGATCTCAGGAGAGTCTCTGCCAAGCCCAGATGGTGCTTCTGCTTCCCTTCTCCTTCAAGCTCCTATCCATGCACTGGCCAGCACAGAGGGTGGGTGCCTCCAAATCCCTTTCTGAAGACTACTGTAAATTCAGGCTCATCCCCCTGTTACTCCCAGAGTAAATATCAAACTTTCCTTCTGAAAAGAAACACTTGATGCCCTCCAGCAACCAGACTCTTTCCTGCTTTGGCTGGAGAGTGCTGATCCAGCTTAGTCACAAGGGGAAGTCTTTTCTCACCTGATTTTAAATATCTAACCAAAATTTCTAAATATCAATATTTTAGCTGGTCATCCAGCTCTGCCTTGTTAGTCAGTGCTGAGAGATAGATAGCCAGTTCTGGGAGGTGACTCACCTCATCTTTACATTGACTTCAGAAGGAGATGATTTGCACTCCAGAAACATTTGCTCTTCTTTATTGACTGTAATGGATCTAACCTGTAGATCACTGTCATGACCAAGGACATCCCATAGCATTGTACAGAGTCCAGCTTTCATCACTTCCGCATCCTCATACCCTTCTTCTCAGACACCAGCACAGTGTTAGAGCTGTGCTCAGTAATGTCCCACGGCAACCTTTCCCATCAAACTGGGCTATCTCTTGTTACCCCAACAGCTTGAGAAGGAAGCTGGTGGATGCATCTCCCCCATGTCTGATCACTGAGAGCGGTCCCTTTTCCAACCCTCTCCAACTTGGGAGTGTAGATGCTTAAGAAAAATTTCAGAGCCATGATTCAAACCTCACTTGCTGTTCCCCAGCTAATTTGGCTGAGCCCCAGCCTCCTGCCCCATGTCCCAGGTGTTGAACAACAGTATGTCTGGGACAGAAGTGAGAACATGTCATTAGAGGAACACATTTTTTCAGATCATGCATGAGAGATTATTCCCCTCCATTGCTGCTGTTGGAAAGCAACAGCCAACAGCAAGAGATGACAGGGAGCAGGATATGATGCTTTGCTTCTCCTGTTCAGAAAGTCTCCTTGGTATTTCTGTACACCGTGGCAGAAGAGTAGTATGGTTCAAACTCAAGGAAGGTCACCAGCTCCTGCTCCTGTGACGTTTCTTGTCACAGGCAGCCACACGCATACAAGGTTATAGTGGGCTGATGCCAGCCATAAATCACCTCGCACTATCTCCCCACTCTCAGAGAGTGCTGTACTCAGTTGAAATTTTAATGGTGGGGTCACAAAACTGTTCAAGCCCAAATCAGCTTAGGGCACTTTGATTAAACCAGCTGCTGGCCCCATCTTTAATGCTAAGAAATAGAGTACAGATAGATTTGTGTTTTATTTAAAAAAACATGACCACACACTGGCCATCACTGAGCTCTTCAGAGAGATGCTGGGTCATAGCTGTTAAGGAGAAAATGGAAGGGAAAAAAGGCTTATCAACTATTAAATGCCAACCTCTCACAGCACAGCTATCCTTCTGTATGCTTCTTATTCCAATAATGAATCAGTTTAACTCCTCAAAGCTTAGGTGTACGCTGCAGGGAGTATATGCTGTTTATGCCATGGTTTAGAAACCTTTATTGGATGATCTGCAAGGGTCAGGTGTGGATGGCTGGGTGAAGACAATGAGCTCCTCTTCTGAGCTCCTCCCTCCTTCCCCGAGTTCTTAGTTTTCCTATAAAAATCTCTAGATGGCATGGATGCAAGGAAAGATGAGAAATACGCACTAGGACTTAGGAGTCAGCATAGCCAGGAACCCTCCAGGAGGGAATGGTGGCAGTCAGAGCTCTCCTGAGAGTGCCGGGAGCCAGGCAGAGTTCCTCAGAGGAGGGTGCACGGCCACACTCCTCCCAGTGAGCATTATCTCCACAGCAGAGGGATGCGAGAATGGAAAGGGGTATTATGTGCCAGGAGAGGGAAATGCTTTGCAAATGTGGTGTGGGATTTTTATTGCTGGTGGTGGGGCCAGCACTCAGCCTTCAGCAGCATCACCATGCTCGGCACCCTCCCTTGCAAGACCCCAAAATCTCAGCTCAAAGCAGACAAATACCTTTTCTCTTCCTCCCCTTCCTCTTCAATCTGTTGATCTGTTCAGATCTGGGAAGAGGACAGCTTTCCCTCTGCCACTGGGGGGGCTGGGGGCTGGCAACAGGAAACTGGCCCCTCCTGGACAGATTGTGGAGGAAAAGGTCGGGGAGCAGGATGAGAAAAAATGCTATTAAAGGCTCTGCAAGAGCAGTGTGTGGTGGTCCAGAGGCAGCCCACAGGAGCTGGGTTTATCTGCCCTGGCTGTGAGGGAAGTGGGTGCCAGTCTTGGGGCTGAGGACTCCCTCCAGCACCTGCCTGTAGGGACCAGAGCAATCCCTTTTTTTTTTTTTTGGAGACAAATCCCTTATGCTGATATGGAGAGATCACAATCCTAGAGCTGCTGGGACTGTGCACCCCCCGACTGACACCATTACAAGACAACCTTTTAGATGCAGATACCCCCTGGGTGTCTCCACACCCAGAGATGTCCCTCCTGTGTCCCCAGAGGAGGACCCTCAGGCAGAGGATTTTCATTAGCAGGAACATGAGGGGACGGCTGCGTGTTTTGCCCGTGTATCGCATTGCCCTCCAGCGTTAGCAGACAGGAATATTTTGTTCTGTCTGAAGCTTCTCCCACTCACCAGCCCTGAGTGTTTTCTCTTCCTAACAAGATGTGAAGGCAGGCAGGCCCTTCGCTGGTGCGCGGAACTATTTTTGTCTGCAGAAGGACTGACTGTAGCTCCTTCTAATTGCATAAGCATTTGTATAATTAATTGGCGCTGGATTTCATCATTGGGAGCCCGTGCGTACAGAATAGAGAAGGACTCATGCGTTTCCTCTCCATCCTTTGTTTTCTCTCCAGTGACTGTTCTGCGGGCTATGAGTTTAGTGCCAGGTCAAATCCCCTCCGTCGGCAGGAAATGCTCTGTTTTATCCCTTCCCCGGTTTCTTGAGGAGTTCAGGGCAAACCCGGGAGGATCTGAGAAAGTATTTCCTCCCACAGATTGCAAAGCACATGCCTGGGAGCGTCGAATCGGTAGCTAAAAGCCAAACAGCCGGAAAGACTCTCAAGGAAGGGCTTATAAGATGACACGGGTGGGTTAGGCGCTGGGAATGACTCACACATCCGAAGCTTTGGGATCTCCAAACCCTTTGCAAACAACCATGAAAAAACAAACCTATAGCCACCCCTCCCTCCTCGGTGACATGAGGACTGGGGACACAGAGTACCCATTGATGCAGAGGAAGGGTGGCTCTGGGGAGACCTTATTGTGGTCTTTCAATACTTAAAGGGGGCTTATTAGAAAGATGGGGAAAAACTTTTTAGCAGGGCCTGTTGTGATGGGACAAGGGGCAATGGTTTTAAACTGAAAGAGTGTAGATTCAGACTAGATAGAAGGAAGAACTTTTTACAATGAGGGTGGTGAAACACTGGAGCAGGTTGCCCAGAGAGGTGATAGATGCCCCATCCCTGGAAACATTCAAGGTCAGGTTGGACGGGGCTCTGAGCAACTTGATCTAGTTGAAGATGTTCCTGTTCATTTCAGGGGGGTTGGACCTGATGACCTTCAAAAGTCCCTTTCAACCCAAACTATTCTATGATTCTGTGACTACTAGGGAGGCTTTCAAGGAGGAAAATGTAAATCTGCCCCTTGGGAACATGAGAAATATGAATGCTTTTCACAACCTGGAGTCCATCTCATGATGACCATCTGCTGTGATTGGTGGTGCCTGGGAGGGCCCTGGTCTCCAAAAGAGCATCCCTTTGCTCCCAGCTGGGTTATTTTTACTCCTCTCCATTGAAACTGGTCAACAGCTTGCAAAGTTAAAAGCAGAGGAGAGGGGTGAGCAGGAGGAGGGCAGCGGGCACAGACACAGACCTCCTTTCCTTAGGAACCTGGCAAAAAAATAAAATAATTTAAAAAAAGCATCTGTGATCACACGGTGCTCCCAGTCCTGGTCTTAATACCCAGCAGGAGAGCACCCAGCCTGCTGCCCCATTGCTCTGCCTGCAAGAGGCAGCCTCTGCCAGCATTGTGGAGAAGGCACAGACCCGTGTGGGCTGGAGGCACGCCTGGAGCTAAAATGAGTCCCACAGCAGCTGCCACTGGGATATTTTTGGTTGTGTGACAAGCAGAGACCCTCTCTGCCATGCTTAAGCACGGCGAGGTGTTGTGCTTGATTAGCGAGATGGGGCTCTGCTGCCGTGCATTCCCTTCATTCCATCACCTGCACTCGGGATGCAGCTACAGCAAAGCCGAGGTTAACAAAAGCCCAGAGTTAACACCTCCAAAGTGATGGGAAGGCCTAAATCTACCCGCAACAGACTAAAATTAAACTGAAATAGGGCTTTGGGTAGGCTTTGGGACTGAACTGAGACAAAATCCGTGCAAGCTCTGACTTGCTTCATGCTGAAAGAGCCATGTTAGTTCAAAGCATTCACCTTGTTTTAAAAGTTAAAATTTTTCCAAATCCCAGAGCATTATATTTTTCGGTATCTGAGGCAAATAATTGCTGTGGAAGAGGAGACTTGTTAGCTTCATGAAGGGGAAAAAACCTACCTGCCTCACTTCCTAGCTGCCTCCTAGCAATGCACTGCTTTATGCTGGGGAGACCTGACCACCCTTAAGCCCCTTTCACCAAATGTACTAATCAGTGGCTTAATTACATCTGGGCCTTGGTCATTTGGGTCCTTGGTTTCTCACACTTGAAACCTTGATGGTCTATTTTTATTTATATATTTTTTTCTTTAGTGCACACACTGTTACTGGAAACAGCATCCAAAGTTTGTAATTAGCTTCCTGGAGGATATTCCACATTCACGAACTAAAAGGACATTTACTAATTCCCTGCTCCACACTTGGAGCCTGACAGGTCCCCTCTAAGCTGTGCCAGGCATCAGAAAAGCACCAGCTTTGTAAATACCTAGGAAGTGCTGTAACACTTGGCAGAGGGCTTGCAGAGAGTTACATCTTTAACCTTCTTTTTCCATCCCTGGGCTGATTTCATCCACCTGCTGAGAGATCTTGACACATTTAGGGGATGCAGTGCTTTGAGCTGTGGCCTTTTGTCCTCCCCGTTGTGATGCTGATGGTTTCCCCTTGGTGTTCACTGAGGTCAGATGCAGCCCAGAGGAGTTGGCTGTGCATTTATGTGATGTTCTACACAACAATTTGTCTTCTTCTCAGCTGAAAATGTTGCACTCTTCCAACTGTTTTTGCCTACTGCTGAAGACGAGCAGATGGAAAGGTGTCTTCGTGCGCACTGTTTCTCCCTTCTCTGCTCCCTGAATTCATAGATCTTGCTAGATAGCAGACAGTTCATGCTGGAAATAGCTATAGGTGCAAGAAAACAAGCCTGTGCTCTATTGTGTGCTCATGTTTGTTGTCTCTAATGTTTACCAGGGATCCTGCCCTGTCTGGAAGTCAGCCTGGAGCTCATCTGGCTAAAAAATGCCACCAGAGGCACATCTACCACTGTTTTTCCCATTCAGTTTGAAGGGAAACTCTCCCTGACATATGTTTAAATCCATGTCATGCTACTGTGATCTGCCAGAAGACCTTTGCTCAGTGCAGTCATGCGGCTAGGACATGTGAAAAGGTGTCTGTCACCCTACGGCTGCACCTTCACTGACTGGTGTCTTGTAATGTGAATATTAACCCAGCCTGGATGCCAGACTCTTTTGGTTCATGTGTGGAGCCTTTTCAAAGGCACAGTTCCTACCTTCCCGGCACGGTCATGTACCTCCAGCCTAACGAGAAGCACTGAGACCTCCTTTGTACCACCAAACTTCTGGCTTTTGGTAGTGAGGAATAACCCCCAAGCCTCTGTCCTGAGGAGAGTGTGGTGATGGATGAGGAGGCTGGAGCTTGGATGAGGACGCTCACTGGTGGGGCGGAGGAAAAAGGACATTTTTTTACATTCATTGTAGGGTTAGCCTGGACATGGCTTTCTGCACATCTCCACAGCAGAACTCATCATCTCCTTTCAGGTTGTAGCTCTAAGCATGGCTGGAAGATGGCTCAGAGGCGGTGCACAGAGATGCCCTCAGGCCATTCCACGTCTGGCTGTGTTTAAATGGCACTCCCTCTCTCTGACACATGAACGGGTTCACCTGTTGTTGTCTAATTTCTCTCCGCACTCAGGGTGTTACAACTTGCTGTCAAGTGCCAGAGCTACTATTCTGGGGGCTTTTTAACACTTTGGCTGGTTTGGGTCATGCAGAAGCTCATCCCTCCCTTCCCATCCCTCCCCCAGCCATTCACAGCAGCTCTCTGTAAACCTTGCTTCCCATCCACTTGAAGGCCCTATTTCACTCCACCATGTGCTGGGGTGATCTGTCAGTGTACCTGTCTCACATCCCTTCAGCCTGTTTTTTTGGCCAGCCAAGTGCATCCATCCACCTTGCAGCAGTGTCTGGAGCATGGAGTCTCCACGCCAAGGAGAGGGATCATGACCCAAAAGGCAAGTGTCCCTGGAATTGCTACCAAAGACCTTACAGCCAGCCCGCGAAGTCCCAGGGAGAGCAGGACAGAGATCTAATTATCCCTCCATCTGACAGCAGTGGGTTGGAGCCCTGCATCCTTTCTGGGCCAGCTGTTACTTGCCAGGAGTGACACCCTGCTGCAGATGTACGGTTGCCAGGGCTGAGCCACAGTTCACCCACGTTAGCACCCAAGCACAGCACTGATGGCTAAATGATCTGGTCAAGCAAAGAGCTGCTGTTTCAGCTGCTGGAGCTAACTGGGAATGAAGGGCTAAGAGAGGACTCACAGGAACGGTCCTGGCAGCAAACGTGGGGGGGATGCTGACGTCCAAGAGCTGGAGATGCAGCTGGTGGACGCTGTGTACCCCTGTTGTTGTCTTCCCTCTCCCCTGCAGAGTCCCTGCTCTCTTCTGTGGAGGGCAGTGGGGACAGTGAGGAGGATGTGCCATCCCCTTGTCCAGAGGGGATGGAGGGCATCTCTGGGAATGTCTCTGTTGCTGGCATTTCTGTCACTAACTTAACCCTACCTCCACCCATCTCATACCTTGCAGCTCATCCCATAGTTCTCCACCTTCTTTTTCTTATCTATCTGATATGAATTAGACCTTCCTGGAACAGGTCTGAAGGAAACTCACCTCCCATCTCAGGGTGGTCCTCGCACCACTATGGGAGGAAGGAAGAGCAGATGCTCAGATAGACTAAAAGCCAAGAGCGGGGAATTGCAGAGGTCACTGCTGCCTGTTTTCCCATGCTTGCCGCCTGGATGCAGGGGTTAAGTCCCGTCCCTTTGGCAGTTTGCTCCATTGGCATTGGTATAGCTGATGAGCTGCGAGATGCTCCCCCAGAATACGATTCCTTTGGAGTGAATAAAGCATCATGCTTTCAGGATGCTTTTCATGGGAAGACAACAAAAGCCTCTCCTAGTGTTAAAAGTCAGGTTTGCCTGTTCGGTGGTGGCAGGGGGATGTTGAGGCATAGTGGGTGTTGAACTCAGCTTAGCTGGGACGGGACTAAAACCAGAGCTGAATTTTTGGATGACCCAATGGGAAGTGGATATAAACAGGCTGTCCTGGAATCTGAAGAAGGCGTAGACAAACCTATAGGCTTGTACAGGAAATTCCTGTATACAGGAAAATACAGGAAATCCCACAGCAAAGACAATAAAAGTCATGGGAGTAGCAAGCAAGAAAGAGAAATGGGCAGCCACTTTCTCCCTAGGCAGCAGGTTTATGCTCAATTTTTTTTCATTTGCAATCTTGTGAGACCAGCATACTATTTCAAGGTCACTCAAGGGAATTTGTGAGGAAGATGAGAAAATCCTGGAAAGCACGGGAACTGTTCTGCCATGTTTCTGCTTTGCCCTTGCTCCAGCAAGTCCTGCATATATTGGGGACACCCATATTTGTAGATGTGGTGGGAGCCTCAAATCGAGTGAAAGGCAGTGCAAATTGAATTGATGCACTTTGTGCCCATGGAGAACTTCTGAAACCAGTGAAAACTCTGGGGGGTAAAAGGAAGACAAAGATGCAGCTGCTGATGCAGATGAGCTCAGTGAAGATGTCACTTTGATCTGTAGCAGTGCTCAGCAAAGTTACAAACTTTTGGTGGCATGAGAGAGCAGAGACAGAGCATAGGATGGGGAGCGCGGTGTCCTCTACGCAACAAGGGGAACCTTCACCTGGAGTGATGCCTCTGCCCATGGAAACGGGCTTTACAGGGCCTACACAGGACTGGAAAGGGCTTGTTTCTGGGTGGGACAGGTGTTACAGGAAAGGAGAACGGAGACGGGGTTTTACTGAGAACTGGGGGAGTGAAAAGGTCTGTACGATTTGGTGCAGGTGTTCAGGTAATGACTGGGGTCCTGGAAGGGACATCTTGCAGTAACATCCCTTTCATGTGCATTCATACTGATCGTTGCCTTTTTTAAGGATGAAGAGGTAGCCTGTTGACTTTGGAGGTGCATTGGCTACACACAGGGCAAAGGGCTTTGCTGGTCCAGATCCGTGGGCAGTTCTGCAAAAAGTGGTGGCCTCTGCTAACTGTGGGCCACCTCATCTCACTGTAGGTCCTTCTAGGGCTTTGAATGCTTTCCATGTCCTGTCTACAAGCAGGGAGACATGCAGAGCTCTTCAGCAGGCAGGCAGTATAGGCTCTGCAAACACAGGCAGGGTGTCAACAGGAGACGGTCATCTTTCAGTTGTCTGTTTGATCTCCCCATAGGAAAATGAGCAAATATGTGGAAATCCTCTGTGACGGATGGCAGGGTCAGGAAGAGAAAATAAAAGAGATGTCCAAAGACACTCTAACAAGCTTTCTAGTTCTGAGCTGGGGGACAGTCAGTGATAATCCATCCAGAGAGGTTCTGATCCGGTTGTCTTATTAATAATACCTTTGCTAATTAACTGTGGTTCATTTTCCTGCCTCACTGTGGATGGATCTAACAGTGCATTAGCAAACTCTCTGGCTTAATTAATCTTCTCCCTGTTTAAAGAGAGCAGAGTGAGCAAGGCTTGGCTGTCTCACCAGTCTCAGGGAAAACATGGTGAGAGCATCACCCAAGAGGACGGGAGGGAAATTCTTCTGTGGAAAATGCCTCTTTCCATGAGGTGCAAGGGTAACAGATGGAGGTGTGGTTGCATCCAAAAAACCACAGCAGGATTCATGTCCAAACAGAGCCTTTATACATATTTCACACAGCAAGGATGTACCTTGCAGAGAGGACAAGGTTGTATCCGGTGCTGCAGCCTTTTTTGTGGGGAAGCCAAGTGGTCCCAGTTGTCAGAAGAAAAGCAGCGATCCCAGCTCCGGGTCCACTCTCCCTCCTCCTGTCCCTGCTCTCCTTTCCGATGTGCTGCGAATTTCCATCTGCAGCCTGGGACAGCCTGGCCTCAGATGAACGCCAGGGAAAGACTCTTACATAAACCTCTTCATCCATAATGGATGAACATCATCAAAATTCAACGGCAGCCTCTGGAGCCTTTCCGGTGCCTCGCCTACAAATTTCTCTGAGAGGCTAAAAAGCCCTGATTTAGCACTGCACATTGATTAGAGGGATACCTGGGAGTTTAGGCTCCCTTGTGCCTAGGGAGTCTCCATCCTCAAAGGGTCTTTTAATATAATCAAGTCCTTTTTAAATATGAAAATGGTGTTCTGGCCTGGGCATGAGAAAGTCCAGCTCTGGGCTCATTCAGCCCTGGAGAGGCTGGGTGGGAGATTGCAGCTGGTAAAGATGGTGCAAATAAAACCACGAGTAAAAGATGTGACTGGCACTTTCCCCTGTGTTCCCAGCTGCTGTCTGGTCACACAGAGATGGTTTCAGGCCTGAAATGTCCCTTTATGCTTTAGGCCGAGATTTGCAGATGGAGGAAGATGGGGATTTAAGTGCTTCATCTGGAATTGCTCAACTTTGAGAGCACAGTGGAAAATCCTTGATTTCTCCCATCTTCAAATCTCTCTCTGCTGGTCAAGGTTTGTAGGTAGAGGTACTATCTTTGGTTAAAACAACTGTGAAAGACATTAGACAGGCTTCTGGGTCCATTTTTAGGTCTGAAATAGAAACGGCAGATCTCCAAACTGAGACCAATTTGCCTGGAGTTTGGCGAGGTTTGCACCTCTGTAGGAGCAGGTAATTGGTACCAGTGGAAGAGAGCACAGGGGAAAAAGGGAAAAGAAAAAGGACAATAGATAAAGGAAAAAGGATAATAGA
Source organism: Himantopus leucocephalus (assembly GCA_003993805.1). Classification (NCBI taxonomy): domain Eukaryota; kingdom Metazoa; phylum Chordata; class Aves; order Charadriiformes; family Recurvirostridae; genus Himantopus; species Himantopus leucocephalus. The sequence goes on from RSEF01000004.1 coordinate 96,468,577, forward strand.
TGGGAGGGAGATTATAGTGAAGGATAAACAGCTGATTTTGTGGCTTTTGGTATCCAGAAGTTATGAATTTTAACTTTTGAGTTCCTGAGCTTCGGAGGTGCTTTGGCTCATTGGGCCAAGCATTGGGAGGGCCAAATGTTTCCCTTTAAAACCTATCAAGGGAAGACAAACCCCTGCTGGCTCTGCAAGAGGTGGAGCAGAGGTCCAAGTCCATGTTGTCCCCTCGGCACTGAGGGCTGAGTCCATATTATGTCTGGCTGTGGGATGGAACACCATGGGACATCCATGCAGCAGAAGACAATGCCTGGCCATGTGCAGAGTGGCCTGTGATGTTTCTCCATCACTCTAAAGGCTGGGTGCATGGCTGGGCTCTGGCAGGCCAGGAGAGCAAACAGGGTGAAAAACCCACCGAAGATGCTGTAGTGAGCATGCTGGTCAGCTCCTGCAGGTGGATGGATACAGCCTGCCCAGTTGTGAGTGGTGAACTCGGACTGAAGTAATGGAGGCAAAAAGGGCCTCCTGGGCTGCCTTTGCTGCTGTTCCTCAAGATTTTTGTATCCAAGGATCCCCTCTGTTTTCTCACATCAAAATCCCCTGGCCATCTCACTCAAGTGCTCTATCAGCCATTTCCACTTTCCACCACATACAAATAAGGCTGTACTTCTGCGGGTCCTTCATCTTTCTCCATCTTATTTGTTGGCTGATTGGCCTGAATAGCACTTATTTTTCCCTTGATCTCATGGGCTGTGGGTGTACAGCACTGCACACAACAGCACTCTTATAGCTGATTTTTACAGATGCACAAAAAATCCCAAGATGCTATATGGCAGCTCAGTGCCTGCTTAGAAATGCATGATAATGATAATTTCTGTGGATTATCCCACTTTAACATCTGCAGTAACGCTGTTGACATTATGTGCCAATGGGGAGGAGAACATAATTTTTAACACCTATCGGTATGAAAACTTATGAATACCCAGCCTCCAAGGATAACCATGTTTTTGCTTACTGTGATGCTGAAATTAGCTGATTAGATTAAATGAGCCTGTCCTACTGCCTCAGCTGTGGGGCATACTATCTCCTATTCTGGATTGAAGTTGTCCATTTGTTGGTGTGTGTGGACCTGCCGCAGATAGGTGTCTTGTTAATTCATGTGCCTAACGGCAGTGCTCAGGTCAGCACTGGGAGTCAGTAAATCCTTGCAGTGGGACCCATCTCACTTAATTTTAGCCATCCCAATGTTAGATGCATCATCTTGACTCAGCAGTATTAAGTTAACAGTTGGACTCGATGATATTATGGGTCTTCAGCCAGCTTTCCATGCTCCTTCTGTAGGCACTGTAGAGACCTTGGTACCTGCAGGTGATTCAGCCCTTGCATTTTATTTGCCTACCATAGGATGGTGTGAATTGCCCTATCAAACCTTCCTCTCCCTATAGACCGTAGAGGGAATCCAGGCAGTGCACTGAAACTCAGTCCTTGTCCTAAATGCTGGAGCTAAGTGCGATGTCCCCATAAGCATGAAGAGCCAGAGCTCAGGCTCTGGTTGCTATCAGCATCCACTGTGCAGTTTTTGACATTTTTCAGCATTTTCATCTGTGATACGCATAAAACCAGCTCCTTCAGGATGCAATCTTATTTGCACTCACTCTCCAGGACAGTTGACAAATAAATGCACAAGAGGGCAAAAGTCCCAACTAGGAATGACGTGAGTCAAGTCTTGTCTCATCTTACTCAAAATGCGGCTGCAATTGCCAAAGTCGCAGCTCAGATTTGTGGTGGTGCAGAATCTGACCTGTTCCCTCTAGAGTCAGAGGCAATAGGAGATACTACCAAAAGAGCTGATCTGGTTGTCAGAAACATTTCGTGAATTCCTGTTAATTCACCCATCACTTCAGTTGGAAAGAGCCCTGCACAAGCTGAAACATTTTGACAGTTGAAACATTTTAACAATCATGCATGAAAATGCTTCAATTTTCTCATTTAAAAGTTACATTTAATTTTTTAAACTGCCTTCAATTTTATTTTAAAAGATCCTCAAAATACCCTTTTGAAAAGATACAAAATAAAATAAAATGTTTCTTTAGATCCAAGGTACTTTTTAAGAACATGTTTCTCAGTATCACAAATGCACAAACAATTTTTTTTCAAGTGTGGTTATGCGCACAGCTTTGATAAAAACATTTGTACCAGAAGCTAGCATCAGATCCTGCAGCAGAGTGTTACCCACCTTGCGCTGGTGGCTCACTGTTGTCTGTAAGACATCAGAAGGTGGTCCATGAAATTATTATAAATAACCATTTCTCCCCATCTCCCAGGCAGCTGGTTTGTACGTGTTACCACCCCTGCCAGGCAGAATTGGAAGAAGGGGTCAGTGCCTGGTTAAAAGCCAAATTATAGCAATAAAATTACAATTTTGCAAAACAATTATACTGTGTTTACCTAAAAGTCCATTTATTTCCCACTCATCCAGCCTCCCAACAAGTGAAATTCAAGCAATCTTTACTCTTTTCCCCAGAGAATAAAGACAAACCAGTAAACCCCAGCAAAGGTACCAACACATGCTGAGTTTACTATTGATAAGGGCAGAGTTGGACCTTAGGAGGTCTCAGCCATGGATGTAGCTACCCCAGTTTATGCCTGGTGTTCCTGAGGTGCACACATGCACCATCACAACAAAACAGACACAGCACAATAAATTCACAGCCTCCCTCATTTTTTTCCATCCATAAACTTAATTGAAGCCCCTGTACATACTTAGTTGCACTCAGTAAAAGCTTAGTTTCTAACAGAGAGAAGAGATGGACACCAGAAGAACTTACTCACCACCCTGGCTTGGGGGCACGTGAAGAAAATTTGACTAAAAAGATATTTGCTGTTGTTCTGCAAGACCCATGCATTGAACGTGGGCACGGGCAGCCTGGAGACCAGTGCACACTGGATATTAAAAATTCAGCATGCTGCACAGAGCTCGGGGCTTTTAAAGCCACTTAGATCTTCCTGTGACCCTTTGTCTTCATTTTCTGGGAGCATGCTGGTCCCCTGGGACCGATGGCAGCTCAGCGTGCGGTGGTGAAGTTAAGCACTGAGAAGTTTGATGACTGCAGAGACAAACTCTCGACTATCTTTCCTGCAAGGACAGGTTTCTCATGGGACCTCTGCTAAGTTCTGCCTCCTGCAGCTGCAGAAATCCTCTCCAAGGGCAAATCCTTTCTGCAGCTTTTATTATTTTCTAATAGCTACTCCTGAGAACAAAGCTTGAGAATTGGGCTGAAGGCTGGGGTCCAAGTAAAGGAGCTTGAACAAGGCAGGGGCACAAAGGTGCCAATGGAGGGTAAGGAAGAAGGGCCCAGGGCTCCCCCATAAGCCAAAAATCTGGATGAAGGTTTGGGAGGAGGCTGCATTTGGCCAGGCTGGAATTAAAATGCAGAAGCTGGTAGGATGCAAATGCAAAGACAGCAACGTCCATAAGGTGGTAGTGCTGGAAGCCTGCAAACCATGTGGTCAGTGGTGAAGACGGTGGAGATGTGGGCACAGTCCTCTGAGCCACCACAAAGCATGCATGTCACCAAGTCAAGGTGATGGACAGACAAGACTTGGGTAGTCAAAAAGCCTCAGTAGATCTGGGCCAGAGCTTTTGCATCTCAGGTCTCCATCTGTAAGGGATAAAATGCTTGTGCCATTGACACTTCTTAAGAGCCCAGGAGATGAATCCCAGCTGCACCACAAGCTTCAAAACAAAGGTTTGGGCTGCTAGGAAAAAAAAAAAAGCAGCAAAACCCATTATGCCCAAAACCCAGCCAAAGATGACAGTTTATTAGATGAAATCCATTGAGGTGCTGGGAAAGAAAAAATAAAGCAAAACCCAGTGCTCCAGGGACTTTAAGATGTGTTTTAGCACAATAACTGCCTTTTGAAATGTAAAATGGAATAACCAGATTCTCACCGGGAGTGTGTGTTATATTCACACGATGAGCTGTAGGATTCTCCCTTACCAGTTGTACTGAGATGAAAGCAAAAGCGGTCACAATCTTTTATTCAGGAAGGCAGTAGTAGTTAAGATGATTAACGTTCCTTATGAAAAGCTGTCCAAAGGACTGTGCTGGTTTTATGTCCAACCCAGAAATGAGCTGGTAAGTTGTTTTCACAGACCTGGTGTGATAATGATGGGCAAGCTGGGGGGAGGTGGAACCTGAAAGATGTGCTCTGATATTATGTCAAGAATTTTCGTGAATAATGAAGACCCAAAAGGAAGAGGGTTTACAGTTAAAATTATACATTGCTTGTAATGAAGATGTTATATAGTGCAATGGATCATTGATCTGTACAAATACAGCATCCATCACATCCAAAAAAGGGCTGCTGAGTGCCTTGCATTGCTACGTTTGGTCTTGTTTCACCTTCTTCCTGATTTTCTGGATAGATTCACCATTTAAAATTGCACAAAATAGGCCAATCTCAAATCTGCCGTCTCTATAGGTCTGGGGTTTTTAAGTCGGTGTGGTGGGAGTCACTGAGGTAAAGTCCTTTAGTACAGAACATCTGTAAATGTTAGGAGAAATAGGGCAATCCAAATCCTTGGAGGAAACTGCTATAATTGAGAATTTGATCCAAACTTTGTCCTGAATCCATTGTAAGGTGTGAAAAAGGCCAGGAATAAAACAATGAAGTAATTAAGCCCTAAAATAGCACTCAGCAGCCTCCATGGGTATTAGCCTTGTCTCTGGAGGAGGTTCCTATGAGCATGTCTCTGTGTTTGTAGGACTTGCCTTGCTTAACACTAAATCCCTGGCAGGCAGATGCATCTGTTTGAGCTTCTGACCCTGAGCTCCCTCTGCAGTCGGTGGAGTGAAAAAGTCACTGAAAGGACAGTTTGTTGGACTTATTCTGGACGTATGTCTTACTGTGTCCAGGACATGTGGATTTGTCTTTGTTGGTTGTGGAGTGAGGCGGTGGTGACCAGCTGAAATGGAGATACTCATGTGGAAGATAACTTGCAATGGGGCAGAGGGATCCTGCCCCGCAGTAGCAGCAGTCTCTGCCTGTGATCCCAAATGGCTCTTGAGCCCTACATTTGATGGAAGGGAAGTTACCTCAAAGACATTTGTTTTGCACATACTTCATGAAAAAAAATTACCAAAGAGAAACCTAAGTCATGCTTCCACTGAGGAGAGGATGCAGACCGAGCTCAGCCATCCCAGACTCCCAGTAATTCCTTTTGGGAACACAGAAACACTTCACCCAGATTTCTCATCTGTTTCAACAAGCAAACCCAATCATCCATGAAAAGAAATCCAGAGGAAAAACGTTTTTTTTTTTTTTTTTCGTGGTGCACACAGAATGATGTATTTTCAACCTAAGAACCAGTGAAGTATTTGCTATTGTAGTTGCATCATGGCTGAAGAGCCTATCCAGTGTGAACTTGTCCAAGAGAAAGAAAGGTCAAAGAAGTGAGAACCCTGAATCCAGACTGGGGAAGGACTGTGGTTTGGTCCCATCTCTGTAAAACCAGAAACAGTAGAGGCGTGGAAACACAGCCACGGTGGTATTTGGTTCTCTGCATATAGGTGTTATAATGCCATTTGAGATGACCTGGGGTACCTGAGCCATGAATATGGGCAGCTACAACAGAGGATTTGTGGGAAACTCTCACCCTTATCGAGGTGTTGCTGGAGGTCAGCTGGGATAACCCAGAGCGTTTCCCATGGCTCTGTGTTTAGAGAGCTGAACCCACTCTCAGTGCCTGCCTATTATTGGAGTTAACTTTCATGCTCATTTTTATGATTAGGGAGTGTAAGGCTTTGTAGAAACTTGAGATAACATGATGTGATTGGCAGGGCGTGGGAGACGTGAATCCATAAATCTGTGCCTAGACATAATTACTTGAGAGAGGTTTTTTTCTTAGCTCCATCCCAACGAACATATATCACAGCATTTCTGGGTGGGCCCCTTGAGGACTCGAGAAAATGTCTTGCTGTGTACTGTGGGAAAACAGCAAACAGGGACCAGGAATTATGCTGTAAATACAGATTCTTAGCTAGGGAACAGAAAAAAGGTCCTGTGGCAGAACGAGCCATCCTGGGGCATTCTAGGTATGGCTGCATCTTTTGAAGGGAGCCTAAATGTCGGTGTTTGAGGTGAAGGACACCCAGGTCAAAGGACACAAACCCCTCTGGAGGGTGACTCTTCCCCTTTCTTCTCAGGGATTATCCTCAGATGGTGTGAATATCCCCTGGAGGTGCTCACTCTTGCTGTGCTGGAGATGATGGATTGCTTCCTCTGGGATCCATGCTTGCAGCTTGTCCTTTGGTACCAGCTGGTTCCCTGTACCAGATCATGGCCATGACATGTCAACATCTACATGAGTCAAACTCCTTTGTGACCATGGCACCTTACCGCCACCAGCCCTTATCAATTGCTCTTCATCTGGGAGATCTATCTCTAAAACAAATACCTGGGGAGGAGAGGGCAGGTCTGTTGCGTTAAGAGACAAGGTAGTTTGGCAGAAAATAAACCCCCTTGCGTTCNGCTAGGTTTAAATTCTGAGTGATGTCCAATTCACCACTATTAGTCCAGTTGTGTTTGTACAATCCCAGATACACTAATAGTGGACTGCACCTTCAGTCCAGTCGTGTTAAATGACCAGCTACTGTTACAGTGCAGTTTATTTCCTAGTTCCCCGCTATCAGTCCGGTTGCCTTTGCACAATCCTGGATACACTAATAGTGGACTGCACCTTCAGTCCCGTCGTGTTAAACGACTAGCTACTGTCACAGGGCAGTTTATTTC
>RSEF01000004.1:96475465-96581311 GCA_003993805.1 Himantopus leucocephalus
GTTTGACATACAAAGCAATTGTCAAGGCAAAGCACAATGCAGTGGGGGAGGAGAGGGCAGGTCTACGCTCAGTCCCTCTTTGGGAAACACTGCAGAATGTGCAGATTTATGAAGCCTTATGATCTCATGTGACAGATGCTCTGAAGATGTACAAAATTGTAAGGTAAAACCATGCTGATGCTGCCAAACTGGGCCATGCTGACTGTCAGATTTGTCCACGATCTGGCAGTGACCAGGAGCCACTGAGGAAGAACATCAGCATGTGGTATGAATAATGGAGTCCTTCCTCAAAAATCCTTCAAGCTTTGGCAAATTAATTTAAAGGTGTCCTAAGGATGAATAAGGGAAATAGAAGAGAAAGAGAGAGGAAGCAAAAATGCATTTGTCCATGTATTAATCCTACCTGTCCCACACCATCCTCAATCTATCCCCAGCACATAGCAGGGCAGAACCCAACAAATAGTATTGCCAAAATGCAGCAACAGGGGATTCTCAAGAGACTTCTTCTGTAAGTGGGAAGCTGTCATGAAGATGCCCTTCCTTGTTGGATTGTAGGCTGGTTTTCAGTGTCCAAGGATATGTTTGAACACTGGGTTGAAGACATGAACTGTGGAGCAAGTCACTGTTCTTCAGCTCTCGCTGTTGGATAGAGACTTTGAATATTTGACAAAGCTGATCTGGTTAGTCCCAAAACACGAAGCAACATCTTACCAGCTGTTTTCAGCTTCCTTAGCTGGGCTGGAGACATAGCCTTGTCCTTGCACAGCTGTGGCAGATCTATAAATAAATCTTTCTAGACAAGGGAAAAAAGGTTCCTTCCCCTATTTTTGTCTTCCTCCCTGTAGCATTAGTTGTCCGAGACACGGGTTGCTGTGTTGTTGTTTTTGTTGGTTTTTTGTTTGCAGACCCAAACCCTCAGAGGCCAACTTCGCACTGTAACAAGCAAAATCCAGCTGACAGGTAAAGACAGTCCTGGAGAGGTGAGCTGGGTCATACAGGCTCATATGACTCATATTTTGAGAGGCAAAAAATCTTTCTCCTCCACTCCTTTCCCATCTCATCCTTGCAACAAAACACACTCCCCGACATCAAAACAGTCCCAAGAAGTCTCTTGTCAGAGCCGCTCACGGTAATAACGGATGCATTTCCCATTGGGGGGCCAAGCCTGTCGCAGCAGAGATACTCTGAAAGGGCAGAGCTCTACGGGCAGCACCGCAAAGTGCCAGGAGATGTCTGAAGTGGCAGGAAGCGTCTGCCACTGGAGATTTGTCTGGGTGCCCAGTGATTAATGATGAGATGGGAGGAGAGACGAGGTCTCTGGAAAAACATCATACAGCTTCGTAAATGCAGAGAGGGGCAAGGCTGTGGCATGGCAAAACATGTATGGGTGGCCCTTTGTGTCCACATTTTGGATGCCTGCATGTCTGGACCTGAGAGCTGACTGACCCCAATTTCTATAGGTTTTTCCAGCTAAGGATTAAGTTGGGTACCTGACTTCATCCCCCTCCTCTTCTCTCCCTGCAGATAATTTCAAACATTTTGGATCCTGGGTGCCAGCTGTGGCTGAAATAAGAATGTCCAGTTCATACAATAGCCTTTTAGCCAAGCCCTGTGGTTGCTGGTGAAGATTGCTAACCGCTAAAGAAATGTAGTGCTAGCACTAGAGAAGCATCTCATGTAGCATCACAACAAAATTCTCTAGCCTAAACTTCATCTGTCTTCCCACAAACTCCAAGTTTACAGCATTTCACTCAGTAGTTTTAACACATGCAGTTATTTTAATGCAAACCATGCATCTCATGTGTTTATGATTTCCACAAGCAATGGCGACATTTCTTGGACATTGGGTAAGTTGGATAAGCAATTGCAAACATTGTCCATACAAAGAAAAGCAAGTCTGTGGCAGAAATAAGGCTGCGATGGATGTGGTGTGAAAGCTCATCTCTCAGAGAAAGGATGTACCATTTGGACTACCTGAAGGAACAGGGACCACCAAGCAGAGAACGGCAATTAGAGAGGACAGATAGCAGGGACGATGGTGGGGTCAGGCTGGGTACGGCTGTGAAGGGAGCTGTGCACACAGGAGAGAGCTTACAGTTGGAGACCAGAGGCCAGGAGGAGAGTCAGCTCCAGTAGGACACAGAGGAGAGAGACAGGGGGAGAATAGGGGAAAAACGGAGGCTTGGAGCATTGATAGAAAAACCTGACTTTGTCCCAGCTCCTTCACAACCAGGGAAACATTTTCATCCCTACTTTGCTTGTGTGCAAATTTCTGAAAGGCCTCTTCTAATAGCTAATTTATCCCACTCCAGAAGAGACAGCAAGATCCTGAATAATGGCTAAGTGCTTGATCAAGAGGATCTACCAACCATGGCTGAGCTTGCCAGGGGGGCTTGCAAGACTTTTCTTTAAAATATGCTTTGAGATCCCTGGATGCAAAAGGCCAGGCCAAGGGAGATGCTAAATGTACCTGGCTGGTCGCTGATGTGGAGTATGAACTCAGCTCTTGCTGTTGTGGCTGATTCATTAGCTGAGATTTCAACCCAGAATCTTGGCTTTTTGCAGTCCAGTAAAAAAAAGAGTTCACTTTTGGCCACAAATTGTGGCCACGCTCTGTAAAGCAGCAGAAACCTAAAGCAAGAATTTGGGCTTAAAAATTTCATAAATAGCTGCTCTCAGACACAGATAAGCAGCTGAAATCTTGCTCAAGCAGCTCCAAAAATACATGGCTTCTTGCTCCTTCAGCTCAATAGAAAATAAACAACTTATATGGGTGAGTAAATTAATTGTTACCACTTGCAAAACCCATGTGATGGGTGATTACACGTACGAAAGCAGTACCACTAGCAGGATAAAGGAGGGGTCTCCCCAGGCTTTTGGCCAGGCTTCCCATGCTGTCAGTGTTTTCCTTGGCATTTCTGCTGGAGTTAAACTGCTCCAGGGAAAGACTTTGCGGGCAGCTTTCCAATCGCGCTGGGATAGTTTGGTGCTGTTGCCCATTACTGCCATGTGCAAAGCCCATCTCTCAGGTTCAGGGAAGCATTGACTGGGTAATCCTCAGGTCACCTTCTTCCAGGTGCTGGACCATTGCTGAGCCCTGGGGTCACTATGACTTCAACGATCAAATCAGCCTGCAGCCGCGGGTGAAACCCTTCACAGACCCTTACACGTGGTTCTGTGTCTGCCACTCTTCAAGAGCCTGTGAAGCCTACGGCATGTTTATCCCAGGCAGATCCTACTGATCTCTTTCTAAGCCTCCTCTCTTCACCCTTGGCAGCACTCTCCTCTTTCAAAAAGGGAGGGAAATAAGGAAATGCAGAAAGTTAACAGCTTTGGGAGCACAAAGCCAGCTGGATGTGGGTTACCAGGGCTCTGCACCACATTCAGAGCAGCAAGGACCTCTCTGCACCCCCACAGGGTCTGTGCTATCCAGGTCATCCCAGACCTGGACCCTGACTCAATGCTCCTACCTACACTGCTTTTCATCTGCCAAACCACAGGCATCTGTCCGGCACTGCAGCTGCCCCAAGCTGGCAGGGCTGTGGGATATCTCTTGTGGCTGATGGATATTCATGCCCAACAAAACAGAGGTGCCCACGAAGCCACAGCAGCCTTGTCCCACCATGGCGAACGGGACCATCCCTGCCCGGACGTGCTGCAGGACACTTTAGTAAGGCAATGCCCTACTGAATTACGCAGCGTCTGCTCCGGGGCCATCAACAGCTCAGAAGGATGCAATAATTTTCCCTTTCTGCCCAGCATCACACCTCGGGGCCCAGGTTTCCAAAGCACTGAGCATCTGCCGAGCCTATTAGCGTCAGTGGGAGCTGCTGGCACTTCGCCCTGTCAAAAATTGGGCCCATTTAACATGACTCAGCTGAAATACAAAATTAGCCAGAAAGGTAGGGCTGAGTTGGAAGATTCGAGCTGTTCTGCCTTGATATTAATTCTGGCGACGCATATCCTTGCAACGTTACAAATGCTATTTTACAGATTGCGGCAGGCAGAGACACATACGCATCTTATTTTCACAGTAGTACAACAGGCAAAGGGGAAAGCTGGGTCATACTGTTCCCCAAAAGAAAAGGTTGGCTTCCAGATGACTCAGGAATGTCCTAGAGATCAGCTTTATCTATTTATATATTTATTCCGGCTGGCATACATGAATCACTGCTAATAGCAAAGGGTTGCATAATTGTAAGGAGGATGCTTTTGTGATGCCTCTGACTAGAGAAAATACATCTATTTTGGCTTGTGTCTATGAATAGGTACCCTGCTCTGACTCTCTGCATTTGCAAACCACAGATACTACTGAAAATAAGATATGATTGACAGGTACAACCTGATTAGCATATACAAATTGCTGTGGCCTTTCTCCAAGCAATGATTTGTACAAATTATTTCCTCTGTCTCCTATCTGAAAAGAAACAGAGCTATTAGGTAAGTTGAGACTTTAAAAGAGTCAGCACAAGGCTAATGTTCATGCCATCTCATTTCACACCCTTTTGAATGTTCAGCTTTTTCTGAACCGTGTCTTTTTTCCCTTCCTTAAGAAAAAGGCCAAAAACCATGGGCTTCGGGTGAAGAGGCGTTTTTTTCCCCTGAAGAAAATCCTTGCTTTTTTCTTTTTTTCACAGCTTTTTTTTCTACAGCAACTGTTCCTAAAATATTTGCTCATTGTGGTTTTCAAACAGATGAAAAATTTCTATAACAGTTTAGAATATATATTTTTTTAAATCACATCAAAATGGAAAAAGAGGCTTGCAAGAGAAAGAAAACCTCGCCTGGTGAAAAGTGCTTCAGAGTGGGCTGGAATTATGTCCCTCCCTCTATATTCAAGTCAGGAATAGGTCTTGGGGCATTTTAGAACTGAATATATTACTCCTCGTAAGATGTTTGCCACCACCAGTCATGGAGGTTCAAGACATCAGTCAACTACGCCAAACAGCTGAGACTGGCTCCAAAGATGTGCACCCCCTACCCAGACACAGGAATAATTTGGCTTTTTTGCTTTGTTTTGTGCACGTTGGACCTGGAGATGCTGTTGCACCCTTCCCTGTAGTCAAGAGCATTCAGCCGTTGTTATTGGTAGTGAACGTTCCCATGACGCCAGGAGCTGGAGGCTTAAGACCCTCAAGACCTTTCTGGTCTCTGTAGGCAACATGAGAGCCAGCTGGAGAGTCAACGGGTTACCAAATCCTTTTGAGTGAGGGTGTCATTCCAGAAATTTTATCCTACCCAATTTAATTACAATAACAGCAGCACTTTGCAGAACAGCCCATCCAAATTTCATAGGCTTTTGAATCGATAATTAGGCATCTTAACACCGGTTATGAATACCAGGCTGAGTTCTGGCTGCAACCTTAATTAAAAACATCTCGCAGCAGGATAAATAAATAATTCCCTTTTAAGTCTGAGGCCATTTTGTGCTTCAGACCCTGCCGGGCTGCAGGAGGGCTGGTGTGTGGGAGAGGCGTGATAACTCTGCCTAGATGAGATAAGCAGTGGAGAGGCAGTATGCATCCTCCGACACGTGGTCCTAACCGCCGCCCCTTCTGGGCTCTGCAAACTTTCTGGCCAGCATCGTTTTGCTTTTTCTACGCTGTCTCAGAGGTAATTTTTTTTCTCTCCTGTTCTGTTCTCTGGGGGCTTAAATAAATAGAGTGTGAGTGGGTGGATGGGTGAGAGGAGGAGGCAATGTTGGGAAGCCAAGCTGAGCATGTCACTTTGTACAGGAACATTTGTGATGCTGCCTGTCCAAAAATCAGGGGTCATTCTCCAACCCCAACACTACATGGGAAGAGACGGTTCACGGATTTGCTTCTTGGCTTCCTGGCCAAAATCAGTGCAGAGCTGATGCTGGAATAACGCATGGACATTGTGGTCCCCCTGACGGGCTCTTTCTGGCCATGACATTTCTGCCAATAACCCAGCCAACAATACCAAATCTTTGACAGTGATGTTTTTAGCTGAGAAAAAGGTTACTGGTGTAACGTGTAATGAGGCAGGGCACATAATATCACAGAGAGTCACAGAGGTGAAGGTATTTCAGACTTTATTTTGGAAAGAAAAGGAGAAGTTTTAGAAACTGCAATCAAAAATGAGCTTGGAACCAACGTGCATATGTCAGTTCAGATCAAGCTGGATGATGGAGGCAAAGCAGGACCCCAAACTGAGGTTCCTTAAGGAGCAGTGCTGAGAAATTCAAGCCAACAAGACCATAAACAGTTTTCCAAATGCTTTACTGCATGTTGGAAAATCTCTGAAAATGGGTACCTGGGTGACAGGTCCAGACTTCACTGGACAAATCAGAGCTTTGGAAAGATAACCGGGAATATAGGGAATATGTAGATAGGGAAAATAAGTGGTAGCACCCAAGTGGAGATGACTAATGAACATATGGCCCAAATAAATACTCAGTGTTGCCTTTCTTTCTGAAACCTGGGGAAAATGTGGGTAATGAAATAGGAATTACTAATCTGAGGGTGAAAAGTCAGCTCTGTTGGGATAGATAACCCTGTTCTAGAGTACTGAAACATGCAACATCTGAGGCGGCGTGTGAAATTGAATTAAAGTCAAACACAGGGATGGAGTATGACTAGATAACAGCAAGTAACATCTCTGTCTAAAAGGATGGAAAAAAGTGATCCATGCAGCTACAGGCCTGCTAGTCTGACCTTAGTCACCCATGGAGAAGCAGTGTTCAGGCTGGAAGAGGTGTTGGCATTGGGAAGAGGGATGTAGAAGAAACCTTAGGAGAAGCAGCTACTCAGGCCCAGCTTTGGTCTGACAGAAAATGGGTTGAACATGAGGAGGATTTCCATCACGTGTTGCTGACAATGCTGTCACCAGTGTGGTGTGAAGCAACCAAGTATTGGGTGCATAATCCATGGAATCAGCAGTCTGTGGTTCCAGAAACCTGGTGCTGCAGTGAACGTGGTACTTGGACAAAACATCATTCTTCTGTATGTAAGAGGAAAAGCCATGATGACATATCATGTGCCGCAGGAAAAGAGAAGAAGTCAGTGCTGTTGCCACAGTACAAGGGGTACCTTTTAGAGACAACATCCAGTTATCCTAGGAAGTCAATCCCTCCCTGTGCTACACCAGGAGCTGCAAAGGCCCTCCTGATCCCTGTGGAAAGCTCATTCCCAATCATAAAATGGTGACTGATTAATGCTGGAACTCTCGAGCAAGATACACAAAGCAGGAATATAAATGAGATTTTCCACAACTGCTAAGTGCACTCTTCCCAAAACCCCCTCTTCATTAGAGTCATAATCAGTGGGCAAAAATGGACCTTTTCCTGCAGCCAAGAATTAGAACAGGCCCAGTGCAACAAACACAATCCACAAGTTGTGGTCAAGTTCCCTTGCAACCTCTGCTGGTAGGACCCACAGATCAAACACTTGAAATCTCCAGACTGCAAGGGTTTTAGCTCCTGGCTCCATCAGTGTGGATTCCAGGACAAGGATGGTTGAGAACTGCTGCAGACAGGAGCTTCCTGGTCCGTTGGGAGCATGAGCAAAGCATGGTCCCTTACTCACCCAACCCATCCCTCTGACACCTTGCCATCTAGCTATAAAGCTGAGCGAATCTCTGAAGGAAGACATTCCCAGTCCTTCCAGTCCTTCCATGCTCCTTGATTAATCACGGAGCAGTGTGTGCCTTGCTGGCCAGGGCATCGGTGGGAGCAGGACTCCTCCTCCCCAGCAGCTAGAGGGATTGGCAAAGGTTAGGAGTGTGCACATCGATGCTTTGTGCCAGGACCTAAAGGGATCAGTATCATTTTAAGCCTTTCTTGTGGATGGAAAGTGCATACTTACTCCCTTGTAATATTTAATACCTTGCTATGGATCCTGAGGAATATCTGCCCGCTTGATCATTATAATTAATAATAACACCACGCTGCAGGGAAAAAGACTTGTCTAAATGCTTTCAATTGTTAATGACTCAGACCTTAAGGTTTAATTCATCCTATTCCCTCCTTGTTAATTAAAGGTACTCGGTCTCTTGTTGTGTCAGCCAGATTAAGAAGAGGAGATGCAGAACAGCTGTTACTGCCACGGCAGGGAAATTGCATAAAAGTTATCTCAGCCCTGGACACCCTGGGAACAGGGATCACTGCGGACAGTAGTTTGCTTCATTTGACAGTGAAGATGGAAAATGTGCAACGTGGTGATAAAGTCCCTTTCCCGAGCTGCTTAAGTCCTTTTCTTTACAACCCAGAGATTATGGCAATAGCTTGATTTCTGCTCCGATTCCTTGATAGCCAGGAATTATTTATTTTGCAGCTGTCAGACTATATTTGCCACATGCGGCGCTTTTCTGTTTTGTCTGTCTCAGATATCCTGGGGTTTTATACCTGAGTTTATGTTGTTTGTGGCTCTCTTAAAAATACAATGAAGCCAAAAATAATTATGTTTATTACAACTCATATTGAAGTTTTTCTGCCAGGAGGTAGCAGAGTTCAGGACCTGGTGGGATGCTTTCCAGGCAGAAAAAGAGTGAAGTGACAAAAATCAATTCATTTTGAAGCATAGGTCATTTATTTGCAGCAGTACTGCATCGGATCATAGCTTCCCAGATCTAGGAAGAATCCTTCCTGGGACCCACTCAAAATAGTGAAATTAATATTCACTAATCTATTTAGCAAGATTAGAGTGGAAACCAAAGTCACCTTCAATTGACAACACCTTCTCTGCCCCCATTCGGTATAACCTTAAATAATTTTAGTCCTCCCAACCTTGTAGTGGTTTTGTGCAGACACTAAGATGCTGTTGAGTAATGGAAAGCTTAGTCAATCCCCTCCAGGGAATAAATGTAAATAAGGAAGGTTTAGCATGGGGACGAAATGACGGCACATTCCTTGGGCAGTACACAGAAAAGAAAAATTCCCAATCAAATAATTTTTCTCTGCTTGAAAAAAAGTGGTGCTTTCATGTTAGGCTGAAAATATCCTCCTGGTACTTTCATATCTCCAAAGTAGCTTGGAAATGAAAGCAGCTTTGCAGAAAGGGCTTCCGAGGAGAATTTGCAGCGGTCTGAATTATCTCCCTCGGTCCTGCCGGCATTCAGGCAAAATTTGGAAATTTTTTGCTGAAGAAGTTAAATTCTGCTCAGGGATTTGAACCTTCCTCCCTCTCCCCAGGCCCCTGCTGCCATGGGAGAACTGCATGCCCTTTCCTGTTTAAAAGCAACCCCCCCCACACACAAAAAAATCAAGTAATCCTTTGCCACTTGGAGGATAGAGAAATTTAAAATCTCTGCACGTTTCACAAGATGCCACTTCTCCAGTGATACTTACCTCCCTGCAGCAACTGCTGCTTATAACTAACTCAAACCAGCAAGAACCAAATTTTATCAGTGGTTAATCCTGTTAGAGCAGACATGAGCTGAGGGATAAGTGGATTTCTCTCCTCCACCAGCCACTGTGCCTGCCAAGTCCCAGGACACAGTTATCTCTAAGGCCCTTTTCCTTGTCTGCAATATTTTGTTGAAAACTTGGTGGTCCACCAGGTTCAGAAGTTCCAAGACAGACAGGTGGACAGAGATTTCACCCAAACTTCATGTCTTCATTTATTTTTTGAAGGAGAAAACAAAAAACGGTCAATGTTTGCGCTGGTTTGAGCTGGTCTGAGTGCACGTGTCTGGAGTATTGCTTATACCTACAACAGCCAGTGCCTACGAGTCCACAGTTTGCTTTGGGTTCATTATTCCACATAAATAGCTTTAACCTGGAGAAGACCTTTCTTATCAAGAGGTCATGATATATATAGCATCATGATTTGATGCTATATACCACATTGAGTTCATGCCAGCCTTCAAAAATGTAAGTTTTGAGTGAAATCTCAGGAGTACAATAGTCCTATTCAAGGTGTCTTTCAGTCCAGTGTTTTGCAGATCATGTGCAAGGCAAATATGGAGACCCTTGAATCAAACAAGTGGTGAACATACCCCAGGGGGAGATCTGGAGAGAGCAAGGAGTTCAGCAGAGCTGCTATGGCAGAACAGCAGGTAACTGAGAAAGTCAGGGTCCTGTTGAAGAGATTTTTAAATTGACTACAGGTTACAAAGAGCTCTTTCTCCAGAGGCATAGAAATCCAGGAAGAAAATGTGAAACATCATATTTTCTTTAAGCTGCCTTTCCAGGATGATGACCTTCTTGATAAGTCAAGAGTGCCAAAAGAAAGGGAAAAACCTGAGAAAGCCTCCCCAGGCTAAACGTCCTCCAGAGTTAAGGGTTGGTGGCTTTTTAAGATGAAGGCAGGGATGAGTTATCCTGTACCCAAGTGTTTGGGACACTCACGTGCGAGGGATGACTTTGCTGCCTGCTCACGTATGAAATGTCTTCAGCTAAATGGGGCCTCCAGCCCTTCAAACCCCCAGTGCCACTGTTCCACCACATCCTCAGATCCACTACATCCCAACAGATGATGCTTTTTTGGGGGCTATAACAACATACCCACATGTGGCATGGGAGGACAGATATACCTACAACCACAGGCCCAGTGGTGAGCTAAAACAGCTTCTCCCTTCAAACTCACCAGTGCCTGTGCCTGTAACGTTCTGCTTGGCAATTTGTGCCCCATCTGGCATCGCGCTGCGCACACGATTAATTGCCAGCACTCCTGTGTTTTTAGTGTGCTATGAAAGGCAGATGTTACAATCAAACAGCCCCACTAAAGCCCCCAAGACTTGAGTATTGGCAGTCATTATGGCACTGGGAATGCATTTTGCACAGCTGTTTTAGTTTGTTACAGGGTGGAAAAGAGATTGAGGAGGAAGGAGGATTTTTTATGGATTTTTGAGTGCAAGGGAAAGGCGTGCAGAATTTAAGAGATGAGCAAGGTGCATTCCCATGTGTGAGAGGGCTTCATGAGGGAGCTGCAGTCATCACTCGGGTGTTGTGATCTGATGGGGGTGTTGATCCCATCAGCTCCCACGATAGAAAGAAGCCACCATCCCTGTCCTCGAGCACCACAGCCTCTTTCTCCATCGCTCTTGGAATGCCTATGACAGGACATGGGCCACCTTGCAAAATGGCCAATGCTGTCCACTGTGGACATCTGGGAGGGGGAAAAAGGCTGTGAAGCTTGTGTGAGAACTGCATGGATTCAGGCTGGTGAGAAGAGGAACTGGGGCATGACAATTTAGTGCTGAGCTGGTCCGCCTGCCTTGGACCAAGGATAAGTGAGCTGGGATGCAGCTTTGTAAGAGATTTGGGTCCCGTGTAGGGATGCTAAAGGTACAGACCAAGACAGTTCCGATCCTATGTAAGGTTACCAGGGGAGGCAATGTTACTGAGAAAAGGGAAAAGATTCATTTTCTCAAATAAGTTCAGTAAGATCTGGCTTGCTTTGCCACCACGGTTCTGGGCTCCCAGTGATGTGGGAATCCCCAGGGTATGAGATGCTGATGAAGGAAGGACAGGAGAAGTCTCACCACAATTATGCAATTCTCCCCAGGCCTCTTCTGCATTCATCTTGTTCTCTCCACTGTAAATATTCCCAGGGAAAGGAAGATTGTCCTTCTCTGGGGCAAACTCTCCCCTTGCAAGACAGCAAAGCGCTGCAGGGCAGGAAATCTGTTGGAGGAGCCGGGTGCTGTTGTGCCTGCAGAGAGCTCACAGCGCCTCGGGCATGCAAAGGAGAGATGACTCTGCTAAGCAACAATTTTGGGAACTGCTGAGCATCCTTTCCCCTCCGCTGCTCTTCTGAGGGTCAGCAGCATCACAGGGTGGAGATGGCAATTTTCCGCTGGAAGTTCAGAGCAAGGTTTTGCTGTAGAAAGATGAAAAGTAAAAATTTCCCTGTGGAATGGACTTCCCGGGGAGAGACCAGCTTGGAAATGCTTTTGAACTATTTCATTCAGATACTGTCTAGCTGCCACTAGCAGATATACCCTCATATAATAATATGGACATCAAATGAGCATGATAAAACCCAGAAGCAAGTCACTTCCAAGCAGGGATTGTCCCTCATTTCATTTTATAGGGCCAAACATTTCCAGGGGGAAGCCATCCTTTGCGATTACCCTCCCCAACATGAACATCCACAGCTTTTCCTCCGAAACGCTGTGACAAACCCAAACCATTCCCCAAGGGAAACTACTTCAGGAAATATATTTTGAGCAGCTTTAGCTAGGAACCCAAACGAACCAACTTGGCTCCACCACATGTAGCCCCCGGCACTCAAACACACTGCGAGCTCCCAGCACTGGATAATTAGAAGAACATACGCTGGAATCAAGCCCAGTGAAAGCAAACATGCTCTCCTTAAGTGTGTTGACATCTATTATGGTATAACTCCCTTTTCTTGTCTCTCGGTCCTTTTTTCCACATTTCTGCTCCCCAACATTGTGGCTTGGAGGCAGGAAGGGGTTGCTGAGGCAGTTGTAGGGTTTTTTTCAGCAAGTTGAAAGAAGGTGAGCTGTTATTTTATATATGAAGATGCACATACTTCCTCTGTGGTTCAGGAAAACAAGAGGTGGATGAAGATAAAAATGGAAATAAACCCTGCCAGCAACGCAACCACTGTGACAGGAGAAAATTGTCTCAAGCATTTAACAGAAGCAACCAAAGGCAAGACCTGGAGAAAATGGGATCACTGGGAATTTCAGCAATTCTTAGACCTCTAGATCAGGTAGCTGGTAGAGTCAGTCCCTCTGGAGGGTGATCCTCTGGTCCACCGGTCCTCTCCTAAGTTACTGGCAGTGCTGGTGTACCCTTTAAATTACCTGGACATCTGCCAGTAAAACAATCCAGGACTGTGACAAAATCCTCTTTCCCAATCTCCAGGCCAAATGGTGGAGACATTTGGGCTGATGTCTGTTTGCTGCTTCTGCAGGCTGGAGGTGAGTGACCCATTCTCTGCTGTGAGACATGGAGGACTGCCACAAGCTTCAACTGGACTGGACATGGACACAGTTTGGTGTCCAGACTTGGGTTCCTTCCATTGAAATGGACTTCAAGGAAATGGACAGTGTGACCAAATGGGAATAAGACTGATACACCTAGAGAACATAAAGCATGAGGAAGTTTAAAATTAACTGGACTAACTTATTTTAGAAGGGACAGGACTAGGAGGTAAGAAAAAGATCAGCTTCCCAGTAGCTAAAGTGTTGTGACATGTAGGACTGACTGAATGCTCTTGACACCCACTAAGGCAGCGCAGGACAGAACAAAAAAGAAAGGAAAAAAGAAAAACTGAAAAGAAAAAGAAGAGTATATGTGGTGGGTTGACCCTGGCTGCACACCAAGTGCTCACCAAGGCTGTGCTATCACTCCCCTCCTCAGCTGGGCATGGGGAGAGAAAATATAATGAAAGGCTCACGGGTTGAGATGAGGCCAGGGAGAGATCATTCACCAATTACTGTCATGGGCAAAATAGGCTCAACTTGGGGAAAATTAATTTAATTTCTTGCCAATCCAATCAGAGTTGGGTAATGAGAAATAACTAAATCTTAAAACACCTTCCTCCCACTCCTCCTTCTTCCCAGGTTGAACTTCTCTCCCAATTTTCTCTACCTCCTCACCCTGAGCAGCACAGGGGGATGGGGAATGGGGGTTGTGGTCATTTCATCACACGTTGTTTCTGTCGCTCCTTCCTCCTCAGGAGGAGTCCTTGCTCTCTTCCCCTGCTCCAGTGTGGGGTCCCTCCCAGGGGAGAAAGTCCTCCACAGACTTCTCCAGAATCAGTCCTACCATGGGGTGCAGTCCTTCAGGAACAGACTGCTCCAGCGTAGGTCCCTTCCACACAGCCACAAGTCCTGCCAGCAAACCTGCTCCAGCATGAGCTCCTCTCTCCATGGGGCCACAGGTCCTGCCAGGACCTGCTTCAGTGCAGGCTGTCCACAGGGTCACAGCCTCCTTCGGACAATCACCTGCTCCAGCATGGGGTCCTCCATGGGCTGCACATGGATATCTGCTCCACCGTGGACCTCCATGGGCTGCAGGGGTACAGCCTGCCTCACCATGGTCTCCACCACAGGCTGCAGGAGAATCTCTGCTCTGGCGCCTGGAGCACCTCCTCCCCCTCCTTCACTGACCTTGGTGTCTGCAGAGTTGTTCCTCTCACTCGTCTCTCCTGGTTGCTGCTGTGCAAGGTTTTTTTTGCCTTCTTAAATATGTTATCACAGAGGTGCTACCACCATCGCTGATGGGGTCAGCCTTGGCCAGTGTCAGATCCATCTTGGAGCCAGCTGTCATTGGCTCTGTTGGATATGGGGAAAGCTTCTAGCATCTTCTCACAGAAGCCATCCCTGTAGCCCCCCTCACTATCAAAACTTTGCCACACAAGCCCAATACAATTTAGTTTGGTAGTTAGGAAGCACAAAACGCTGGGAAAATGCTTAGAACTTGCTGTGAATATCTAAGGCCCTCTCTGGGAGCAGGGATCAGAAATAGGTTTGAAAAAGCCTGCAAAGGAGGGTCTAAGAATTGATGCTGCTTCCAAGCAGATGCTACAGACCTTTCTTGCAGCTCTACATGTCTCTCGTGATGAACACTACTATCTTACAAGCTTCTCTTGTGGTCACCTGTCTTCACTAAAGTAGATGCCTTTCCTCCTTCTGCCCCATTTTAATCCCAGCCGTATGCAGTTCATATAAGCCCATGGGATCATCTTGTTGGGACATCCTTTAGACCCATGACAGCGGTTCTGCTCTAAGGGTGGCATTGCTCTCCCCATTCCTTCTCCACTTGCTGGCAAAACATTTACTGATATCTCTGCCCCTGCCCACGCTTTTAACTTTGGGAGGAGACTTGAAACTTTTCCAGGGCACTTTCAACAGATGCATCCTGTTAGTGACCAAACCTTTCACTTGATGCTGATTTTGAGTGATCATGCTGTGGAGTCAAAATTACAGGACAAACTCCACTGGCTCTCAGCTCACAGAGGAGCATCTCCATCCCAGCAAGAAACCAGAGTGAACAGATGCCTCTTTTGGGCTGTCCAGATGGCTCAGTAGCTGCAAAAGACATAAGAAGGAATATAGCCTACGGCAGCTTTCAAGTGGCCAAACTGATCCGGAGTGAGCAACGACCTTCATAAACCCACTTAATGAAAAATATATCCTTGCAGCAGGGTGAAGAGGAGGAGGAATCTCTTTCTCTGAATCTCTTCTGCCACAGATATTTCAACCGTGCAAATATTTTAAAGTGAGACCAGCGTGCAGTTAGCTCTCACCACTGGAAAATCCACTTTTCTACCCCAATTTTTTGCTTTCTAGGCAGCTTGCCAATGGGTACCTGGCAGCCAGCTTGCTGGGTGCTGCTCCTAATCACATTAGAGGAAAAGCACTTCCTTGGGACAGAGGCAGACATTTCAAGTAAAGGAGAACATGGACAGATCTCACTAAAGGAGGTGAGCAAAAATCCCACCCAAAGTTCGATGTATGAAACATATCACCGCAGAAATGGCATCTCTGATGTCTAAATGCTTATTAGATTGAGTAAAAAGAGGGTCTGGAGACATTCAAGGAGGTGATGGATGAATGGGACCTCTGGAAGTCTTGAATCCAACCTTCTGCTCAAAGCAGGACTATCCCCAATGCTGGATCAGCTTAATAAGGGCTGTATCTGTCCTGGTCTTAAAAACCTCCAAGGATGGAGATCTGACCAGCTTTCTTTTCCATGTCCTCTCCACATGAATAGATCTGTCTTGTTATTTCTCCCGTTAGGTGAAAAGTCCTTCAAGCCTGGAGCTTTTCTGTCTTTGCAGCATTGCTGCAGAGGAGTTCTGGTCTTACCTGGCTTGTTCAGGGTCCAGTGCTAGCACGCCTCATAGCACAGTGTGGATGTTATCAGTGCATTTGGAGGTTTTGATTCAGCGGTGTGTTGTGTCATGAAATAATCCAAAAGGTGTTTAAAAAGTACACATAAACAGAGCTTTGGGATTTCCTAAGTTGTATGTTTAAATGTCTTCCACATAAAATATTCCTCATTAAAAAATAATTTCTAGTTGTTTTCTCTGGAAGCTTTTGAATATAAGCTTTCTTTGATGTAAACCAACATTTTTCCATGGGAAAAATCCAAGCATTTCAGTTAAAGATGTCCACCCATCTCCCATGTCAAATCTCGTCTGAATGGTTCACGTGGAATAAAGTGCATGCTCATCTGCAGTGAAATGTACGTATCTGAATTAGCTTTCGCAGAAGAGAAAGGGATGATTAACTACACTGAAATTAAGTTGGCTTCTGTGAAGGACTCTTGATCATCAGAATGGAGGTGCAGAGTAAAGTTGCTCCCTGAGAAACATCAAATGCTTTTTTGCTGGGCTCCTAATCCAAGTAAGGACAGGGCTCCTGATGGTGGGTTAGGATTCTTACTGCTGAAAGGAATGAAGAGGTGCATGAAATGGAAAAGAGAAGATTGTCCTTTTTCAGAGAGGAGGGAAGAAACTCTGAAGGTCTGGGCTTGCACAGCTTGCCAGTCGGAAGCGAAGCCACCGGATGAGTCTTATTTGATGTGAGCAGATTCATCCTACTGCTGCACTTGAAAGGCAGATGGAAAAACCTTAGTCTGGTCACTCCTGTTTTAAATTATGCATCTTCCATCTGCTGACTTGAGCACAGACGTGCTTACAGTAACTGCTGTACTTCTTAAAATAACCACCCTGCTGCAATGGCTACTTATGGAGAGGCTTTACACATGCCTGGCTTGCTGAGTCCAAGCTCTCTCAGCTTCTATCTCTTGCTGATATCCCTGCAGGTGAAGGTTTGCTGTCATCTGGTTGTTTTGAGGAAAGTGAGTGGTACAGCTTTGGCCAGCTCTGGACACAGGCCAGGCAGGCCAAGATGCCATCATGCCAATAAAAAATGCTCCTTCTTTCAACCCATTGCTAGGAATTTTACATCCTTTGCTTTGACTGCCCCAAGAGACCTCGCCTGCATGGAGCATATCTACACACAAGACCTGAAAACTTTCCTGAGGGACCAAAGCCCAAGCTTGAACCCTGCATTGACCTTATCTACACACAAGACCTGAAAACTTTCCTGAGGGACCAAAGCCCAAGCTTGAACCCTGCATTGACCTTAATTTGGGAAAGCCCTAACCCCTGGACCATGGCACTCCTTATGATGGGTCTTGGCACCCTCAGGAGACCACTGCAGCCAAACCTGGTTTCCCACCAGTTCAGAGCAGCCCCGGGTGCACGTGAAAGCATCTCCCTGGACCAGAGCAAGGGGTTGGTTAGATGGGGACTTACTCTGCCATGCTCAGGTCACTTCCAGACAGTACTAACATCCCTGCCAGCCATGCTCCACCACACTGAACATGTTGAATTCTTTGCCTCTTTTCTTGGACTCTAAATCAATTCTGTCAGCTCCTTAATGATTTTAATTTTTCTTCATTCTCCAAATCCCTCAAACATATTTTATATATAGGGTACAGGCTTAAAAAAGAAAGCTACTGCTGTGCCCTTGCCTCTGAAATATTACCAGAAAAATGTATGTATTTCATCTCTGCCTTTCATTTTTCCAGACCTTTTTTTGCTTTGAAGAAGCTTGAAACAGTTATAGGCTGATGGCAGCACTCCAACTCTATTGATTAACAGTGAGTGGTCAAGCTCTTCAGTGCCTGAGAATATATCCAGAAATGGGGGCAGGTGAATTATTGCATTTTTCTGCAGAGGGAAGGGGGGTGGGGTGGGGGGGAGGATAAGACCTACAATAGGGAGTTCAAAAGACCAGCCTACCCCATGTCCAAATCCCCACTGGTATGAAGTCCTAATCTAGGGGAGAACCAATGATTATTTCAGTGGCTCAGCACAGCATAGGGCTAAATCATTTACAAATATTGCAACTCTAAATTGTCTCTACTTTAACACGAGGAGAGTAGAGAAGGAAAGCAAGTGGGAACACTTTTCCGCAGTTTTATAGGAGAGTTTTATGCTGAGAATAGAAATCTCTTCCCAGCCATTACGCTCCTCACCAACGGTCCCATTATCAGTGCATTTCAGGAGAAAAGGCAGAGTCCTCAAGGGAAAGGAAGCATTGCAGGCTGCAAGATGTGAAAAAGCCCAAGGGCTGCGAAGAGGTAGTCCTGATGGACAACGGGACAGAGGCCCCGTGTCTGTACTTTTGACTTCCTCACAGGAGGATTCCTCTTTTCAAACTTGGAAGCTCCTGGAACCGCTGGGCCACTGCCTAACAAGACCACAGGGTCATAGTATCACAGGATCGTAGGATAATTCAGGTTGGAAGGGACCTCAAGAGGTGTCTAGTCCAACCTCCTGCTCAGAGTAGGGTCAGCTGTGTGGCTGGACCAGGTTGCTTAGGGGTTTATCTAGACTGGTCTTGAAAACATCCAAGGTCAGAGATGGCACAATTTCTCTGGGCAACATGTTCCACTTCTTGACTGTCCTCATGCGGGAAATGTTTCTCATCCAATACCTAGTCCTAACTTTTCCTTTTTTTGACTGAAAGGAATCACTGATGGTTATGAATGCAAAGAGGACACCATCAAAGCTGGACTTTTCGAGTAGGAGAAACTTGGTAATGTACTCCAAAAAAGAGGCAGGTTTGGGGTGGGATCACAGTCTATGGGTTCCTCCAAACTTGAGGCAAGAAAGAGGAGCAAAGCTTGAATGCAAACAGAAAGGAGACCTCACTCTCAGATTCCAATATATGTCCTTGCATCACTCCATCCCATTCATTGCCTGGAAGAGGTACTAGCTTGCACCAAACATCAGAGAATCCATTTTGCCTTCAAAAAGATGGGGACTATTTTTGAAATCATGGCTTCTCCTGAGACAGAAAAGCATTTTCTCCTTTTCCCTTGAATTCAAGACCTGTCCCAAAAGGTTAGGTGCTGCAACACCAGCCTCCAAGGCCGTCCAGAGCCTTACAAAACTGCCATTTCCAATCCTCATGCAGCTAATAGTGAGTGATGCTTGCTTTTCTGATATATATCATGAAACTCAGATCCTGACAGGATTAATGCACCGTAAAAAGACTCAAGACCTTCAGTGAAGCAGGTTGTTCTTTTAACACATCAACTTTATGAGCCCATGTGTGGCCAGTTTTGGAAGAATCAGAAATCCTTCAATGAAAAGATGCTTAGTGAAGAAAAATAGTAACAACAGCAAAATAAGCAGCTGTAGAAAATAAGCTATGAAGAAAAATTTTCCATCTGCAAATATGCTTAAGTCAATAGCTGAATAAGAAAGCTGGATTTGAAAGCCACGAAGTCCAAAGAAAAACAAAACTTTGGGTACAATAAACTAAAGGAGGTTACTGCAATATGTATGTCCAGGCAATTAAAACACGACAAGAAAACACAGAAATAAAGGCATGTTCTTCTTCTTTCTACTTATCTTTTTATAGAATGCGATTTAACTTCTATTACACCCATTAAATTCAAGAGAACTTGCCGAGGGGGTTTCATCTGCTCTGCAGAGACCTAAGCTACCATTTCAAGGTATGACGTTTCCCAAAGCCTTTTTGCAGGAGGAAAATTGCACCTTCTTGGAGAGTGAGGATCTGAGCATCGTTGTGACAGAGAGCGATTCAGTCTTGCAAACTGTTCTGACCCCTATCTCACCTTGTTCTGCCTCAGTTCTCTATTTGCACATCTTCTCTTTTTTTTCTGCCCATTTGAATTTAATAACTATTATTTTAAGAATTTTGAAAGGACTATCTATTGAATAGCTGAAGTTTAAGTAGCTTTCCTAGTAGCAAAACAGTTTAATTTTGTTAATATTGATAGATACAGAAATCAATATCTGCCATAGCTCTAAATCATCTGCTTTGACTCTGTACTCCTCAGGAGGGCATCTGCTTGTTTCCCGCATTTACTGATATCACAGCGAGATCAGGAATTCAAATACTCACCTGGGCGTGGGCTAACTCTCCTCTCTTCACTTCTGTCCATCAATTTCAATAAGAGTTGCTCAAACCCCCAGGTAGCCTTTGGGAATTCCTCATGATAGACCGAAGGCTCAGATCATATTAAAACAGATTAAGGGTAAGCAATAAGTAACAATAAACTATAGCTGTACAGCTTTAACATCAGCAGTTGAGAAGCATCCCAGAGTACTATTTCATTGATTTTAGTGGAATTATGTCATGCATTAATTTGAGCCAAAAACACGATATATATTTCAGTGCTCCTGAAAACCCTTTTGGAATTTATTCTCCAGTGGATGTTTCATTAAAATAAAAAGACGCCAATTTTAACCATTGATCAGAACATATTGTAACACATCTGAGAAGAGATATTACAGAAGACCTCATAGAAGATTGACCTTTTGATATGTGGCAGAAAGATTGCTGGAAACAAGGGAACAATTCAAGAGTTATTTGCTGAGAGCACCCAGGGGCATTAAAATCACTGTATTATGGCAGGCTTGGGCTGTTGCTGTGCCCTTTATATACAGCTGAGAGAGACTTGCAAAAGAAGCTCCTCTCAAGAAATAGATACAATATTTTTGCAGCCGGTGACAAGAGAGCTTTGACAAATTTTAGATCAGCTCACTTGGAGGGAACAAAGGCTGCTGAAGTGAGTGAAGTTCACTCCTCAGTAGTCATGACAACACTTTCAAGAACTCACAGTTTAAGGAAGAAGTAAGGGAAATAAATACCGATTGGCGACACAAAGTGATCCATTATTGCTCGTACATTATCTCTAACCATCTGGACAGCTCTGAAATTAAGAAACCAATGCTTGGTGGCATCCTGGAAGCTAGGCAGGATGCGGTATATCACAACTGATGTCAAAGCTCAGGCAAAGGTAGCACCGCTGAGCCACAGGCAGTGCTGAGGTCCTGTGGTCCCTCCAGCTCTTCACTTGGGCCTTTCTGGGAGACATTGCGGCTCACAGGATTGCATCAGAGGAATAAAATGGCCGTCCTGAGATGACTTGGGGCAAAGACCAGGGGTAGGTGTGAGCTGCTGCAGGAGGCGGCTTAAGCAGAGCAATCAGACTTCATAGTGAAGAGGATGATGAGATATCCAGCATGCTCCCTCCTGCTGGCCCCTTATCCCACCACGGCACGGTTACAGCCATAGGACAGGAATATCATAAATGGCTGCAACGACTTGGTAAATGGAAGTGTATCTTTGTAAGTGCTTGCCTTGCAAGTCACATCTGCTTTTTGAAAGTCTATTTCCCTTCTTTCCATTCCCCCAGGAAGTTTGCTAGTGCTTTATTAGTTTTTTTTCTTTTTTTTCCTTTTTCATCTTTTTGGATGAAATAGCTGCCCTCCAGCTATATCTCTTCTTTGCTTTTCATCCAGACAACTTCTGCCACAGCTAATACCCATCTGGACTATGGGAAACCAGAACCCTCACTGGGCAGTAGTGGGCCAGTGGAAGCTTCATAGTCTACGTGGCAGGGGAAAAAGGGATTAGGATCGATAGTTGCTGTGCCCAGGCTCCCTTTGTAACGCCCAAAATGGTCTCAACAGGACAGTAAGCAGGCTAATGTCCCCTGTGCTCTCCTGGAAATGTGTGTTATCCCAGCCAGAGGGGCAGGCACAGCAAACCCATTTTCGTTAAAGAAAAAAAAGAATGACGAGCATGGGATTGATGGGGACCACAGTGCAGCAATGACCTGCTCCTTAGGAGTGGACCTGAAGTCATCCATACCTGTTCCCAGAGCCTCCTCAGAGCTTCCTCAGATGGCAAGGTTCAAAGAGACCTGGAGGCTGAACCCTGTTCCACAGAAGTAAGTGACTTCATCCCTCCTGAAAAATATTCATCTGGTAGATGAAAATACAGACATCCAGTAAGTGATTGAGCACATTCTGAGAGAGCTTGAGTTGTTTGCCCACAGAAGTGTGTAGGGTACCACCATATCTGCAATGGGCTTGCAGATGTGACACTATCTCTAGGAGGGTGGCAAAGGGAAAGCAGGACAGTAACCCTAGAGTATCTCAAATGCTTCTTATTCCTGCATGTTTGCACAGCCTGATGACTGGCTGCCCAGCCCACGAGCATGGGTACCCCAGTCGTCTATCCCTGGTCTCCTGCCAGGCCAGCACTGCATATCTGTCCATGCCAATCCACTGCCATATGCCTTTGCATTTACTCCAAAAACCCATACTGGGGTACTGGGGTTTGAAAGTAGAGTGGACTGCCAACCCATACAGGTAAATGCCTCCTTTACCTGCATTCCAGCCTCCCTCTCATGTCTTCTGGCAGCTCAGAGACCCAAAGCTGACCCAAACCCCCAAACTCTGGAACAGGTCACAAGTAAAGTGTCACCACATTAACTTCCACCGAAATTTCTCATCTACTCTGCCCTGCCTCAGTGCAGCGCTGAAATCTCCTTTCCTTGCACTGGAAACTCTCCAAATGTAACTGCAATTTCTGTAGACATAAATTTTATTTACTATTATATAATGTAGAATTTTTACTAATTCTAAAATATTTACTAGCACTGACAAGCAAACAAAACCCTCCTCTCCTGAGGAGCCAACACAGTTTGCTGTGTTGGAGGTAACTCTCATCACCACATCAAGAACTAAGGGGAGGATTATTGCCTTCGGTTGTGCAGGAATCTGTGATTTCAACAAGGATTTTTGTTCCAGATAGGATCAACTTTCCAAAGTTGCCCATGAAAAAAAATGCAAGCTTTCCATTATACCAATGGAAAATTCTTCCACTTCACTCAAATGAAAGGTTTCATTTCAATTTCAGTCTTTTTATAATTTACTCTTTATAGAAAGAAAACACGGTAAGAGCGCTGGTTTGCAGTTCTGTAGGGTTTAACATACTAATATGCAAAAATAAGAAAATAGCCTATTAAAAGAAAGACATCCTATTAAAGGAAAGGCGTAGTTATAGGCATTATAATGTCTCTATTGACACCATAAAGGTCAAACACCTTCAGAACCACACTGTTTTCCAAGTACTGATGATTAATAGCTATTATGAGCACCATGAGAAAGTATGGCCATATCATACAGGGAAAGAAAGAGGTGGAGAGCGTATAAGTTTTAGGGCTGGTGCAGTCACAAGCACTCTCTGAGTAGCCTTCAGGTTCATTATCCCATCCACCAGCATTTGGAAGGTCTCCTAATGAATCAAGCTTTCAGCAGATCATCATGAGGCACTGGAGCTGCAAATGCTTAAAGTTGAGTCACTTTGTCATCTTGAAAATCTTTTACCACGTGCCCCTGCAGTGCCAAGAGGCTGGTAGGATGGCCTGACCCTCTCTCTGGCTCCACTGGTGGCACAGCCCGGACCTCTAGTACCCATGAGAGGCACTTCAGCAGTGAGCTCACAAGTAGGTGTCAACATGAAGACCCCCCCTAAATGGAGGTTTTTTCAGTTTGAGGTATCTCCCACTCATTCACATCTTGGCAAGCCTGAGAAAGAGGTGGGCTTAAGTCCTGTGGAGCAGTTACCCGGAGGCCGGCTTCACCAGGCTGTGCTTAAGGACTTCAGGCACTGGGGCTACAGGAGAGATTTTGCACCCAGAGAGCCCTTACCTGGAAAGCAGCATAAGTGGCATTAGCTCAGGGCTGCCTGAGGTAACACAGCTGTCCTCTTGCTCAACTCCACTGTCCCTGGGAACAATCCTAGTCCTGTATGTTAAACAAAAGGCATTATGTTTTCCTGTCAGTGCCATTGCCATTTGGCCATTTGCTTGGAGCTGCACAGCACATGGAGACGGAGATAGACTGGGTCAGTGTCACGGGACTGCTCATTTATTAAACACCACCTAATGAAGAAAAACCTTGATTTCCTTGAAACTAACTTTTTGAGGCCAACAAACCATTTCCCACATTAGACCTTTTCACACCTCTCCTTGACTTCCCGCGTGCTTAGACCACTGACAAAACTTTTTGAGGTAAGCATTCACTCATACACTGGTTTGGAAGAGGGGGCATTTCTGGACCCTTGACCGTTCTGATGCTTTTATTTAGGGAAGTGGGTGAACCATTTACAAGTGGAGCTAACAGCCTCAAAACTGCCAAACTTCTCTGCAAATCTGAATAGAATAAGGAAAGAACTGCTCTTTTCTAGCTTGGAGGCACTGCAGTAACTAAGACTAGACCAAAGCAGGTGTTAGCTCTGGTTATGCCTTTGCTGCAGGAGGACGAGGTGCTGAGTCCACAGGTTACGTTTGCACTGTGTCAAAACCCTGCAGAATGGAGTCACACAAAGTCAAACCCCACGCATGTAACTTTCACATATGGGTCTCACTCGGCATATTTAACAGTACATAAAACATTTCCACCTAGAGCAAGTGGTGAACAGGAAGACTCGATCCTTTTAGCCACAACTGCTCATTATTTCATCTGCCTTTATCAAATCCTCTTGCCAGCAGCTGTGTCTTCCAGCCTCAGATTTCTCCAATGCTTTTGGGTACCTTTTTTTTTTTTTTTTTTCTAGAAAAATAACATAACAGTGAAGCTCTGGGAACTCATTGTGAGGCACCTCCCATGTTTCAGAAACTGTGACCCATCCACAGACTGCAGATTAAAGAAAAGCAGCTCTTTAAAGAAACTACTCCCAGTTCTTGAAATCCCTCCCCACACCCAGGGCTTTGCAAACCTCCACTTACTTTTGGCATCCATCTCCAGATTGTGTCACTCGCCAGCTTAGTTAAGAAGCTGATTTGAATATTGTTTTATCACACTGCTTCACAGACAGCATTGAGTCAGCTTAAAACCAGCGCAGTGTGTACTGGCTCCCAGTTAATTATAGTCATAAAACATAATTTACTCCAGTGAAAGGAAACACTTTGATTCCGGAGGGCTCTTTGCTGCAGACGCCAGTTCCTGTGAAGGGTTTTGTTTTCCCCTGTTATCACACGGGGCGCGATGCTAGAGAGCGAGTTTTCTTACTGTGGGATTACAAATCACTGAAGACCGTGTCCAGACTGCCCCGGGTGCATGGGCAATCTCAGCAAGGATGTTCTGCAGACAGTTTTTTTCCAAAGAGCATTAATACAGCCCTCGGGAAAGAAAAAATAAACTGCACCCGTAGTAAATAGCAGCCTGTCTCTTGCTTGGGATTTCTTTGGGGAGCATCAAGCTCCCCAGGTACCCATCCTCCTTCCAGCAGGGTCTGGTTTGGTCCCTAGACGAGACCATTTGCTGGGTTGGTGTGTCCTCCCATTTCATCCCTCCAGGGAGCAGATTAGTCACAGTGCTAATGGCCTAATTGAGAATTTGTTTTCCCAAAGGGCACATGCTTGCAGTATGACCCCTCTCAAACAGGAGAGATGCATCCTGGTTGTTGTCCCTGCCTTAGCATCGCAGGAAAAGTTATGTCCGTCGTAGGAACTAGATCGCCTCATTAAACCCATCTACTAAATCCATCTCATTAAAACACCTGATGATACAAGAGGTGAAGGCAGAGACAAGGGGAGATTGGGGCCTTCCTCATGGTAGATGTAGCTCTTGGACACATCCCAAGTAACTCAGAGTTATTCTGGGAGCATTTGCATGTGTGAGAGTCTCTCTCCCATTGTCCAGGAGGGGATTTCTGGCCAGAAACCAGGTCTGAGGTTTACACTAGAGGTTCAGGGTTGCACGACTCAGCGTTTTCTTACCAAGAGGTTGCCTTGGACAAGTGCCCAGATACAGAGAAGCAGCCAGAGAAGGAGCATGGCTGAGGACATACGGTAGAGCTGCAGCAACAGCAACCCACCCTCTTCTTCAAGCTGTCATGAGTGTTTAAAATAGGTGGGAGAAGAGCGGGCACAAGCTGGAATACCTAGGGAGGGTTCGGGTGGGAACAGTTATTGCTGACGAGCACTGGTAGGGCTAACCTTGGAGGGGGCAATTTGTTCCCAGCAGCGTTTGAGACGTATGGGAAGGGCAAGAGCAAGGTGGATAAAATAGTACATAACCAAATCCCTTGCCCTCACCTCTCTTCCTGCTCCTCATTACTGAATGAAAAAACATCTCATCCACCTGTTTTTTAGTGGATTTGGCATGAAATTTAGGTGCTCTCATGTTTCTTCCCACCAGAGTACCCCAAAGCATTGGGGAGGAAGACAAGTGGAGGATATGCTTTAATTTGTCTGGCCAGATGCTTTCCTTGACATTGTGACGATGAACTTGATCCTATCTAAACATTTGTCCAGGTTCCCTCTCTAGTTTTGCTCCAGTACTGATGCAGGGGCAGCAAGAGGGAAAGCAGCTCTTCTGGGTCTATCTGATAGATGGACATTGGGTAGAAACGAAAGGCTTGCCTGAACTCCCCGCCTCCTGGTTGCCTCCCTTCAAAGCACTGTCCGTGCTGAAGAATGGAGGTGACATGTCTTGGCCAGACCTGAAGGAGGGGATGGAGGGTGCTTAGTGAGTCTGTGATGTCCTGATAGATCTGTGCCTGCCTTGCTCCTGCCTCCAGATCCCCCCCTCCTCCCCTCCACTCATCAGGATTAGATTATTAATGATACGGAAAGGAAACACTCAGGTATATATAACATAAGAGGGAGTGCAATATAACTCCCCAAGTCTGACATCTCTCAAGAGTCAGGCTCCCTGGGGAAACCGAGGCACTGAGTGCAGTAGGGATGTGACCCCAAATCCCAGCAAACCCTTAAGAGGTCCCAAAGAGAAACCAACACTGGTGGCCCCAGCGAGCACTGCCAAACACACTCCCTCCTTTAGGTTTTAGTTAAGTGCTAGCCAACCAGACATATGGTCCTCTTCTTCCTTACTGACACAGGCCCGAGTCCCACAGCATCTCTCAGAGGAGACATCCTATATCAGCACTGCTGGCATGTCCTCTGGGTGTTTCCGGACAGCCTCACTGGGGACATGAGCAGCAGGACCAGCAAGCAAATAAAAGCACTTAGAAGAGCAATGCCCATCACATTTGGTATTTTATTAGGCTTCCACTTCTCTTTTTTAATGTACTATTAGGAGATGGTAAGCATTGCTCCAGGTTTGGGCAGAAAGGACCTCAAAGGGAAAGAAAAGTCACCCACAAGCCATGGATGCACAGGCAGATACATGCAGAAAAAAAACCAGAAAAAAAAGAAAAATGCCCTTAAAATGTTGTTTTGTTTCTCTTGCAGTTGCTTATTTTACTGCAGAGGAGTTTGAAGTTCTCCATTTCCTGGGTGTGTTACAGGAGCAGCAGAGTTGAGACACAAGCTTTTAATGAAGTTTATGTAAATTTGGGTATGTTTATATTTAGCAAAACAGATTTAGGAGTACTAATAAAGCAGCAGATGAGGCGTAGAAAAGAGCTGGTGCAGTTTTTCACCACTGTTATTTTTCAGCTTCCTCCCACCATTCCCATCGAAAAGTCTGTTTCTGTTGCCAGTTTTCCTTCAAAACAAGTGCTTTTGGAAACCCGTTTATCCCTAAGTGCTGCTGAAGCATCTCACCAAGTTGCAGTTCAGTTGTGCCACATAACCTTTCTTCTGTGAGCAACTGGGGGCAATTCAGCCCGTATTTGCTTTCCCTTAAAGCAAATTAAGTTTTCCCAACTCCACTGACTGATCTTTGTTCACTAACATGGGAGCATTGAGACAGGCCAAGGCAAGGCCAGGCTTTTCGTTATTTATAGTCTGACTGAAGCTGAAGCAGCCTTTTCCTTTGGAAGAAAGGTGAGGGTTGGTGCAGCCACCCACATGTGCTGGGCTTGGATGCAGAGGTCTGCACTGTGGATGCTGAGGATGCAGGATGAGCCTCAGCCCTGGGGATGTGGTGGAGGAGGAGGCAGAGCTGGCACTGCCCAGTGACGGTTGGTGACCAATCCTGTGCTTGTGGCTAGGAGGAGAAGAGCAGGGGGCTACCAACAGAGACCTGTGACTGTTATCCCTTCTGATGCACCTTCTGACCCCTGAGAAAGCGGCAGGTGCATCTCTGAAGACCATGGTGGAATGATACATAGAGAAGCAGGAAAATTTGTGGGTGCCAAGTGAGGACAAAGAGTGTGATGGGTCTCCTGCTCCTCATCTATTGCATGGGACGGCTGGCTAATTTACCGTGACTATTAACCTAAGAGCAGACATGCGGTGTGTTGCCCCCTGTCCATCTGCACACTGCTGTGACCTGGCTGTAGGGTGTTGACAAGTGTTTTGATTTGGCAAAGTGAGTGGGCTCAGAAGGGGAGGGATGAAGGAGGAATGACACAAGACCCCGCAACCTGTAATGACCTGAGGGATGAGCCAGAACTGTCTATCTCCATTGCAGAAACACCCCTGAAGGGGTTAGAGGCACGTCACAGGGATGATGGGTTTCATCCTGCCTCTTATCTCAGCCAGTCAAGGCCTCCTCGGCCACACTTGTGTCTACCTTGACATTCCCTTACAGATGGGGAAAGCCAAGGGGCAGAGACAAACAACTCAGCAAGTCCTCAGAAGAAGATGCTTCTGACCCCCACCTCTCCTGACACCCTGCCGCAACCTCTTTAAAATATTTTCTGCTTGTCCCAGGAGTGTTTGTATTCAGAAATGAGCCAGATTTGGGGCTTGTCGGTATTATGCATTTCTATGACAGTAACATCCAATGCAACCCAGCAGTGTCTGCTCAGCATATGCCCTACTGGATCCAAGTCACAGAGCCACTGAGTCCCCCCTCAGCAGACCGCACCTGGGATGGGGTTTCCAAGGAGGGGAGGGTGGTCCCAGACCCCGTTTTGAACAGATCTGTCCTTACCAGAAAGGAGCAGAAGCCCTTTGCGCATGCAGGGGAGTTCACATTGAACATAGCTGCCAGCTGCACACATGAACCCAATGAGATCTGCAGGCTTATGCCTGTATCGGCTGGATGGCTGATGCTCTCTGGGCTTCATCCAGTCTATCATCTGAAACATTTATCCAGCCCTGTTGGTTCGCTCCCTCCCCCTGGGGTACCTCATTGTGATCACAAAACTGCTCAATTTGGTGAAGAAGAGCAGTCTTTGACAACAGAGATTCCTATATTTGTCAGAGGTCAACTTGAAACAAAAGGTAATGCAAATTATTACAAGCTACTAGGCAAAAGGTGCTACAGAATTACCAAGAAATTTTCCAGTTATGCCACCTTCATGCTTTGCATTTCGTTAACAAAAGGGATAGGGTCTAAATTTAGGACTGGCATGGTCGAAGCTTAGGTTTGAGAGGGGGCTTCGCCACAAGCCCACAGCCCCCCCAAATGAAACAAAGCAACGTGGTTCAGGTGGTGATAATGAATCAGCAAAACCCCATGCTGTTCTCTGTCAACCTCTTACATCATGGCAAGGCCAAATTCCTGCCAGACAGATAGAGAACCAACAGATGGGGGTCTCACCTCTTGTCTGTGTGATTTAATGGGCAGCAGACACACTGCGTGAGAAAACCACAGCCACTTTCCTTCAACTCAGTATGGGTCTCAAGTTTTCCTCAGGGAGCCCATTCCTACAACACACAGAGAGACCTGAAGAACATGAAAACCCCCATATATTGGCAAGCACTCATGATTTTTATTTTTTTTCCACAGGAACCAACCATCTGTTTTATCAACATCCACCAGTGCTTTAATGCACACCGGGGAGAACGCTTGCAGAAGCTGTATGTTAGTAAATCAACACCGCCGAGCTGAGCATTGTACCCAGATTTTGGCTGCAAGGCTCTGACACGAGGAGAAAGGAAATGTGATCCGCTGAGATCCATTAGTTAGGCAGGCATGCTAATTGGGGAGTTTTGCTTCTGGCAGGACTTTGGGTCATGCCGTAGCTGTTGGGGGCATCTGAGACCATCTCCTCCCGAGAGGACTTCATAGACCAAGTTCAGTGCTGCAGAAGTGGCACATTAATGTTTTTTAGCTGCTCACCTCCTCTTTGCCTCTGTTTTCCTCCAGCTCATCTGGGATGAGCCAACAGTCCATCTGGATCAGTCACTCTAATGGGGCTGTCAGGCATCCAGAAACCATCATGAGCATCTTCAGGGCATCTTCCTTGCCACGGACATGGACTTATGGTATTTGCAGGCATCCCAGTTTCTGACCAGTGTTTCCCTAGGGAGAAAGGGACAGCCCAAAGGAGTCAGGTGGAGCTGGGCGAGCATCTGGAGGGGAGATGTTGGAAATGGGGGGGGGTCTCACCTAATCAGAGATACCTTTGGAGGAAATGGGCTTTTCTAGACCACCAACACTGTAACACAATCTCAGACGCCTGAGTGACCCTGTTGCATGTGGTGACACAGGGATGGAAAACCAAAATCCTCTGAGGACTGACAGATTCACAGCATTTTGACTAAATGCTGAACCTCACTTGAATTTTTAGCTGCAGCTTCTTTGCAACCTGAAATGAATCTAAATATCCCTAACTTAAGGTGCTGGAGGAGGAGGACATTTCTGGAAAAAAAGTGTTGAGTCCAGGAACCAGCTGTGATTGCTAAATCAGGAGATTTAGACACACGGGAAAAAAAGCAAAAAGACTGACTGAAAAGCTAAAAATACAGCCTGAAACATGGAGTCTGCCTAAGAGCTGTATTTTCACCCTCCTTTAATATGGGCTCCTCTAAAGCAAGGAAGAAGGGCACTGCAGCCACAGACCAGACCCACAATGTTAATACCTACACACAAGCAGGAGATAAGCCAGCCCAAAGCTCTCTCCTTAGGTATCACACCTGAACTTTTACAAAATTACAAGCATGAAAAAGCTGTATCTGGGACAACGTGTGATTAGAAAATGCAAGAGGGGCTGAGCACAGCCTCTCACGGCTGCCCAGGGCTAGCCCTTGCGCCAGCCAAATTAAAAGGGACTGCTTGAGGCACCCCAAGAAAATGTTACCCTTGCCCTAGGGCAAGTACCAGAGGCACAAAAGATGTTGCTCAGAAAGGAGATGTTTTCCTGCTCTTGTGTTGGTCATCAGCCTCAGCACAAGTTGATTATCCCACTAATTGCTAAGCAGATATCAGTGTGATGTTGAGCTACTAAGATGCATGAGGGCTTCTCCAGCTGAGAGTTTGAGACATCCCAGCTGGTACCCTTTGCCAGCCAGTTGTGGTGGCCCAGAAGGGAAGGAGCTGGGGGAACTGGTGAGCATATTGACCAGCGGATGCTGCTGATTACTACATTCAGCTCCTGACATGTCAGTGAGTATTGTTAATCC
Source organism: Himantopus leucocephalus (assembly GCA_003993805.1). Taxonomy (NCBI): domain Eukaryota; kingdom Metazoa; phylum Chordata; class Aves; order Charadriiformes; family Recurvirostridae; genus Himantopus; species Himantopus leucocephalus. The sequence continues at coordinate 96,506,457 of RSEF01000004.1, forward strand.
AAGTTTACATTTTAAAGAGAGAATGGGAACTTCCAGTCAAGAGGATTTATACGCAAAGACTTAACAGTTAAATTTATTCATGGCTAAACTGAGGAGCCCAGAGTTATTAAAGCATGAAATTGTGCCAGTCAATTAAAACGTCAATCATAGCCAACCTCATTTAGGAGAGTTGCTTTAATCCCAAGAAAGGAACATTTTTTTAGCCTAGTGAGAGAGTGCATTGACTTGAAGTTGGTTTTAGTGAAACAGTTGTTCCTCAGTTACTGTTCAAAGATTTGCCAAGGTTTTTTTTGTTTATTATTTTCTGCTGTGCTCCTTCCAAGGTGACTTGCATTGTGCTCAAGTAGAGACATAGATGCAATTTGAGCTGGAGTAACTCTAGTGGGCTACAGAGCAAACAAACAAACAAAAAAAGCCAAATAAGAAAACTGATCAAAGAGACATTCAAACTGGCAAATATCAGAGTTCTGAGATGTATTTTGCTTTTAAGCATATAATGGATTCTTCTTTTGTTTTTGAAACTCAGCAATTAGATTATTCTGCTTGTCACTTTATGCAACATGTGTTTGTTTTATTTGCTTTTAAAGCCTTTTTTCCCTCTGGGCTGAAATCCCAGAATCCTTACTGCATTAGTGCTATGTTTTTAACAAATGATGACTGTCCTTTGGCCCTAGGTATAGCAGAGCTATATAGAGCCAGTCACATACCTGATCGTAATGAATGTATAGTCAGGAGAAACATCTCCAGAGGTGGTTTACCTGGAGGTGAATGTAAGCCTAGGTGCCATATATGATCTTTTATTCCTTCTCTACCAAAGCTCATGAAACAGAGAGAAAACTGTCTCAGGGTTGGAGGGGAAACAGGAGCTCAGGGAGTCCAAAGACTTGGCCAGGCTTGCACTGTAAGTCATAGGTGGAGCTTGGTACAAAGCCCAGCTGTCCTGCCAACACATTTGTACACTTCATTCCCATTGATGTCTAGCAGCAGCTATTTCACTTGAGCTAGGGGTATTTTGGAGGTGGGGGCAGATTTGGGCGCACTTTCCAGAAGCGAAGTAGCGGTGTGAGAGTTGGCAAGGTTGGTGGGAGGAGGAGGTGGTGGCTGACCTGATTTTGCACTATTCCCCTCCCTGCAGAAGGGCCCTTCCAATGCCAAACCCAGATGTGACATGAGCCAAGGGAAAAGGAAAGCTTTGGGTGATTTAAGAATGAAACTCAGGCTGCAAGGCAGGTTCGGACCCCTCTCTGGCTGCATCAGATCACATAAGCTTCCAGTCCCACCTGCTCTGCTGGGTGCAGATATAGATAACCTCTCTTTCCTGTTTGTTCCAAGGCGCTGGACACCAGTTGCCCACACTGATACATGCATTTCCTTCTATCTCCTTCTTTGGGAAATGGTTCATTCCCTTTAAGAAACAGCTCAGGCATGAGTCTGGGGATGGTCCACCCCAGGGACCAGGCTTTGTAGGCACTATGGGTGAGGTTGCATCAGGCTGGGCTACCACTGCTGCCCCAGCAAGCCTTGCAACTCAGGCACCACTGCATGGCCCGATGCCATGCTGCATGACACACAACACACATGCATACATAAGGAGACTCCTAAGGTCGTGCTATTAAAACACTACCCTGTCTGTAGGACAGTCCTCATGTTGTTCTGGATCAAAAGATTGAAAAAAAAGTATGAGTGCGCATTTAAGAATCTATAAGTATAAATATATACCCATATGTACTTGTTTACGCATTTGTGAAAGCCACAGCATTGTTATGTGAGGCCCAGAGAAAACAGAGCCCAACAGTTGTGTAGGGTGGACACAGCCACCCTGACCCAGAAGAGATAAGCCTTGAGTCCTATGGACACGAGCCCCTCTGTGCTGCTCAGCTGGGTGGCTTGAGATGCCTTCCAGGAGCAGGCTTTAACAGTACACAAGCGTAGCCTGAGTTTTCCCACCTGGGCGGGCCCCTGTCCTTGCCCAGCTACAATGATCCTTCAGGGACAACCTGGACAATTAGGCTTTGTGTGTGATCGTTGGCAGGAGGCTCACATGAAAACATAGATGCAAGTCCGCACCTGTTTTTTTTTTTTTTCCTCCTGGTGCCTTGCTTGAGATCTTGTGAAGGGCACATATACTAGTGTCCGTGCTCTTCTGGTCACCTCTGTCCAGCAAACGGGTCCAAAATGGAACAGGCAAGGGGGAAAAGAACAAAGAGTTTGTCTTAGAAGAGGAGACAAAAAGATTTTTGGCTCATCCCACCTAGGCAGTGAAAGCTAAGACATCATATGATTGCTCTCTATAAATATCCTGAGCAGGGAGTGCAAAAGGTAAGCGCTGGAAACAAAGAGCCATTTCATGGAAAGCTCTTGCTGCCAAACTGGAAACTGCTCAGACCTTGCAGTGAAGGGATCCAGGCTGGGATGGGGCGGGGGGAGATCTTGGACATCACAATGTGAGGGTCTGAAAAGGTCTTGAAAGGGCAAAAAAAAAAAAAGGGGGAAAGCTTTGGGGAGCTTATTCTTCAGCTTGGCCTCAACACACCCGAGAAAGGGGTTTTATAACAAAGTGTCTGTGAGGACCCAGGAGGTCCCTCCAGTCCTCCACCCCTGCCTCCGTAATGAAGATAATAGCACTTTATGCCTTGCAGGGGGATGAGAGACTAAGTATGTTGCAGAGGGAAGAGCACTGAGGTGCAACAGTGATTGGAGCATTATATATACCTGAGACAGTTGCATCTAGCTGCAATTTACAGTATTAAAAACAAGCCCATTTAATTACCAGGCTGCAGACTATTTTTTCCTGTTCCCACCTGCCGTGAGATATTGTGAGGAAAAAATAGCACATGTGCAAGGAGAGCCTTAATAAAAACTTTGGAGAAATGTAAGTGGGTCTCATCTCCATAGGTATCAAGGTAACTTCTCTTGGTACTGAGAAGAAATTTTCCAAGGCTGGCTGTTTGATTTATTGTCCAGATCCTAAACTGGAACATCTCTGTCTTAGTTTTGGCAGTAAGAACAAAAGTACTAAGTGTAAGATGTCCACATTGTTTTTCATTTTGCTGATGAATGTTTTGACAGCCAAGAAACTTGTCGCTATGATCTCCTTTTATTTTTATTTTTTTTTTTTTCCTTATCACTTGTTTTTATAGGACCCTGAGGGGTGGAAAGAGAACTGAACTTCCCATCAGCTGGTGGTATTGTGTCAATCAGAGATTATTATTTTTTTTGTTAATTTCCAAATAATGTCTTGTCAGCTTTCTGAAAGCTGTGATATTTGTGAAGGGTCATCATCTTAGTCCTTGTGGCATTCAAAATATTGTGCATGTGTATTTTTAATCGCTGGCCTAAAATAAAGTTCACTGCCAATTTAGAACGACCTCATCTGAATCTGGTCAGACCCTCCCGGGTCAGCTTTGACCCTGATTTGTCAGGTTAGTGAGGCTGAGTAAGCTAAATTTGCCAGCAATGAGACTTAAAAACCAAGGAGCCGTGCCTTTTGGGTCAGTGCATCGTCGATGAGAAAGCTGACGTCCCACAGTCCCTCCAGGTACTTTTACATGGCCAGCTAAGCATTTGTGCATCCATCACATTCAACTTAAACCACGAGACTGCTCTAAATGGCCGCTTCAGCCCAAGATCTTGAGCTACGTAGAGAGGAGGGGAAAGCCCATGTGGTGGGACAAGACTCTATCTGTGTATCTCCCAATACAGGGAGGTGCACCCATAGGAGACCTAGGTCTATAGCTATATAATCTAGAGCTCTAGGACTATAATAATTATATTATATTATTATTATATTATGTGTGTTATAATCTAGTGCATCAGCTTCATCCCAGGTCTGACCCTTCAAGAGTTTCCAGCACACACTGAAGTACTCACAATTTTTCCATCGAGTTAAGGACCCATCTTATTTCTCTCTACTTTTATGTGCTAGAAGTTGCAAGATTCCTAACCTATTTTAATGGCATCACTGACACAGACCATGGCACTCCCTGTATATGTGGGATTTCTGAGTCATCAGCAGCCAATTATGCCAAGTGTTTTGACCCAGCTTTCCAAGACATAGTTACAGCTCTAGCTGTGGCAGAGTTATACACAGTCATGATAGCATTCATCCATTCCAATGCAGATACCTCCGATGCAGACATCTGCTCTGAGCAAGTCCCTGTGGGCTTTCTTTATAGTGCCTAGAAAGAAGCAGCCATTTTAGTGTGGAATTCATCTCATCCACAGCAAACACCTACATTTGGTCAAGAAAATAACTTCCTAACAGTGTTTATGTCTCCCCAGCAAGGGCAATGGGTGCATTGTGTGACTGCCTCAAACATAAGGAGGCATCCAAAATTAGGTGACATGAATCCACCTGTTTCCATGGTCAGTGGAGAACTTTAAATTGAACCTCAATGAAAAGAAGTGTTTTGGTGCCTCTGGGTACCAGAGAAGCCAGTGGAGATGAGCTGTGTGTCTTTATACTGCAAGGATTTGGGAAGCCTTCATTGGTAGGGCCTATGAAATGTAAAATAAACTAGTTTTCTAGCCAGTCAGGTTTGTGTTCTTTTGAGGTATTTCCTGAAAGAAATTCAAGGAAACATCTAGCCTTTTATGTCTAGACACCATCCCCTATAAAGTTTAGCTCCCAAAATGCTCTCCTGGGAATAGGCTGTAGGAAGAGATGGCTCCATCATGCTGTGCTGTGACCCAGAAGAAGAAAGGAAGTACGGCCTCTTCAAAGAACTGCAGCTCATGCCCTTTAGCTCCTTTTTACTCTCCTGAATTATTACTGCTATGCTGACAAAGCCCATTTTGATTGCCTTAATCGCGTACCTAAATTCTGCAATATGGGAGTGAACTCGGCCACGAGAGCTGTCAGTTGAAGAGCAGGTTGTGGCTGATATCTGGGCAAATCGTGATATGAGAGGAGCTAACTCAGATGCACAACATGTGCATGCCAATTCTTGCGTGGGGAGGTTGCCAGAAGAATATGTCCCCGGGCTTGACATGCCCTAAATATTGTCCTGCAAAATTATCCATCAGAGCACGGGCTGTTACGGGTAGCAACCCACGTATGGCAGTGGCCATGCCCGGGAGTTGCTAGCCTTTAGATCTGAGCGCAACCTTTTTTTGTCACTTACTGCAAAATATTGGAGTAGGGGAAGGCACAGTTTCCCTCCCCTTGCCTCCTTTTGCAGCTGTGTTTGGTGATTTAGGAGACTGGGTGCTAGAATTCAAACCTAGTAATGGGGTTGTGTTGATATACTGATTTACTCTGCATCTGATGGTTGTAATGCTTTATTCTTCTCTGGGCTCAGTAGTATTACTAGTAGTTCATCTTTGTTGACACGTCTTTCCTTGAAGCTTTTTAAAAAATATATTAGTGAGTTTCATAAAATATATCTGCTATATAAAAAAACAGAGGTGCAAAGACGCTACATCACACTGTTTTCAAAAAAACAACACACATCCTGAATTGTTATTTGCTTGATTTTCTTTCCCTGATCTTTGGTTCTTGCAGCATTTTCTCACAGCAATATTTTTGCTTTGTCTGTTACATGTCTATTACTCCTACTAACATTTATCCAACCACACATGCAACCATAGATTCATTCTGAAAAAGGTATTATAGGGTGTTGATTATAAGAAAACGACCTTACATTGTGAACTAGTGGGGCAGAAGTCTGCATTAATTTTTGGAGGGTCTTTGGGCTAAAATCTGATAGTGCCATGGGTTTTCTGGTTAGGACCACTTTTCAGAACTGTACTGGGTGCCCAAGAGAGAAAAATGCTTTTTCTTTCCAGCAGTTTCTAATGTTTGTGTTCCTGTTGTTAAACTAAGGACTCATCAACATTAGACACTTCCAGTCAGTTTTCATTTAATTGCCAGAGGAAAAACATAAAGAAGTGAGAAAGAACAGTGAGACAAACTTTAGGAAACCTGTCTCCCAATGGGATTTGTGAGTAACCTGTTATTTTGGCATCTAGACACATGTAATGGGTGGTGGGCAACACAGTCTATACCTACTGGGGACAGATGCCTCTTTGGTGATCATACCAGAAACACTTTTCTTCCAGAGCAGCATGAACACCACCTTACAGAGACAGGCATTGCCTGTAACAATCTAATTCCCGGCTACTTTGAAGGCAATTTCATCCCTTGGTTTGATTCTGGAATCCCAAGACCCATGCTAATTGCTCTTAATTTAAATGACATATTTATATTGATGCTGTGCAGGTCCTATAGCCCTGGCTTTATGATACCATGGTTTGGCAACCTTGAGGGTTGCCTCAGAGTGTCTGCACCGATCTTCTCCCAACAGTCTTCCACCATACCAGAAGGACATTATGTCCTGGCCTGGCTCTGAGAGCTCACAGAGCCCCAAATCTGATCCAAAATGCTGTTTAGTTGTTTCCCCATGGACTGTTGTGCTGTCAGGGCTAGAGAGACCATGCACAGGTAGGGCAGGAGGAGTGGGTGAGATGCCGGTAGTCCCCAGGGTGCAGGGTATTGGGGCTGCACCTGAGGAACAATGTGTCTGCAGGCACCGTTGAACACATCAGTCTGTTCACACGCTGATTTGTTCTTGCTAAAGGCTGTTGGCATTCTGATGTCTTTTGAAGATATAACAGAGAAGTGAGTCCTGAGAAGTGACAGCACTAAACTCTGATTAATGTCTCCAAGGAGTTAGATAGTCAACCAGAACCATTTTCTTTAAGCTGCATCAATTTCCATATGTAGCTCAGATTTTTTTTTTTTTTTGACAATGCTGTAGAAATGTGGTGCTTGGAAAGAGCGTGGTTTGTTATGGGGAATGTTTCTTTTTCAGCCTATAAGAAGAGATGAAACAGACCTCCCCAAGCTCTGTTTAAAGATTCTAGGATATTAATTTTCATAGTAATTAAGGAGGTGATTTTCCCACACGCTCCCATGCAACCCATACCTGAGGGTTCAGGTCCTCAGCTGGGAGGTCTGCACACAGTCTTGAGGTGAGAAGAAGCATGGCAATGTGAGGTTAAAGACTGGTGGAAACCACAGGTAACCCCCATACAGCTTTGCTAGGACATTGCAGAACTATACTTAAAATCTGCTATCGCTTCTCATTTATGCAGAGCATCTTCTAGACATGTGGCTGCAGTTCATCTGGGTATGTTCACACCAGGCACATGACATAAGCTGCCCAAAAGCTTTAGTCTCTGAGTTATATGACCGAGGTATTTCACAATCTAAAAATGTACCTTTGGTGTTCGGATTGTCTGCATTCAAACAGAAAAATCACAGGCTTTGAGCAGAGTCCTCGTGAGCTGTGCTAATGATTTACAAGCACAGGGCTGTGTTGTCACGTACTGTCACCACGTGTCTGGCATTTGGCCACCTTCTTCCTCCGTCTTTTCCTTTGCCGTGTTAACAGACTGTTGACCACGTTTGAAGGGTCAGAAATGTGAAGCTAAGGGTGGCAGAGAGGCTGAAAAAGTGGATCCAAATAACACAGTTTTTATACAGCCTTTCTCATCACCCAGAAAGAGTTAATTTTCATCATCTTTTGCATGGGCTGGAGCAAGTATTGCAAGTTTCCAGCTATCTACATGCACATCACACACATGTATTGCAGCCTGGTAGGAAGACCTTGCTTTTTTTAATTGCTAGAGCAGCCATTTGGCAAGTTGTGCAGCGGCAGCCGAGTCCTGCTGCTGCTGTCCAAGGTCCACGTGCTCGGTGGGGGGAGTAGGAGAATGTACAGTGTGTGTAGGCTGCCCAGATCTGAGCCTGAGCGTATCTGAAACAGCTTGGGATGTGGCTGCTTTGGAGGGGGGCAGGCTGAGGGCTTAGACTCAGCACTTTGATGCTGAAACACAGCGGGGTTAGCACGTAAATCCTGGGGGCTGAGCTGGGTGTAATGATATGAATATATCCTGACTCTGTCAGTGACCATGCCTCCAGGATGGCTGTTCTTGCTACCTGCCCATCCAGGCAATGTTTTCCTCCAGCAGTCAAAGGACGTGGGACTCAATCAAATTTACAAACGTTGTCCTCCATCAGGTTGGATGTCAGACCCTCTGTTAGTGTGGGCTGCAGAGAGAGCTCCTCTTCCACCTAGACTGGAAGACCATGCCATGCTGCACCTCCACCTTCTCCACATCCCCTGCCCAGGGACCCTATTCATGTCCATCACCAGCAAATTCTACCCAGGTCCAATTGCCACCACCTATGAGCTCTTCTTTACACCCTGGGGTCAGCTGCTTTCATGAGACATCTTGGGTTTGCATGTTCCATCCTAGAGCCACAAGACCCTTCCTGGGGTTATTTTTCCACAGGCGATGCTGCCTTTCCCCCCTTTTATTAAAAGCGCCATGGTACTCTTGTCACAGAGAAGCAGATATCTCAAATAGGAAATGTGGAAACAACCCAGATAGGAGTTTTTGTGTGTTGTAAATGGATGCCCACCTGGATGACCAAGGGGCCAAGTCCAAGGTTCATCCAGGGAGAAGTACTGATGCAGCCAAAGAGAGCTAAAGAAAACGGTCTGTTTCCAAGATATAGTCTGCTCCTCTCAGAATAAGGCGTTCGTACAACATCATCTTTCAACTCCCACTTTCTTCTTGATTTCCTCCGAAACTGTATGTTCTGTGTGAAAGATCCTTTAGTCGTTAAAAGAAAAGTTGAACCATATAACAGAGTCTGCTTCCTTCCCTGTGTGCCAGTGCTGAGAAGGGCTGGAAATAGACACCTGTTGCCTTAATTATGTGCCACAAGAGGTCTTTATAGCAGTGACTTGCCCTTTCATTTCGTGTTATTGGGATTTTGCTTAAGATTTGTCTTGGAGTAATGCAAAAGAAATAGACTCAGGCAACTGAAGATCTTGCATGGTGAATATTAAATGCGTCCAGATTAAGATGGCAGTAAACAACACAAAGGGAAACCATTTCTTATGTAGGAACACAGGTGGAAAGTGTTGTGTGCTGACTTTCAGTTTTATTAGACTTCCAACTTAAATGCTAGTAGGAGAATGTTCAAAGTAGAAGGAGCTTTGATCTGTAGATCTGTAGATTGTCTTGCCAGAGAACATGGATGATAAATTTTAACATGAGTTTCAGTGGAAGACTAGACAAATTATCCAATTCATAGGATAATTAGGTTGGAAGGGAAACCTGGAGGTCTCTGGCCCAATGTCATGCTCAAAGCAAAGACAGCTTCAGAGGTAGATCAGTTTGCTCAAGGCCTGATCCAGCTGAGGTTTGAATATGTCCAAAGAAGAAGATTCTCCCATGTCTCTGGGTGAATCTGCCTCCATCTTCCCTGTAATTCCCCCCCAAAGTAGTGGTTGGCCGCACTTAGCCCTCTGATTCACCATCTTGCCAGGCTCAGCAGTGCCCTGGGCACCAGGTCCTGCTCTGCCAGGTGCCCCGGCTGTTACATGGGGTTATCCGGTCCCAGATGGGAGATTTGGCGTTTGTCTGTGGAAAAGCAGGAGGTTACACAGAGGCTTGCACAGAAACCATGTCTAAACAGGGCATTTTCTGAACTAAAAGTGGTTGGATGCTTTGAAAGCAGTGGAGGGTGGGAAGGCATATGATCCAGACTGTCCTTGTTCTGGTACTCTTCCCAAGGCATCTTGTTATGTCTGCTGTTGGAGAAGGACTCATGGGCTGGACAGAGTTTTTATTTCAAAGAGAAGAATATGGCAGAGGTCTACAAAACCGTAACTGGCCTGGAGAAGGTGAGTAGGGATGATCACTCATTCTCCTTCCTAATGCAAGGATTAGACAGTGCCTAATGAGCTCAGCAGACGGCAGATTCAAAATGTGTGAAAGGAGATAGTTCTTTTCCTGAAAAGTAATTAAATTGTGGAACTCATTGCCTCAGGATGGCAGAGTGGGAAAAACATTAGGTTAGAAGAAAAGCACCAGCTGGAGGTTATTAAACACTACAAGAGCTCTTCTGGCTCAGCAAGTTGCTGAACCTTTAATTGCTGGGACACGAAGGACGCACTAGAGATACCACAACAGGTTTGCTGGTTCATCTCTGTAAGAATCCAACACTTGTCTCTGCTTGAGATAGGATCCTGGGCTACATTAGCTTCCAGTCTGATGTGGTGGAGCTGTCTTAACATTACATTATCATTGGGAGATGGTAGAGATGGCAGGACCCAAGTGGAGATGAAGAACATGGTGGGTTTGCTGAGCTGTTGGTGCAAATCTCCGGCACTCGTCTCTCTCAGCCAAACCCATCCGTGTAGTGCTGACTTCAGAGAGTGGGGAGGTTTCATGCTCTTTGGGAGGAGACACACAGGCTTTTACTGCCTTGGGCTTTTCATTACATCTCTAACTGATCTCGCCTGGCTTTGCTCAATGTCGTTATCAAAAACTTCCAAACGCCAGCTGGGGCAGCCTTAGGGGTTTGTCAAAACTGTCTTTTCTCCCCAGATTGCTTCTGCCTGTGTTTCTGTATGTGTTTCCCTTGCACGTGGAGTGGAATAAAAAGCTGACTTGAGACCTACTTGGTTTATGCCTGAATTACTGTGATTTTCTCTGCCCGAGGCTCCTCATTCTTTTCCACTTCATTGCTGCTGGTCTGCTGGGACTCTCTCATTGCCCATTAAAGTTTCTCTTGCCCTCCTAAACTGATACTTTTGTCCACGAGCTCAGATTCTTGCCTAAACATGGACTCTCTCACACAGCTAATTTCTCTTAAATCTGACATAGTTTCGTTAGGCATATGCTTGTGCACTAAAATCGGTTTCAAAATGGTTGAGATTTATTTTAAGCCTTTTTTTTTTTTTTTTTTTTTCCACATTGGTATNCTCTCTGATTGAAAAAAAACTCGACCAAAAACCACAGAGTATTTTCAGCATGATTTAGCGGCTCGTCTACAAGGATCTTGACTGGCTTAACTAAATGGTTAGTGCTCACTTGTGTGCAGAAAAGGCCTTGGTGTCTTTGGATGCACATTATTTAGGTTAAATAACCCATACACAATTTAATCTTGGAGATTTAAAAAGCAAAATTTTATGTGGATGTCTCACAGCTTGAGACAATAACTACTGGAAAAATTATGCAAGCTATCTCATTATTTTTTGAGCAAAATGTTTTGTTTCAGTGAAGCTATCATGTTTAAATATTTTTGGATGTAAAATTTTGGTATTGTTTCTGGGAACAAAGCATTTCTTTTAAACACCCCTACAGCTTAAAATGAAAAGATAAGGGAAAAAAAAGATTATCAAGGTTATCAGGTAAGTCTTGAGTGAAATAATACTTTCAATTCCAAATCAAAGAAAACACTGATTTTTAAGACAGCTGAACCATTTTGCTTGAGTCCTTGCTTAGAAGAAGTTTGGGTTTTGGATCATCCAGAATCATATTCTTTCCCCTACTCTTTTTCTTCTGGAAGAAGCATCAAATCAGAATAAACAGTATTCATCTGACTTCATTTAAAAGGCTTAAACACTGTTTCATAGCTCTTCTGCCGAATGCTTTTAAGCAGTGCTAGAAATACCATCAGGATAGGGATGTTAAGTGGAATTAAACAAGATTATGAATTTTGAAGGCAGTTTAAAACCTGTAATACAGAAAATAAGTAAAACTGTGCCACTGTGACCTTAGGCATACAAATATACCTCAGCAGAACAAACCAGACTCTTTTGTTATGTGCTGAATATGAAACGGTCTGTCTCAGGGCTTTCACACCCTGACGAGGCAGTCTGAATTAGCAGCTGGTTAGTTTTAACCCAGACAGCTCTGTCAAAAGGGCACCATTAGCTCTACGGCAGGGAAGGAGCTGGGGGAGCCCAGGGAGGAAATCGGACCCTGCAGCAACTTTGTGTCACGGTGACAGGCCAGAGCCAGCCACCAGCTGCTGCTAAAATGTTGTGACAGAGGAGACGATGGCCCAAAGTGTTTTCTGGGAGGAAAGGGGTTGTTTCTGATAAGCAGGTCCTGAGATGGGCAGCCAGAGTGTGTCCTAGAGATGTGGTGCATGGAGGCTTATTGTATGGGCTTGGAAGCAGAAGCGTCATGAGAAGTTGCAACCAAGCTGGGGAAGGGTGATGAGTAGCCAGTGCACCAAGGTGAACACAGAGTATAGAATGGTTAGAGCTGGAAGGGACTTTAAAGATCATCTAGTTCCAACCCCCCTGCTATGGGCAGGGACATCTTCCATTAGACCAGGTTGCTCAAAGCCCCATCCAGCCTGGCCTTGAACACTTCCAGGGATGAGGCTTCCACAACTTCTCTGGGCAACCTGGTCCAGTGTCTCACCACCCTCATTGTAAAAAACTTCTTCCTAATATCCAATCTAAATCTACCCTTTCTCAGTTTAAAACTGTTACCTCTCGTCCTATCACTACGGTCCCTGATAAAGAGTCCCTCCCCATCTTTCCTGTAGGCCCCCTTTTGGTACTGGAAGGCTGCTATAAGATCTCCCCGGAGCCTTCTCCATCAAGGGAAAGTAGAGAGGTTGTGGCAAGGTTTAGCACCAGTTCATGTGGCAGCAGTTTGAAAGCAAGAGAGGGAGGGTATGCTCATGCCTTCTCCCGCCTCATTGCATTGGTGGGGTCTCTGGTCTGCGGGATGCAAGACCACAGCACACCTCAGAGACACCACTCAAGTTTCCCTGGGCAACAGCAGCTATCTTTGGCAGAACAGTGAAGGAGAGGTCCTTACTACTGGCATGCACCCTAGGCAGCTCAGCAAGGCTGGATTTTGTGTTCATCCTGTACAAAAATATATGACTTTAGAGATGCACAGCAGCCTCTGAGCAGTAGACTCTAGGGACTGAATGTGGTTGCAAGGCCAGGCTGCAAGGCTTGCAATGGTCTGCCTTCAGCAGACAGTGTGGTCCTGTCGCAGCGGGGCTCAGGCAGCCTTGCACAAACCTAACACCATCATACAACCATAGGTAGCAAACCATGGGAGTTAGAAAGCTGTAACCATCTTAACAGAATCACTCACTACTCTCCCAAAAGCTCCTGGGTGGGATAGCAGCTGAAGCAGGGCTCCAGCTAAACCTTTAAGAGCTCTCCTGACTAGGTCCTCCTTCAAATCTCTTTACTGTCTGATCTTTAAGCATATTCCCCTGGAGACCCATACGACAGCTACAACAACCTCCCCTGCTCCTATGTGCAATTCTGGCTCCAGCTGTGAGAGCATGAAATTGGAGAACATCTGGACACATTGCTATTCCTATGGCCAACCTCTCAGTCCCTCAGGACATTCCCAGTGGGCTTGAGCCAATTTCCCCACTGTGAATCATCGGTCTAAACTGGACACCCTCTTGGGCATCTGTAGAAAGAGCAGGTATAAAAAGACATAGGAGAGAAATATCTATTAAAAAGAGGGGAAGTGAGATCACAAAAGATTTCACAGGAGAAATCTTGATTACTAAGCCAAACCATGCCAGCAGTCAATGAAGACATCCAACAGTCAACTCATGGAGTCGTCATACTGCATGACATTGAAAGAGGTGAAACTGCTACCACTCAGATGCTCTTGCTTGATAAAGAAAATATCTGTAGTGGAGGGAGGGATAGAAACCCCTTTCCTGAGCTTCTGAACAGTCTGGCTTTGACAAGAGAACCCGGATAGGAAACGCTTGAACAACTGACCCCCCATGGAGCAGACATCATCTACAAATGGGCAAGGGTTTGCGGGGCTGCAAAGCAAGGTTGATGCAACAAGGTCGGTAAAGAGCAAAGAGAACTGCAGGAAGACAAGTCCCACCACCATGTAAAAGTACAAAGACATTTTCAAGTCAAAGTGACCAAAGAATCTACACCAAAATAAGGAAACCAGACTTTTTTTTTTTTTTTTTTTTAAAAAAGGATACATTATTTAGTGTATTTTTTTCAAGCTTGCTGGACATCATACTGAAGCACTGTAAAGCTGTCAGAGAAATTAAATACTTTTTTCTGTTGTCAACCAAAGCGTGCTTTTATGGAGTCAATTAGCCACAAATTATGAATACACATCACTTGTCTGAGAATGAATTACAGTACAACCCAATAAACATAACTGTCTTTGCTCACTGGTCATTGCCCTGATGAGGAGGCTGTTGGACTTTCCTATCCAACCATAAAGGAATCTTCATGTTCATCTGTGTTTTGTTCTGTGAGGGGAAATGGGGTCATTGGTATTACTGCTCTGACGTGCAAACCTGGACATGAGCTCAGTGTTTAAAATGCAATTACATTGGTGGAAAGAGTTCATATAAGCTGGGATGGCACGAGCGCTTGGATCTATAACAGAGCCTATAGCTGCTGTCATATTCAATAGAGAAGTGAAGTCAGCATCATCTTTACATAGTATATTCTGTGCCCTCCACAGACCTTAGAGCCCTTTTGGAAGGTGGAGAGCTACAGTCTTATCAAGTTTTTGTGGGTTTTTTGTTGTTTGGTTGGGAGGGTTGCTTTTTCTCTTTTTTTTTTTTTTTTTTTTTTTNAGAAAGGTGGTGTGACTTGCCCACAGTTGGTAGTAGACCTTGAACCCCCAGTCTTGCTCATGACTTCTCAGCTCCCACCTGGGACATTGTGAGAAGGAAGGGCTGCCCACTTGTTCCCAAGGCGAGGAGAACCGCAGCTCCTCCTGGGGTGAGGGGAAGGGGTGTCACTCTCAGTGGTGATGTCTGACAGAGGGACAATGGCACGCATGGTTTCTGCCAGTCCCAAGAGGCAAGAGAAGCAAGGAACCTGAAATGGAGAGGCAGGAGTTCGTTGGTCAGGCACTGAGCTGCTCTACAGGATGCATTCGTGCCTCTCTGTGGCTTTCAGAGCCTCGTGCATGCTGGCGGCAGAGAGCCTCCTGTTGATGTTCCTGTACCTGCACCTCAGGAGGTTCCAGAAAGTAGTCCTCAAGTCTCGGTTAAAGAAAGCATAAATCAAGGGGTTGATGAGGGAGTTGGTGTATCCCAACCAGAGCAGAGTCCTCTCCAGCCGCAGGGGCATGCAGCTGCAGCGGATGCCACAGATGAAAGGCCGAGCCGTTGACATCAGGAAGAACGGAAGCCAGCAAAACGTGAATGCCCCCACGATAATGCCAAGGGTCCTGGCTGCTTTCTGCTCCCGTTTGAAGATAGAAATATTCTTTCGGTCTTGCCGGAGCAGTTTGGAGAGTGTAGCGCATTCCTCCACTGCTTTGGTACGCTTGGAGCTGTGGTGGCTCCGGCTGGAGGCCTCCAGGCAGTAGACGCCCTCCTCTTCATAGTGCTTGGGTAAGTTCATGAAGCGGTGCTTCTCAGCGCTGACCTTGGCAGCTTTGTAGATCCGGATGTACATGACAAGCATGACTGCCATAGGGATGTAGAAGGCAACCCCAGTGGAGTAGACTGTGTACCCAAAGTCCTGGCTGATGAGACAGACTCTTTCCACGGTGACATTCTTGGCCCAGCCAAAAAGAGGAGGAAGTGTGATGGATGCAGACAGGAGCCAAACGATGAAGACCATCTTGGCCATCAGCTTCCCATTTTGTCTCACAGGGTATGTCAGTGGCCGAGTAATCCCCAGATACCTGGAAAAAAAAAAGAATTGAAAAGGATTAGGAGGGTTGCAAGGTGTAAATGCTGTTGGGTGGTGTTCATTCCTAACCACCTGTTAATGCTCTGTCACAGGGGAGTTTCAGCCCTGGAAGGGGGACACAAGAAATGAATTCCTGAAAAGAAAATGTTCCCAGGGACGTGCAGCTGCACCGTCTTCTGTGAAATGCATTTCACACCCCTTCAGTCTCTTGCCTGTTTTCACCATTCCCCATAGCTTTCTTGCAACCACCCCATGCATGATGCCATTTACCAGCTGAGTGCAGCCTGAGCTCCACATGGTTTCCTTGGGAATAAAAATGCTTAAAACTTAGTTTTCCACCAGAACTAGACTGCACAGACAACATGCAACAACCTCCAGCCATGGCATATAACTCACTCCAGACTGTCACCCTTCCAGAGAAACACCCAGGAGTGGGACGAGTGATCCACAGAGTAATACTTGCACCAGGATACATCAGGACTGACTCCAGATGAAATGAATAGACTCATGTGAGTGTTTAATGGGAAGTGGGAGGGACAACACCCTTCTTTTATTTGTCAAAGCAACTTGGAACTTGGGGAAGAAGTGCAACCTGCAGCAGAGATGTTCCTGAGGCAGTGTGCAAACAAGGAGCAATCTTGCCTTTGGGATGACTTAAGGATGTGTCTGGATGGGCACAGAAAGCAAAGCTAGTGATCAGGTGATGGACTGTGGTGCAAGACTGACAGCTGTTGACTCACACCTTCTTTCAGCTGACAGACTCTGTGTTTGCATCTTGCAGCACTGGCGCCCATGGGAGACGCAACTGTCAGCAGCACACCCCATCACTCCCCTCTCCATCCAGCCTGAAATACTAGGACAAACCTACACTTTCCTGCAACATTTACTGGAAATGGCCTTTAGAAACCAAGTCAGGAGCGAGTGCCAGTTGCAAACAGCTGGAGCATTCTGCTCCCTTGCATGGCCCATAGGTCCTGAAGCGATGGTGTCTAGCCCTCCCTGGAGAGTACAATGCGAAGAGCTCCAAGTAGGAGATCCCAAAAGCATGTGATGACCCACAGATTCACAAGTCCTGACACCTGGAGGTAGGAGTTACCTTGTTAGCTTGACTGAAAGGAGCTGAAGACTGCATCACCCATCAGCTCCAGGTTAGACTACAGGGTGTAATTTTGAACCATCCCCAGCCTTGATTGAGAGTGCTCATGTGACTAACAAATTTTGCCAACTTGTAGTTGGCAATTATAAACTATTTAATAAAACAGTAGGGAGTTGGCCCCTGTCAGTCAATGTACCCACTGAAAAACACCTTCCTGCTACCCAGTCTCAATCAGTCCAGCAAAAACCTCCAGCTGTCATATAGATTTCTTTTATGTTACAGCCTTCTGATTCAAACCTGCCTGCTCTCAGGATTTTGTAGGCATTTTTAGGCAGGATCACATCACCTCTTAATTGTCTTGGATAAACTGTGTCAGTCCAAACGGGCAGCGGGAACATCAGCTGTATGGATACTTTTTGCTGAAAGCTGTTCAAGGAAAGAACGGGCCTTTCTGCCAAAAAGAAAATTTCTGCAGAGTTTTACCTTTGTTGTATCATTATTTTTTTCCCCCAAATCAGTCTCATTGTAACTGTTTTTCTTCCCTTTTCCAGATCCTCCCCCAAGATTGGAAGAAGATGGAAATAAAAAAAATAATCCAATTCCTCCTCCTTTCCTCACTGCTAAATAAATTCAAAGCCCAAAGTATTCTCCCCTGACTCCCTGATAAAATGAATTTGAATTTATTCACTGAGTTATTCTTTTCCTGTTTTCCTCTGTATTTTCTTCAGCTGGCCTCAGTCACAAAAAACCCAAGCAAAACTCTCCACGACCACCTATGCTGCTTGAATGCCCAGCAGCAGTACAGGCTGAAGGGTGACAATCACGGATGCAAAGGCAACACGACCTCTTGGGAAAGGGCTTTTAAGTCCATCACCCCATGGAGCCCTGGCTATGAAGGAGAAGACCTGGTCAGATGGAGATGGACAACAGGGCTGGTTTTGGTCCTATACTTCCAAAACATACCATTGACTCCTTCCTACCTGGGCTGAACACAGTGAGAGGTGATGGGCCTGGTTGGAAGATCTGGACTCAGAGACATGGGTGGGAGCAGGTTGGAGGGATGCTGCCAAATATCCCTCCTGCTGTAGGAAGGGGTTATGGAGGGAGCGTGGACTTGATGTTCCCAAGGCTGGGAGAAAACCATGCCCTGCTGTTGCATCTCCAAATTCAGCACCCTAAAATCACTCCTCTGTATATCCAAGCCAAGAACGTTGCAAACTAATATATGCTGTGTTGTGTGATATCCTTTATTATGGTATTACTGGGTTTTCTTTAGCAGCCAATCCATTCGGGATTTGCTGAAACTTCAAGGAATTTACACGCTAGCCAAGTAAAATGCACAGTGACAAGATTTAAAAAGCAGCCAAAGCTGACACGTTTCATCTGCGGGTGCCTTGTGCAGTCGCTGCTGGAGGAAATGGGGCCGTTTTGAGGTCTTTGCTTATAATTTTGATGAGAGCGGGAAGACCTCAAAATAGGCCAGCGTTTACAGCAGTGCGGGAGGTGAGATTGCACAGACATGCAATGAAATTCAAATCAAATTCTCTTGCTTTGAGTCTTTTTTTTTTGTGTGTGTGTGTGTGTGTGCGCATCTTGTTAATCAAGTTTAGTGGTAATCAGGTAACAAAAGCCAATTCCCGGAGCAGCGATTTACCAGAGGTTTCTGCGGCTTTGCAGGACCCCCACCGTGCAGAGCTGATTGTGTAGCCACTGGTTCCTTGTGCAATAAGCTGCTTCCACATCCTCGCTCCCACGGATGCCTGGGCAGCCCAAGCCCTGGCCATGGGGTAGAAGACCTGCCCCAGGCTGGACTCCACCATCAGTCCCATGGACGGGCCAATTCAGTGCATATATTCTACACTCAGTGGTAATAATTGAATCTTTATGCCAGGGATTAAATAATAAAGAAAAGCAAAACCTCTCCAAGGTGCCCCATCTCCATTCTGCAGCTGGCAAACTGGGAAAGGACAAATCTCTGCTCACTCAGGTTGGTTGAGCCCAAATGAGCCCAGAATTGGGGTTTCCTGGACCCCACTGTTTTACCACAATCCCATGCCTCCTCTGGGCCAAATTTAAGCTCTGTACCTTGCTTCCAGGCTGACACTGTACCTGCCCCAATCTGCTGAAGGAGAGGAAACCTCCACGTGGACGATGCCAAGGGCAGCTGGAGGCTGCAGCTACCTGTGGCTTCATCTGCCCATGCCCTAAGCCAGGGCTGGTGGAAGCATCCCAGGGATGCATTCCAGCTCACTGGAGATACAGTGCAGGGACTTACCTGGCCTGGGACATGTTCGGATGAAGGACACAGGAAAGGCAATCCAGCAAAATGCTGTGCGGGTTTCATCCCACCGACTCTTTTGGGAGGCATCCTTTTTACTGAGGACAATGCCAATTTGGAGCATATAATCTGATTTTGGGTAGAAAATACTTGCCAGGGAGATGGGAGAGCCCCAGCGCGGCTGCCTGGGAAATGGATGGAGAATTTTTCCTCCACTAGGAAAACCTGAAGTGAAATGTGGGGTTTGGGGAGCTTCTTTTGTCAGCTGCTTGGCATTTTTATGGAGAGCTTCATCAAAAGCTGAACATCCAAAAGAGTTTTTTTCCTTGTTGTTTTGTTTTTGGTTTGTGGCAATAAAAAATCTATAACATTGGCAGGCTTTTATATAAGAAAATGTAAAAGAAAGATGGATGTTTCCAGCATTTTTCTTTTTGATTTAAGAGAAAATCAATCAACCCCCCTTCAGACAAGATTAGTTCTACCAGCTTCAATCAAGAGGCTTTTAGAAAGCGCTCTGCATTAATAATCAATAATAGCAGCCTACATTTTAATACTACCCGTCATCTTGGGCAAACCAAGCATCTTTTGTATCTAACCTAACCAAAATATGGTTCTTCAGCCATCAATAAGAATGCAGCCTCCTCTTTGGCAGAAGCAGGCAGCTGCCTAATGGTGTTGACCAAGCTGGCATTCAGGACAGAACTAGAGGCGACGTTTATGTTTCCAAGAAGCACCAGTGCTGTTCCTCTTTCTTGCAGGGCAGGAGGAACAGCTTGCCATCATCACTGGGGGAAATTTCAGTTAGTGCTTTACTGAAATGACCAACTATTTCATCTCTTTTGGAGCAGATGTCTTTTTGCTTTAGCTTTGTGGTTGGCTTTGCTTTGTATCAGCACAGAAGATGAAAAGTGTGCTTTTGGAGATGTTTCCATCAGGAGCTTAACCAAAAATCCTGCCCATCCAAAGGCCAGGAAGAGGTGGTGATCCAGGTGGGGTCCTGGATCTGTGCTCTCCCTCTATCCACCTCCATCAACTACCTTGTGAGAGCAGCGAGGAAGATGGATTGATGTGTAGCAAGGATGACTTACAGGATGCTCAGGATACCTCCCCAGGATAATTCACACAACTCACAGCCCGTTCCTGGGGACCTTTGGGGCAGAAAGCAGTGGGACAGTGCCCCAGCCACCTACTCCTCCTTCATGCATCAGAGGACATCCCAATTATTCCCTTTCCCTCCTCAAGCCCCGGTACAGACTGAGCCCACCATCCCCCCTGCAATCACAGCATGCCCTTCCTTCCACCCAGAGCCAAGGTGGCCAGAGCTGGCGGGACTGTCCACCCCCTTCCCTCTGCCCTGCCAATCCTCCTTGTGCTCAAATGACAACCTTTGCTCTTTTTCTCTTTTCCTGGCTAGAAATGCATCTTGAACAATTCCCCTCTCATTGCTCAACTTCCCCATCAGGCTTTGGCGGGGGGGTGGGAGGGACGGGACATGAATGTCCGGGAGCAAACAGTGATGCTGCAGCCCAGCCGGGCTCCCAGCACAGTGTGGTCCCCTTGCAAACGCACCCAAAGAACAAGCCCATGCCAGAAGACTCAGGCTCTAAGGCAGCCTCTTGTATCAGGTTTTTCCTCCATCACCCTGCTGAGAGGTCTGAAGCACAGAAAGGTCAATCCGTTGTATCAAACCACCCAGCAACCTGCTCCCTCTGTCATTTCTTTTGCTGCAGCCCCCCCTTTCCTCTCCGACATCCGAAAAGGACGGTGGGGTTTGCTCGGCCGGCACCTGGAGATGTTGCAGCAGAGTTGAGTAGGTGCTTGAGAGCTGCGTGAGATGAGGCACGGAACCGTGTGCCTATGGCGTGGGGCCGTTTTCCCCTCTCGGCAGCTCAGCGCTGGCAGCAGCATGAGTTTTGCAGCAAGGGCCTGAAGTTTCCCTGCTCCTGGGCTCCTTGGAGCCCCACCAAGCCTGTCTGGGTGAGCTGGGCAGAGATGGTCCCCCAGAGAAGTGTGTGGGGGATGTTTCTGGAGACAGAAGAAGTGTACCCACCAGTGCCTCCAGCATTGCCCAGTTAAAAGAGATCCTCCTTGGCTGTATAACCCATAGGTGCAACTTAGAGCAGCCTTGGGGCTGCTCCCGTTTCGGCCAGGGATTTCAGTTACACAGGTGCTGCTCCTGTCCATCCCACAGTGAGCAGAGTCCTCCCCCTGCCTTCCCTGCGGCCCTCAGCACCACCTGGGATTCGGCCTCGGCCCGTGTGGACCCCCCCCCCACCATGCTGGTGTCTGCACCTCCCCAGAAACCTCCTGCCCGGTCCCATTCCAGCAGGGAAAGACAGACCAATGTCAGCCGGAGGCACCTGCCTGCTCTGTGTCCCCAGATTTTGGTCTGCTCACGGGAGCGGTGACATCGGGTGAGAGTGACGTGATGAACAAGTGGAATAAATTGCAATGATTTTTGTGAAATGAGGGTCAGTGATGAAGGAGAGGAGAGGAGAGGAGAGGAGAGGAGAGGAGAGGAGAGGGAAAATTTTTAAAGCAAAGCCAATGTGATTAGTATGTAGCTGCTTCCCTCACTCATCAAGAGGAAGCATTGACATGTTTCATTACTGCATTTGATCTCTTCCCTCCAACAGAGACAGACTTCTGTCAGCTCTGAATACACCTGCTTTTTATGAACAGGCTTTTTATTAAAACAAAGCAAGTTCAGGACCTTGCCATGTGGCCTGAGAGTGATTTTGCTTTCTAACCAGCAGTGCTGAGCTGTTCGGGGCCATGGGGCAAAGGACAGCTCGTAGGGGAGCAGCGGCTGGCGGGGAGCGAGGGCTTCAGAGCAGGACTTGCTCTTTACTTGCCGGGGGTTAACATCAGTCATCATCAGCAGCATTTTCTATGTCCTTTTTGTCTTTGTCACTTGGCTTCATACCTGGGGAGGGTGACCAGGGTGGTTGTATAGCAGTGACGGCCGGGACAGCACCTCTTGGGTAGCTGCCGGCACCCAACACAGGCGCTGCCGACGCTGCGCTGTGCTCAGCTGAAGGCAAAGCGTCTCGTCAACTGTCTCCTTCCCTGAGCTGCTTATCACAAACCAGCCTGGCTCAGCAGTGCCAGCGTAAACCCAAAACAACCCCCTGAGAAAGCCAGTGCGCACGTCAGATCTGGATCCGGCCCACCGGCTTGTCAGCGCAATGTCCCTAATGACGCAGGCTGCTATAATTAGACCCATGGGGGTGCTGACTTGCCCGAGTCTTGCCAATTTGCCAGACGGGCTTAGCCTTTCCCTCCCGACCCCAGGTGTGGGAGTTGAAGCCAATGAATCCTCACAAATGCATGTGCTGGGCTAAAGCAGGGGTTTCAGGGACTTGGGATGGGGTGGGGGGAGTTTCCGACATCCTTAGCCAAGGCACAAGTCCAGGAAGCAGCAGAGCATCCCGTAGGACTGGGCTCCAGAAGCCCCATAACCTGGATTTTTCAAAGTGCATGTAAGGGTTTTTTTTTGGTTTTCTGGAATATTTTTATGGTCTAGCCTCCTTTCAGGAGGTCAGGTCATGGGTCTATCCTCTAGGCTCTGTTCCTCAAGCTAAGGAAGAACAATGTGAAACAGCTGCCTAGAGGGGGAGGACTAAGCAAGTAACTTAGAGAAGCTACTTGAGAAAACACCTTAAGGCCAGCTCCTCCAAAGGGACTGAGGCACCTAATTCATACAAAAAGCCCTCAGCCACCCCATACTCCTGGAAAATACATGCGGAAGCATTTATTCTATGAGGAACATGATTCTGGTAGGCCTCAGCCTCCAGAAACACCCTTATATTTCAGCCCACTTGAATACATGTCAGGTGCCTCATCCTCACTTACCTGTCCACACTGATGATGCACAAGGTCATGATGGAGGCGGTGCAACACATAACATCCATGGCAATAAACACGTTGCAAAAAACCTTCCCAAAGAGCCACTCTCCCCCAACCAGGTCTGTGATGGTCACGAAGGGCATGACAGCGAAGGCCACCGACAGGTCGGCGGCTGCGAGGGACACCACCAGGTAGTTTGAGGGCTGCCGGAGCTTCTTGACGATGCACACAGAGATGATGACCAGACCGTTGCCAGCAATGGTCATGAGGATGATGATGGAGAGCACTGCTCCAATGACAATCTTCTCAGTGTCCCCATAGAGCAAGATCTCCTCACCACAGTCCGTCACGTTGGTGAGGTTGGAGGATGGCAGGTCTGGCTCGGCTGGGATGGAGGGTTCCTCAGTCATGAATGGATTCAGGAGCGACTTCTGAGCTGGGTGCTGCTGCTCTGCGTTCTCCACAAAGAGAAGATGGTGTTCCAGAAACCGCCTGGGGCTGGCCCTTAGCAACATGCTCTGAGCTCACCACAGTGGGCAGCGGCACGAGTTTTCTCCCAGCAGTGACACCTCCAGTGACAAACCAGAATATTTTCTCACAAACAGGCTAAGAAAATAAAATATCCCCCCCCCCTCCCCTTCCACCAGCTCATGCCTCCCAAAGCTGCAGCTGGATCTCACGTGCTCAGCAAGAAGCCGCTTCCCAAGTCTGCTTGAAGACACACGGGTTGCTGGAGGATGCTCGGGCAAAGCTTGTCTCCACTTTTAAAGGAGCACAAGCTGCCCAGTCCGCCTGCAACGGCTGCCTGATCGTCTGCGTGCTTTTCCAGAGGGACAGATAAAGGCAGCTGATCGTAATTGCCCGTGTTATTATGTGTTACTGCTGAGCTGTGCTGCTGGTCTTGCACTTCTGTGCATCCGTACATTTTAATCCCATGAAACTACATGCATATTCTTGTACGTGTATGTTGAAGAGTATGTGACAACACAAGTCACAGCCACAAACATGCGCACACATGTCACTGGCTGTATCTCCTGCATGCCTTAACACACAAACTTCAAAGCTGTGGCTGTAAAGCCATGCACATGGCATGTAGTGGCAACATGCGACCGTAGATACCCACAGGAGCACGGCGCAGAGATGCGGCACGCAGTGAGATCGTACCCATCACATGCAGCATCCACGAGGTACCATGCACAGGCAGGTGAGGGTCGGGACATCCCAGCCCGTGCCTGGAGCCGTGAGCATCCCCACCACACACATAGCGGAGGTACACGGAGAGCAGCTACCGCGCTTCCACCCCCGGGTATTCAACCCTGTAAGTACTTCCCAGGCACCGGCAGGGAAACTTCAGGGCAGGGCTCACCCCTGTGCAGGGCTCCAAGCATCATGCACAACCTGCAGCCTCCCCTTTTTGTTTCAAAGACCCTTTTCCCTTTGAAGGGAGTTTTGTTTAAATCAAAGCAGGATTGCACACACACACACACACACTCTCCCCTTTGCAGCTCCCCCCCACCTCAGGCTGGGGTGATGGGGGTCCCGGAGTTACCTGTGCCGAGGGGGTGAGACATCCTCCAGGCGAGCCCCTGCGAGCTCCGGGCAGGCGAGAAAGCAAAGAGCCACCCCCGGAGCATCCTTCTCCCCTCCCCGCCTCGCCGGTCCCTCCTACCGCCCTCCCCTCGCCTCTCCCCGGGCAGGGACCCAGATGGTCCCTGGCTCCCTCTGAGCCCCAGGGAGGAGCAAAGACCGGGGAAGGGGGGTGGTCCAAGCGGGGTCCTGCAGCCACCCCAGCCCTGCAGCGATGGGGAGGTGTGTGTGGGGAGGGGGACGTGCGAGGGAGAGGCTGGAAGTTGCGAAGATGCTTTTGAACGCGCAGCGAGGCAGGCGCAGGAGCAGCTTGAAACCCGGCAAGCAGGGTACAGAAGAGGGGTACAGAGAGAGGCTATTTCCCGAGCACCCTTCCCCATTATTATTTTGTTTGTGTATTTATTTATTTTACAGGAGAGGGTTTCTTTCCTTGCTCCACGCATCTTTCCACCCCTCTGCTTTTAGGAGGTCCTGTATTCATTCAGCTCCGTGCTAAAGAGCAGCAAACAGCCAGGGAGAGGCAGATTGCTAAAGATGAGCCTTTCCCTTATCCTAGCAAAAACAGAGAGAATAAACAAACCAGGCAAGAGCATGCAGAGATCCACATCCATTTCCCTCGCTGCCAAATGTTTCACGGGCGCTTTGGTGGTGGGATCGCTCCGATGCTTCAACCAGGGCATCAGACAGCTGCTGTTCGCTCCTCCCTGGGTGAAAGAAGCAGAGCAGAGTCATCTCCTGCATTGGTTGCTCCTAAAGGCCGTTTCCCTGGGAGCTCAGCCCGTCTGCTGCCTCCCTGGGGTGGGGGGAGACAGTGTGGGGCTTCTCCCCTTGCACAGGCTCCACCCTGCACCCCTTGGGGCGATGGGTGTCCAGCTAGGAGAAGTGCAGGCAGGTGGTTTTGGAGCTGTTTTCAGGTGCGGAAAGAGTTTCTTGCTGCCCTGCCCCATGCTAAGCACTTCGGGGGCGAGATGAGCACTTCCATCGCTGGTGCCACCAGCTCCCTTGCTCATCCGGGGGCTGTGCAAACACCCTGGCACCCTGCAGCCCTCCTGGGGACAGCATGGAGGGCTGATTATGGAAAAACCTCCAAGATGCAGAGCACTGCGTTACCTTGGGTCGTAGTCGGCACCAACCCCACAAGATTTTTGGGGCAGATGTTCCTTGCAAAAGTACATCTGTAAGGACAGCACAGGCGAGTTAAGCAGGGCTGTTAAGGCTGTACTTAACAGTAGGGGTTCTCCTTTGCTGCTCAAGCATCACAGCGTGCCTGGGAGGCTGGCTAAAATAGCTTCCTCGCCAGGGCAGGGTGTGCTGAAGCTCTGGTTTTCTTGCTCTTTGCTTTACGTGTGAGTTTTTTTCCAGCCCCTTGACAGTGACGACATGCCAAGATGGGATGGGTCTGATACACAAAGACAACCTACAAAGGCCAATCCCTGCCTGACCGGGAGAGCAAGGGCTGCTTCAGTGGCCAGTCTGAACTCACCAATATTTAGTGGAAAAATGCACCCTGTATTTCCAAAGAGAAAGGGGGGATCCGCAGAAGTCCCTGCTGTAGGACCAAAAGAGTCTGCAGTCTCAAAACTCAAAGTCACCCAAGAATAAAACCATTCCCTCAGGACCAGCTGTTACATGCCAAGGCACTCTGTCACCAGGTGCTCCAAGAACTTCAGGAAAACCATCTGCACACGAGCTGCAAACTCCTGCCCTGCTTCTCACCTCTGGGATCGAGGTTTGGCAGGAAGGCTATGTGGTGAGGGACAAGCAGGAGGGTTTTTTCCAGCTTCCCTGGAGGTTGCCTTTGGTAGACCAGCGCAATGAGCAGCTCCTGTGCATTAGCAAGGAGTGACAAGGAGAGATTTTTTTCCTCTCGATGCACAGCTGGGAAGCAGCTGGCTTCTGCACAGTGGTCAAAGTTCATGACCTGGCAGAGGAAGGAAGGAGAGAAGGTGCTTATAAAGGTGATGAACTTCATGGTGCCTTTGCTCTAGCTGACCCTTTACCTATGGCAGAGCCCCAGAATCCTACAATAGCTTCAGGGAGCAGAATTAACCTCCCTCTCTCCTGTCCCAGCCCCATTTCTTTAGGATACAACATACATCTTCTGCCTTCTGAAACCCCTGAAGGTCTGGGGACTCCAGAGGAGGTTCCCACCGCCCTTTTCAGGGAGAATGAGCTGCTCTGATAATTTGGGGCACAGCAAAACTCCTGTAAAACCAAGGGCAGTGAGCTGCCTTCCAGCTCATGGGACACACACTGAGTGGCTGGAGGGCATGTTCCCTGCATGGGCTGATGTTTTTGGAGAACAGAAGGGAAAATGCCATTTTTTGCATGAAGGGAGGATTAAAAATAATAATAATTCTTCTTCTCCCTAAAAATCTTAGTGCAGCATTTCTCCAGCTGCAGGCCACGATGACCTTACTAAGACACTTGCTCCTGGGGCACACTGGGAAGTGCTAATTGCATTTAATGGTAATTAGTGGAGGAAATGGCCAGCATGCCTTAGCTTAGCCACTAACGGTAGCTTTCTTTGGCTGAGAAGAAAGCACAGATTTGAAGGAGCAGGGCTGTTGCTGGAGTGAGATGGATGAGCCCCAAGGAAAATTCCCCTTGCAAAATAAGGCTGAGAAGTTGAAGACTCAAAATAGTTAAAGTTTTTCCCCTCCATCTTCAGGCAGATGAGATGAACAAGGTCCTCCCACCATGCCATGAAGGCAGTGCCCGGATACGTTCTTCCTTCTTCATGTACAAATAACCATTAAAGTGGCTATTTTATTAACTATTAATTGTTAATATTACACCCAATTAACTCTAATGGCAAGGTAATAGGCACAGTTATTAATATGCAAATTCTGAGAAATCTCATTAACTCCAAGGTCCTCAACCTCTCAATGTTTTCAGGACTAGCATGCCAAAGCAATCTTCCCTGCATCGCAGGTGTTGACATTTCTCCCTCCAAGCAGGCAGAGCCTGCCCAGATGGATCCAGTTAATGACTTGAGGCTACCAGCTTTCAAGGAGCATCACTAAGAACTGCTCTTGCCTCCAGAGAAGTTCCCAGTGAACTGGTCTGGGGTACCTAAACACTCTCTGATTTGGAAACAGAGGGGCTTAACCCACTTTCACAGTGGGGTTGCCAATAACCCGACCACATGCAGATGCCCTGGTGCTTCTCCAGTGGTTGTGGTCAGGAATGATGATGCCTGAGGCATTTCAAGGACCCAAAATGCTCAGTGAATCACCTCCTCTCCATGGGCATGTGTCCTGCTTTCCCTCCCAGGCTTCCCACTCCCAAAGACAGCCCCATCTCCTCCTGATGAGCATTGAAGCCCAGTTTTGCAGAGGTGTTCACCCAGCAAACATCATCTCAGTGTGGTGGGAATGGGGTACCCAAGACATGGTTGGGTCTCCCAGACAATGGACCTCCAGACTTGGGGTCCAGCCCAGGGTGGCCTGTCTCAGCCCCTCAGTGCCTGCTGAAATGGGGCTGGCAGAGGTCTGTGGCACATGTACTGGAGTTTGGGGAGAAACTGAGGCACTTGAAAGGCCCAAGAAGGCAGTGAAGCTCTGCATTTAAATTTTCAAACCACACATGCCCTTTAAAAATCAACCCACAATTTTAAAAAGTACAAAAGGTGTTTGAAGAAGAGTCCCTAGATAAGACCTGATAGCACTGAAGTGGCACCATTTTGGTTGGACCAGGACAAAGTGTCCTCCCTGTCCCTCTTCCAAGGCATGAAGCCCTCAGCCCATCCGAGTATCCCTGCATCCTCCCATCTCTTTGGTTTCCCTCTGCGTCACAGTAGCAGTATAGGGAATTGCCTCCTTGCAGAAACCCATCCTCTGGGAAGGAGGCAAATAGCAGGGGCACGGTGAGGAGACACTGCTCAGAGCGCCCTGTGGGAACCAGGGGACAGGTCTCATAGCAGTGACGTCGGTAGCCAAAGGATTTCAGCAAAGGCATCCAACCAACAAAGGGCTTTCTGCCTAAAATCTTTTTCCATGAAGGGAAAAGCCAATGCAGAATTGATAAGTTAATAATCTACCTGTGACTCATAACTCTCTGAGTTGGGTCTTTGGTTTGTTTTTTCTTACTAAATCTCCCTGAAATAGAAAAAAAACACCCTCAACTTTTCATCTATTTATAAAGGTACGCCATGCATTTTCCTGTTTAAGCAGATGGGGAGCAATTGGGAACCTCGAGGGAAAACACCATCCAAAGGAGACATGCAAATAGCTCATCTCAAAAAGGTGCGTTTGCTGAAGAGAAGTGGGTATTAACGCTGTCAGAAACAGCCACGCTCCCTCTGCTGGAGTCTGCACAGACAGCAAGCAGCTTTTGGTGTTTAAATCTCCCATGATTTGCAAATTCTGGTTATCTGGGAGGGCTCTCAAAAAATTACCTCTGTGCCCCATCGCAGTTAAGGTCAGGGCAAGCCATGTGCTGGCAGCACCAATGCCTCATCCCGATGTCCCGCAAAGGTGGGACTGCCCCAGGGGAGGATGGGGACGAGCTGGAGGGACATTTGCTGCAGGATGGGGATGAGGTGGAGGGAGAGGAGCCTCCGACAGCAAACTGTTGGCCTGCAGATCCCCCTGTCCACCCTGAAGCTGTCTATGGTGGGTGCTAAAAGGTTTTCCAAGGGGGCTGATGAAGCTAGCAGAGAAAAATCAGAAAGCTTCAAATAGAAGAGGAAAGGGTGAAAAACGAGTGCTTTAGCTGAAGTTTCCAACACAAACCCTTCAGTCTGGCAGCTCTGGCTCGCAGCTGTAGTCACCCATTTGCCAGACTTTTATTAGCAAGCTGGTTTCATTAGTGCTTATTATTTATTCAAAGTGATGGACATGCAGCATTTCCACCTACCGCTCTCCCATCCACCATCTCCAAGGGTTTAGATTGCACCTGATTTTTAAGTATACGCAGCGAGGTAGGTGCTGATCTAGTTTTTTGGGCTTAGATGAAGAGTCACGCAGTGCTGAACCACCCTCCCCTCGATGCACAGTCCTGGTGTTACACCTCCAGACCATCCAAATCGGAGAGGGAGAGAAGCAGGTGATGCAGAGCAAGCATTCCTGGCCAAACCTTTTCTAAAAGCCAGCAGGACACGGCCCTCTGGAGAGCAGCAGGAAGAGCGAAGTTTGCTCCAGGCCATCATGGCAAAGGTAAGACCTGGAAACGTGAGCTGTGCTTACAGAGTGGTGAGCTTGCAGGGCTCTGTCTCACTTGTGGTTTCTCCACACGCTTAGAGCAAAACACCAAAGAAAAACCTGGTCCATGGCTTTGGGCACAAGTGCTCCATGAAGGCAGATGCTTTCTGCTTGGGATTAGGGGCTGGCTGAGCTTGCATCCAGCCATGCACCCACCAGCTCCCCATTTTGAGCCCAGGGTTCTCCATGCTCGGTGCCGAAGCGACTGGAAGTGGAGGTGGGCCGAGGCCCTTTGGAGGTGGCAGGTGGGTTGGGGTGGTGGAGCAAGTATTGCCGAGTTTGGAAATGAAACCCCTCCTTGTCTTCTTTTGTCTGTCCCCTAGATGGCACCTGCTCTCAGCAGATTAAATCCCTGATGAAAACCAGCAGGTTTTGGTGCCTGGAAAGGCTCAGGGCTGCAAACTACTTGCCAGAAAACAAAAAAACACCAAACAAACAAAACCCCCCACCCCAAACATCAAAAAAAAGCTACAGTTAATGGCTTTTGGGGGTCTTAAACCAAGAATTTGAGATACCTGACCCCTCACTGGCTGCAAGATGTTTGCTGCTTTCTCTTCTGGAGCATCTCTGGGTCCTCAATCCTCCCCAAAACACACCGGACAGGGGCTAACAGGTGCTTTCTCACCAGCTTTGCTGCAGTGGTACATGTGCATCGGGGGGCAGTGACAGACAGACCCCATCAGACCTGGATCACTCCGAGAAGATTATTTCAGTCCTTTATAGGGTTGGGAAGAGCAGGGAGGAATATGCCAACTCCCTTTTCAGTTTAAATCAAAGCAGGACATTGAGAAGGGAAATGTACTGACAAGCTCATGTCAGTTCGAGGAAAGCCCAGATGCAGCCACCCTAAATAATCCATTTTTCCGTGTCCTCCATACCAAGACATAGTACAGGGCAAACCACAGATTGCACCCCTGGGGCCTTGCTCCTCTTTGATCAATTCATCCATGTAATTTTTGGCCAATGGATATTTAAACCCCTCCTGCAAAGCTCCTGGCAGTGCATTGCATGTATGTCCTGGTGGGGAAGGAAAGACATGGTGGGGGGAAACACATCGCCGTCTGAGCCCTTCCTTCCTTAGCTCAGATCTGCACCAAATGCCGCTGACATTTAAACCAACTATTATTAGGCACCTGCTTTGAAGAGGGATGCTTTGCACCTCGCAGGGTTACGGCCTTGCAAGGCTGCCCACAGTCACAAGCAGATGCCCATCTGCTAAAACTCCATGCAATGACACCCAGGTGGTGACAAACATGTCCTGCCCACCCCCTCCCTGCTCCTCAGCACCCATCCCGAGGGGCTTGCTGCATTCCTGTATGTTTATGGTCCTGATGTAGCATCGAGCCCTTTGTTACACCTCACTTCAGCCCAAAGGTGCTGTACAGCCTTCCCAGCTTTCCAAGGCTGCTTCTGGGCACCAAGCAGGGACCTGGGGGCTGTCCTGGGGACAGACCCTCATGGACTGGAGAAAGGCAGTTGCCACAGAGACACCATGGGCGCAGGTGACCCCATGACTCCCAGAAGGCTTTGTTTGATGAGCGCACAACTTCTTACGAATTCTTTGGTCCTATTCTTGGGGCCTCCAGCCTGCCCAGGAGGGAGCAGTCTTGGGTAGGAATATACTCTTGCTCTCCAGTCATCTTGCAAGGGGTTCCCCTGGTGTTCAGGACGATTCCCCTGCCTATGAAATCCTTCATCACAAACCAAGATCTCAAAAGGGAGAGATATTTGGCACATGCCCCGCTCCCCTCCCACTCTAAGCTGCTGCTTGGTGCCAAGGCCTTAGTCCTCACACCAGTCAGAGGATCACTGGTTTTGGGTCCTTTTAGAAGTCCCTTTTTGGACCTTGCTGTGAAGGGGGATGCAATCTACCTGCCTGAAGGCAACAAAGAGCTGCAAAAAGGGCTCATGAGCCTCCTCAGGCCCTGCTCCCACTTCACCCGTCTGCAGAAGACAGTGGTATGTATGTGTATACATATATCTATATATCAGGGTCACCAACATTGCTTCTAGGGCAACTCATGCTGATGGTGGCCAGAACTGGCCCTCTGTGTGGAGGGTGAATCCTATAGGACATGGAGAGATGTGGTGACTGGAGGCAAGGAACAACTTTGCAGACTCTGTCTTTGTCTCAGATAATGCTCCCAGACTCACACGGCCATTCTCAGTCTTGTCCTTTCCTCAACATCAGCTTGCGTTCACATGCAAAAAGCCCCTTTCTGCAAAGTGACCTCCTCAAGGATCCCGATTAGCTAGAGGGAGCCGGAGAGCAGTTGTCCAAACCTGGATCCTGTGGGAGGTAACTAGTGAATTTATTCCTTGGAGCAGTGGATCATTCTCAGGCTCCCGTACAACACGAAATTCACTAGGTTTTAGGGTCATCTCTGGTTTGGGTTATGCCATGGAAGTCAGAGCCACAAAAGCAATGCTAGCCAGGTCCAGATGCTCTCAGTGCACCATATGAGGTAAAAGGTACAGTTATTTCTTATGCTTCCCCATTAAAGGATGAAGGAATCCCATTTTTGGCTCCCCAGACTCTCACAGGTAAGAGAATGTGTGTCCTTACATTCACAGTTGAGATGCTCAAATGCTACAAGTGTTGGGGATTACAGAAGTATCTCAACTACAGGGATCCCCACTGGAGAAATATGTACAACAGCACTAGGACAGCAGTCCAAGCTATGCTGGGAGCTTAAGGTTAAATAAAGGACACCAGTTAGGCACAAAGTAGAAATATATAAACAGTATGTTTCTTTTTATTTTGTTTTTAAATACAGCGTTTCCTTATACAATAAAGGAATTCCCTCTCCCTCCCCCCCCTCCCCCGCCCCAAGCGACTCTTATCAAAAGAAATCATTCACTGTAAAATCCACACTAGATAGAGGCATGCGCTTTAAGGGCATTATTTAGCAAGTGCAATATCTATAGGCTGTATCTCCCTAAATAGGAGCATGTGCTTTCCCTCACTTAAAATAGTTCCCCAGCAATCTGTGACAGAAACCTCCTGGTCACCAAATACAGAAATATTTAACCAGTTACATGCCATGTGACACGTTGGAAAATTAATCCACCGCTGGTCTTCTCCTGGTACGCCGCAGACCGTCCCAGCCAAGCGGCTCCGCTAGCACTCTCCCGCATGCAAAGGGGATGCAGGATTATGAGATGAGCTGGCTCTGCCTCAGGAACTTTTCTCCTCTTAAATCACGTCCTCAGAGCTTATCCTGCATCTACACTCCCTCCAAGGAAAGCAGGAGGGGAAAGTGAGGGAGTAGTTAAGACACAGCCCCTTTCTCAGGTCAGACCCAGGGGAAGGGGGGTTTGGTTTGCACTAACATTCAAGAGTGCGTACTTTGGAGAAGTAAGGTAGTTTTTTTTAGCAGCTGAACTGCTGCACTTTAATAAGAGAATTCTTGTTTTCTGGGGTAACAACACTTGTGTGGGAACAAGGTACAACTTCACATCAATAAAGAAGACAGGGAGAACAGAAGGGCTAAACACTTCCGAAAATAACAGAGCTCTAAGCCACTTTACTTATTAAATCAGAGTGGCTCCGCCACAAGCGAGAGGCTAAATCCTCAAAGGGTCAAACAGCACAATAAGCTTCTCACTTTCCAGCAGCTGCCATGCTTTGCAGCTGAATCATACTGTCTCCCATGGGAATAGATCCACTTAGACCTGCTGGGCACTTCAGATCACAGCCCAGCACCTGCCGGGGATGGACACATCCAACAGACATCCCAGCAGCCACAGCTTCCAGACATGAGCACTTAAAACCAGGGCCCTAATTACACTTTGGCTTCAAGAGTCTTGGAGATGGGAGGTAGCTGCTAACACCTGGGCAGGTGAAGGAAGCTCCGCAATAACAACATGAATCACTTAAAAGGTTGTTGATGCAGGCTGGGACTCTGCTGGGGATGCAGTTTGAAACCAGTGGCACTGGTCCCAAATTTGAGAAGTTCAGAAATATATGATGCTAAAGATATATGCTTTGCATAATAGAAAGGTGGCTAACACAGCTCCCAAGGTAAGCAGTTCACAGAGAGGAGGGTACACTGCATGAGCTCAGTTGTGTCACTCGGATGTCAATCAACCACCTCCTGAAAAGAGAGCACCCGCAAAAATCAGAGATGCCATCTCTCACAGCACCATGGGCTGCACCTTCTGCTCCAGCCGCATCTGGCAGAGACCAGCATGGCCATGTTACCCTGCCATCGCTCATATGGACACCTGCAGAAGCCAGCTAAGTCATCCAATCATGCCAAACTTATCTAAATTCGATGCCTGGAAAAAAAAGCATGCTGAGACACGAATTGTTGCTGATAGGCAGAGCGAGAACTGATCTCAGCCCTTCAGCAAGACTCCCAAGCACTGAAATTGATACTCCAGCTGTTGAATTTGATACGCTGATTTTCTGCAAAACCCTGATCACATAACATACTTTACTGCCAGAGAGTTGGTTTGTTTGGTTTTGTGGGTTTTTTTTGTTTGTTTGTTTGGGGTTTTTTTTCTTTTAAATGCTAAGAGCAAAAAGCCAGCATAGGTCAGGTCAAGAGGAGAGAATTTAATTGCAAACTGCTTTTCCCAACTCTTTGCCATTTTGTTCACCTTTGGGACCCCCACCTGCAGCTATGAGGGATACTGATAGCTTTTACAGCAGCCAGAATTTGTCATGCAGATCAACCGAGATGCCACATGCATCCCCCTCTTCTGCTCCAAGAGCAGACTTCAGCTCTCCAAGTAAGCAGCTCTTTGCAGCAGAGATGCAGATGGGGAACAGAAGGCAGCATCTCCCCCCAAGCCAGACTTTTAATATTGAATGTGACATCAGAACAGTGCCAAGTGATCCAAGCTCATGCAGAGTTTTCTACAACAGAAAGACAGACACAGCCAAGGATTGTCTTTGTTTGAAAGGAAAACACACAAAAGCTGAAGAGGAAAGTGCTAATAAGCATGTACTCTGGCAACTCACTAGTCTGCTCTTTACACAATATTGATGGTTTGCTCTTTGCAACCAGATCTGCAGCCAGTGGTGTAATGGACAGGGTTCGGTACTTAAATGCCTTAATTAGATATGAAAACAATTAGAGAAGACTATTCTCTTCTAACATCCACAGGCCTCAGCACAGATAGAAAATGGAGCAAACCCATCCCATTATATCTATTTAAGTTGTTTTGGAAGCTTGACAGATGAAAGGAGAACAGCCCAACTAGAGCACGGCACCATAAAGTAATCGTCTAAAGAGATGCAGAAGACAGTGCAACTGTAGGACAATTACGAACCCTTCGTAATTGCCTATTATGGCAAAGTGAGCCCCAAGGGAGCAGCTGCTGCCATGCTGCTGCTCAGACACAGGCTCAAGTTCTCCAGAGCAACATTCCCACTCTGCACTCTGGCAGCATTTCCACAGTGGGGATGCCAGAGCCAACTTCCAGAGAAGGGCTGGGGAAGGGGAGAGCTGGGTCAGGAGATGATAGGAAACAGCTTGCACTGAAGTTTTTTGGGGGACAGAGGCACAAGAGATGAGCTTGAGCCAACCCTGGTTCTGCCCGTTAACCTTCCAGACAGGTAGAAACACTACAAAGGGCCGATACAGAACACAATGAACAAGAAAGAAGCCTGATCAGAGTAGCACGAACATGCGTCAACAGATAGTTTAGATACATGCTTAGTGGGACATAGACTGGAAAGTGGTAGGTGCTTTTGGTGACGTGGTGTCTCAGATGCCTCTGTGGCTGAGAATTCCACAGAAAAAACACCCAACCCCTTCCCTCCTACCCCCAAGCACTCTCCAGCTATATCCAGCTTTGACCAGCTTCATGTTTCTTCAACGTATGTCCACAGAACGCAGTTCAGCAGCAGTTTCTAAGGCAGCCAAATACGGTATCCAAAAGTTTACAAACAGTTTTAGTCTTTTGGTACAGCTGGGGATACGGACTTTTGAGAAGAATTGTTTGAACTACAGTATATGGAAACATTACCATCTACTGTATTTTTTTTTCAGAGCATCCCAGTTCACAC
Organism: Himantopus leucocephalus; assembly: GCA_003993805.1. Lineage (NCBI taxonomy): Eukaryota > Metazoa > Chordata > Aves > Charadriiformes > Recurvirostridae > Himantopus > Himantopus leucocephalus. The sequence goes on from RSEF01000004.1 coordinate 96,541,978, forward strand.
AGGTCATCAGGAAGCGAGTATCACATCCCACAATTGCTCAGCTCATCTTGAAGCCTTTCACCTGATGGCAGCTCTAAAGCAAACAAGTTGAATTCATTTACTCCATCCCCATCCTCTCGCAGCAACGCACCGATGCATATCCAAGTAGAGCTTGACATTTATTAATAGCTTCAAATGTTGACGCCAGAGAATCTGGGGATTGTTGCTAGTGAAGTTGTCAGATTTGCTTCCTAAGCAATCTAGAAAGTGCTATGCTGCCTGCTCAGCAGTCCATGTTTTCACCAACTTTCCTTAATTTACATGGAGAAACACATCTATTTCCATACATAGCGTGTCAACAGTATTTTTGAAGGCAACAAAATAAGTCTCAGACCAACAACTCTATTTGGGTATAAATCCAATTTTAATTGTCAAGCTAACTTCTAGTCCTACATTCAATGCAAGGATCAAAAACTACAAGTTTGAGAGTAGAAGTTTATTCTGTCCCCAGTTTCTGATAGTTTTGGCAGCTGTGAAAAGGTAACTTCCAATATTCACTTGTTTCAGAAGCTTTTTACTACCTTACGGTTCCAGGTGAACATCATGGACTCTCGTAATAGCTATCAACATCTTTCAAACCCAGTTCTTTGGCAACAGTTATACATAGCATTGTGCGTATATAAAGAGCTTATAATAAAACTTCTTTTACATTCTAATTGTCTTAACCTTCACAGAAGTATTAAAGTGCTCAATCAACTCTGAACAAACTCTCCTTCCCTAGTTAGCCTACTTCCTGGAAACGCCTGCACTTAAGTCAGCAAAACCAGAAGCAAACAAGAAGAGAAAAGGTATTTGTATGAAAAAAAAAAAATCCTCTGCAGGATGGTTACAACGCCTTATGAGACAAGAGGCCTTGAGTCTCACATCTCCCTTCTACCCATATATAGAGACATGGGTCCAAATGTTCAACCAGTCTAAGCCAGCACAACTTCTTTTGCCGAGCTGTGCTGATTTCCCATCAGTTGATTCTTTGGCCCCTGACTTCTGTCAAAAGAAAACCCTGCAAAACAGAATCCTATTGACGCTACAAGAAATATGAACACTGAAATCATACTGGTAAAGCAACAGCAATAAAAGATATAAGAGTTGTGATGGATATTTAACCCCTTCAAGCTATTTGGATTTTAAATGACCTCAGTTAGCAACATTTGACACTATCAGAAATCAATGCTTTCAAAGAGGCTTTAAACAGGCACATTTTTGGTCTGTGGGGGGATGGAGTGTACATATCAAAACTATTTCCTCTGGCAAGACCTGCGTGCCAGTTCACCCCACCATTGCTCTGTGCTGGAGGAAATTTCACCCAGGGCCTCTGCTCTTCCTCAAAGAGGAACAGAGCCACAGTCCCTTGGGCACATCCTCTCCTTCCTCCAGCCACAGCATCCACAACATGATTTAAACCAGCCCACAGGGCAAATTCTTCCTGCCAAGAGCTGAGACACCAAAAATGCAACCCCAGGACATGTGCGTTTAATAGCTTAACTCAACCACAGGATGATGCTTTTCATTCTACCTTTGGTTAAATCTTTTGACATCCGTGGGAAAAGCATCTTATTTAATCATCAGGCCTTTGCACTCCCTGGCTTACAACAGGTACTGAACTGTCTGCTGTCACCTGCTCTTTTGCTGTTGACTGAAGATCAGACACTTTTACCAACTCCGTCTTTGCATTGCCCCGAAATCCTGTTTGCTGACTCTTCTGCCCTGTTTCTACATGTAGACCTTAGTAACAGCTATTAGTGATTTCACCACAGAAGTGAGCCAAAAGCCAGGAAATATTGATGAAGGTGGTCCGAAACCACGCAAGGATCTATACCTGCTGTTATGCCACTTATCAGACATGGCATGAGTTACCACTGCTGCCTCCAAGACTGACTGAAAGCCAAATGCGTGGCATTACCTGCTTTGATGTACTGGGGTGGTTATCCTGGCCCTGAGACTTCTCAACAGTCCCACAGGAGTTGGTTGGTGCAACAGGAAGGTCATGCTTTCAAAATTACGCAATGTTGTTTTGCTTGCTAAGCTGAGGGCTTTCCCCTGCAATTGCTTGGGGATACATAAACCATGGCCATGTTCTTGGGAACGCTCTTACTGCTCTCCTCCATCAAGTACCAAGTATCAATACAAAGATGAAGGGTTTCATAAGAAAATAAAAATTTAGTTTTCATACATGTTTTAAAGCTGTAGGCAGCTACATAACGATGAAATACCATCTGATATTTAGTGCAAATACACCAAATCTTCAGTGAGTCTGGCTTAGTTTCGGCATAGAAGCTTTTTACCCAACGCCTTCCTCCCTCATTACAGAGTTGGTCTTCCTCATTATGCAGAGGAACACCCAAACAGTAGGGCATGTGTTAATAACTCTGCACCATTTACTGGGCAAGCAGTTGGTAAGAAACACTTCTCTGTGCTAATAATATATTTGCATTTAATTTTATATTACTCTTCTTCCCTCATTTCTACTGCTTTGAAAGTCCATTATCTTCAGAGGTGCACAATTTTCTTAACACTTTACCTGTGATCTGTAGCGTGCAGCAAAGGGCAAGCACTGAACTAAAGGGCAGCTTGTTTCACAGTACTCCAAATAAGAAAACTGACCATAGTACAAGCAAAATTAAATAAACTGAAATACAAGACAGCAGAAATTATATTCATCCAGCAATATAATATAATGTCTGGGAGTGGGGAAAACTGGAGATTAGCTACAAAACAGAAACAATGAAATGACCAACAAATATTGATTAGGTGAAAGAGGAAAACTTTCATTACATGCTGTACATTAAAATTAAATGCAAAATTCACATGTTGGAGCATCAAGACAGAATGATGAAGGTCTCAGGCCATGGGAAGAAGAAAGCAAAGAAACACCTTGAATAGAGCAACACATGAACAAAAACAGTAACTAAAGCAGCTTCAAAAGGAAAAAAATGACCATATCTCAAATGAGAAAAAGCAGCACTGAAGCAGAGAACAAGAATATGGTCAACACATCACAGGTAACACTGACTGCACAAAACACTGGATATTTTGAAAGAATCAGGCCTATTTGTATATCTATGCAAAATATATACACAAATCCATATGTATATATGTACACATAGGCACTACTGTACATATGTATATTCAATCATTAACACAACTGCCCTTTAAATAAGTTTCAGCATCTGACTCTGGGTGCAAGCAGGAATGTTGCAGTTGTGCAGAACTACATTTCTGTGTTTGATTACCGAGAAGTAATGGTAGAAAGACCCAAATTAATTCCCAAATAGTTTAGACCCAGATGTGGTTTCATCAACATTGCCATGAGAGCCCAACCTCTGAATATTTCCAGCTCATTTGTAGGAATTAAATTTTCAAAGCTGTGGATTGTATCAGTACAAATTTTATATCTGCTTCCAACCCTGCTGATCTGAAGAGATGGCCAGACATATCTCCTGACATCAGTGGTTTAGTATAAGGCCATCCCACCCAGAATACCAATTTGGGAATACTGGATGCATGAGAAATTGAATTCAAATGCCAGAACAGGCCTGTCATTCTGTAAAAGAAGTGTCAGTTGTTGTCCTTATAGTGTTTTGGAAGAAAGGGACGTGGTGCATTTAAAAAAAAAAAAAAAAAAAGAGAGATTCCCCCCACCGCCTAAACAAGGGAACACATGACAACTCTGAGAACACATGCTCCAGCTATATGGACATACTGATCTTTGGGGTTTCCAGTTCTGGGATGTGGAAAGTAGCATTTTCCATAAAGCTTGCCTGCCTCACAACTCCAAAGAGCATCGGCCTCCCAAGTCCAAGGCTGTTTCAGTCTGACACTTCAACACTCAATTGGTCTTTGATATGTGTGCTTTACCAACGCCATATTAGAGCAGAAAGAAAGTGGTGAAAGAAAGAACTGCAGATAGACTGTTCTACACCTCGGCAAAGCCGCCTTTCAACTCCAGAAGAGCTGTCCTCACTGCTCCGTGTGCAGAGGGCCCCCTTTAATGCTCTGCATCCATAGCATCCAAGTACTTGGCTTCAATGATCCTTGGGAGCAGGTTATACCTAAGATTGAACCAGAGAGAGCACATTAATGCTTGTTTACAGTCATGTAACATTTTGTTTGTCTGTCCTAAGACTCTTAGTTGAGTTTGTCCATGCCCATGCATTTACCAGATTCACCCAGCTGATGGGGAGGATGAAATGGGAGAAATAAAAACAACCAATCCTGCAAGCAAATACAGCATTTATAGGAATAACAGTGCAGAGCTCCTCCTGGAAGAAGTCTCCTCATTTCTGTTCAAGAGGAAAGAGAACACCCTCATCCTCACAAAGTCACTTTCCTAGAGCACTCTATCACCACAAAGTCTTCAAGGTACCAAAAATGCAATCTCACTAGCTCCTGGTTTGTGCTGGGGAGGCAGGTAGTAGCTTTAGTAGCTTTCTAAACCCAGTTTGCTGGGTTACTTTGCCAAGAATCACTATTTATTTCTAATTTCTACTTTCTTCACCACTTTCCCTATAGTGGGAACATTGGCTCAAAGACCCGCATTCAAGTGTTATTTGTCTTGCACTTCCTCAGTTCTCCAAGTACCCTAGGTCATTCCTTTCAGCTCTCACTACAAAGAAGTTTTAATAGACAACCCAGAAGCTTTGGTCTTTGAGAAACACCAAATATATCAGCAAGACTTGAGACCATGGCAAGAGGATAAGAAGGGCTGTGACATCCATTCCTCCAGCTGCTGGTAAGACTCCATCCCTACTCAGTGTCTGGATTCTCCATTGGATCACAGACAGTGATTCCCTTACTTTTGGGGTTTTTTCTATTTGTTTGTTTGCAAGAACATCCTCATGTATTAACATATTTGGGTGAGAAAGGCACGGCACTATAACAACATGCTATGAAGTTGCTCTCATTAAATCCTACTGCATATTTAATTTGACACTTTTCCTTGCTTAATAAGGAAGCCACTCTTCAGCTGTTAAAATAAGGCACAAGACACTAGGAAAGCCAGTATAAGAGTTGGAAGGGCCTTTTCAATAGCTATGCAAGAGATCCCAAACAGCACTTACTACTGAGAAGTACCAGAATATGCATAAGTAGACCTGTCATGAAATAAAATGTTAGAGAGCTATGGGAGCACAGATAAGCATCACAGAGAACTTGGAAAGAAGATTCTTCCTCTCTGAGCAAGCAAAAACTAGTCATCCCAAAGTTTTGAATCAAAGCCAGGAACAGGGGATACCCAAAGAGATCGCATGTTCTCCCAACAGGCTGTTCTCCACTGCAATAATGAGAGGCCATTGAAATCCATTATCCTTCACATTAACACTACAGCAGTGGAAAAATATGGTCCCTCACCACCGACAATGCAAATCATGCATCTAATGCTGTCGGACAGATGGAAATGTGGCTGTGAGACAGACAAGTAACATGGCTGATTGTCTGGATGGAACACTGAGCCATGACTCACTCATCTGGGTTTGATTCTTGACTTTGACCCCTGGCTACTGTCCCATCTCCTCTTCCTCCCTTTACTACTTAAAAAAAAAGAAAGAAAAGATATTTCATTTCTTCTACTCTGTCTCATCTATTTAGAGTGCCAAATCTTTGTGAAAAAGTCATTGTTAACTACAGAGCTCATGCATCATGGTGCTGCCTTCTCGGCTGGAGTCTGCAGAAACTACATGAAGGCAAAAGAAACCGAGAGAAAGGAAAGCCAAGGGCAAATGTCTATTGTGCCAGGTAGCACCATCTTCCCCTTAGTAGCAGGGCTGATTATCCAGCTACTAAAAAAACTGCTCTGGAAAGAGAAAAGAGTTAGCAGAGCTAGTAAAAGGTGACAGTATCTTATTTACTCAAATGAAGATATATTTGCACCACTATATTATCTAGCTCTTATTACAAAATCAGGTTCTTTGACAGCACTCTCTCCACACTAATTTAGCTTATTACACTACGTCCGATACTTGAGTTTTTGGCAAAGAGCGTCCCACGTTTTCTTTTCTGTACTGAGCTGCTCTGTGCAGAGACTTGCAATTCCCACAAGAGTCAATCATCCAGCACTGCACACAGTTGAAGTATTTACCAGCCACTTAACCTGTCATCCAAAGTGACGTCTATGTGAAGGGTGGGTGAGAGACTTACCATAGGAACAATAATTTCAGCGTTTTCCAAGATTTTGTTTATCTTTAAAAATGCTGCCCAAATAGCTCTAACCTGATCCTGTTGAAAGCCCTGGCAGTTTTGACATTTGCTTTTGTTTTATAAAGATGGGTCCAGGTCTTTCTCACCCAAGAAAAACACCACAATAGCTGCCTTTGCAGATTATCACAGTGGTAGCCCTGAAACTTTGAGATCAGACAGAAAACCTCCAAGACTGCTAGCTCAAAGACAACCAGGTATTGCTGGATACCAGGCTAGCCTAAAAATAATCAAGTGGACTGGAAACGGATATCTTCCTTCCAAGATCTTATTATGGCTTCTCATTATATCCAAAGGACAGTGAGCATGAATGATTTAACTGGAGAATGATGGGCAGTCACTGCTAATGAACACTAAGGAAGAAATTAGTTAAATTTCTCAATGGTTCTCTCTGAAGACTGCAAGATATTGTAGGGTCCTCCCAGTTTTAAAAATACATTTTAAGACTAAGTGTGGCCAGTGTGACCTAACTGATCATTGGCAATGGCATTCAGCAGTGCAGGAGTTCTGTAAGGTCACCACAGCAGAGCACTGGCTAAGAGATATATATTCCTCTTAGAAGTTTCTACCCCTGAGCACAGGCCTTCAGAGAACAAGTTGCAAAGGAAAAAGAAACATTATCAAATACTACCTAGAGTGAAGGCTCAGCCTACAGCTTCTCAGGAAGATCAGGCATCTCACAAACTGCAAAAGAAGACTTATTTGCCTCTTTGCTAGCTGGAAAGAATACCTGCCAGCCCAGAACCCTTTGCACAACACCCAGCACCAGTGGAATCACAGGCTCTCTGCACTATTCCTCCTTAAGCCTGAGCAGCAGGTGAAAAAAGAGGTCACCACCACCCACTTCCAGGATCTGGCTACTCAGGAAAGTACCGTCTGCCCTTCTAGACCACTCAGACTTCCTACAGTTCAAGCCTGAAGCCACGGGAGACAGGAAAAAAAGGCAGTCAAGCTTTGTACCTGATGGGGATCATCCCTATCATGATGAGCGGGAAGATCATCTTCATGTAGGGCAACGGTGACATGCCAAAACCACAGAGGATGAGGAGCTGTAGGACCTGCAAGCCTGTGAAATAGTGGATCTTCCTCTGGGGTACTCTGCGGATGTAATGTGTTGGAGGATAAGCAGTCTGGGAAGAGAAGAGTTACATGTTAGATATGCAGTGACCTGGACTTGTGACTGCAGAATGTGGCACAGGCTTTTAAACACAAGGGTTTTAAGGAAGTCATCAATTTACAAACACACACACAGAGTGCATTAACATCAGAGTCCTTAACAGGTTCAAAAGCTGAATACAGGATTTGTAGGGTTAAAGCAAGTGCCTTAAACCACAGCATTGGCAGCAACACACAGAAGATGACTGGGCACTAGAAACCTGGGGAAGAAAAGACACACCACACAGCCAAGATTGCCTTTGGGAGCATCTGGAGTGCAACAAAATATCTTGATAAGTACAGTAATGAGATTCCCCTGAGTAGGATTATCAGGGCTTTACAGCAACATGTGAAGTGCCTGTGGGGGCGTGCAGGGGGGTGATGGTAAGCAGATGTGGGTGGTGTTACTGCTGGATGGTTTCTCCACCTGAAACCCAGCTCCTCATTACTTTTATAGCCTTCTGTCCTCTGCTGATCAGATTCCATGCTTGCCCCTGGTGGTCCCATTTCTTGGCTGAACCCTGGTAGGGGAACACCAGGAGATGAGACTGGGGAGGTGTGGGAAGAAGCTGTACTCAGACTGCAGTGATTTTCTCAACTCATATAAGCTATTCATTTTTGAGAAAGAAGGGGGGAAAATAGTGACATTAATAGGCTAAATATTACTCGTGGTTTCTTTTGACAGTTACTTGCTCATGTCTGAGCAGAGGCTTTGACTCACTGTCTATACATCAATGAAGAGTATGAGCGACTGTCTGCTGGCACCGATACAGACTCAATGGATTTCAGATTGCGCCATGACTCATTAAAAGGTTTCCAGAAAAGGGAGATCTCCGTATTTGAGAATACTTTTTAATTTTCCAAACAGGAGCTTGGAAAATTCCACACATAATTTGTTCTAAAAACAGAAGTAATATTCCACATACATCAGTAACTATTCAATCCTGATTCAAAAATTGACATGACAAACATAATCTTTACCCGGATTTCACAGTTTTAACCTCTGGGATGTAATATTAGAGATCAAAATAGATTAGCAGAGATGCAGAGCCAAATGTTGGGCTTATTAAGCCCTTGACCGTTGTTACACAAGAGAAGGTGAGCTGGAGATCCGTTATTGCTCCCAGGTACCGCCTACACTGCAAGCTAACACCTTCTTAGCACTTGTAATAGAGATGGCTTGAAAACAGATCTTCTAGATTTGTTTTCATCCCACATCAGAAGGGTTTCAATGATGCAAGTAATTTCATTTTGAGTTTAAAATCCTATCTCGTGGCATTTCACACAAGTCAAAATGAAACTGTAAATTATAGCAAAAAATTACCTGTTCTGAATCTTCGTTGGGGAAATCAAAGATCACCATTTACTGACATTACGCACTTGCTTTTTAATGTTTTTATTAGTTTTAAAACGCATGTCACACTGACACAACACCACAGTGGGTTTTTAAAACTTACAAACCCTACATTCAGTGAGCAACAGTTTGTGCCATTGTTTTTTTAAAAAGGCATTGTCTGAATGTATTTCTGGTTTGCACTCTACACAGTTTAGAAGGCGTCTTCACTGGTAGGAGCTATCCTGGCTCCATCCATGCACTCATCTTTGCCTCTGGAGAACTGATCTCCAGAGTAATTCTTAGCAGACTGAAAAGAGAAGGATTATATCCGAGACATTGCTCTGAACAAGAAAGCTAAATGCTTTTGTGGCAGGGAAATGCAGAAATCAATTTATGCAGAATTTGAAAGAGACAAGATGCAGTGCTATTCTATGAACAATTCAGTTACCACGGTTTTTTGGGTTTTTCAACCCAACAATAACCATGCCACTTTTGTTGTTTGACACTGCATTATTCTCCCACTCATTTGCCCGCTTTAGTGGAAAAGACTTCTCATGCTCATGTCTCAGTGGCAGCCAGGCTAAACTAGAGATATCAAGTTGCACTCTCTCTTTGCAGATAAAGGTAAAAGGGATATGCAAAGTGCAGGTTGGAGCAGGAAATCAGCCTCCTGAGAACATAAGTTTTGGGCGTAACCCCATTCCCAACACCAACAGCTTTCCGCGTTAGCTCCTAGCACAGTTTGTTGCTAAGGTTGTAAATACAATTGCCTTCTCTGTTCCACCAGGGCGGTGCCCCAGTCTGCATACCTGTTCTTTGAGCAGAAGAGCCACCCTTTCAAAGAGCTGGTTTCCATCAATGGAGGTCAACGCAATGTAGAGGAAGAGGCCATAGAGGACCGGCTTTGGGATCCACTGGAGAGGGAAAGGGAGGAGCAGGAGCGAGAGGCCAACCAAGAAGTTCGCCACTAGACTTGTCAGTCGTGTCTCCTTCACGCTTACGATCCTGGAAGCAAAAAAACAGCGATTAGGGGAGTACGGTAATATCCCAGTATCCACGTAAGCTTATCACTGGGGCTCACTACTCTGCGTAGGTGCAGGACACGTGCCGCTTGGGAAAGGGAAACTCGTCTCCACTGCACTGAGATCAGCACTTCTGGCCCCATGCTGACACTGAGAAGGCAGAGCTCTGCTGGATCCAGGCCAGGCACTTAATCCACAGCTCAAACAGAACAGCTGGAAAAAAGCCAAATTTCCTTTCTGCAAAGCTCCACAGATCCTATCCTGAACTAAATTGCCCTCTAAACTAATTCTGTTTAGCACATTGCAAAAAAAAAACAAAAAACCCCAGGCAAGAATCCTCTTTCTGGGCAGTAATCCTTTCCCTGATTTACCCAGCGCATATGCAATTGGCTTCTATCCAAAAGAAAACTCATTCACTTCTATGGGAACTAATGAACCTCTTGTTAAAAAAAAAGTCTGCACTCTCTTGACTGCGAGTCAGCATTTTTGATGTATATGAGGATCTCCTTGTTTATATGGAAGGGAATGCTGAGAGCACTACACGGGTAGCTAGAAATTTAATTTTGTTGCAGATAATAGCAATTGCACTGCAAATTGCCTATTACCATGCAAAACATGTAATTAATTAATGCAAATTTTCCAGAGCGGACAGACTACAGATTGATTTTTTGGGGGGGTGGGTGGGGTTGGTGGTGGGGAGACTGACAGCATGCAGCAACTTTCAGAGCCTACTTGGGGGGTGAGGGGAGGTTGCTTTGTTTTCTTTTCACTTCAACTAAACCTGTGAGCATCTCCTAGTTTGGAAAAAAAAATTACCAGATAAAATAGAAAGAAAGAAAACCACTGTCTTTCAAGAGTACTTATAAATAGAGAAAAGAGGGATTCTTATCTTCTCAAAAAAGAAAGTTATGTTAAGTCCACCAAATTCAGTGGGTAAGCTAATGAGTAAATTCCCCTGTTATCAGGAGAAATTCCTGTTCATAGGCTGTTTTGGTGTCATGTAGTGGCCTCGCTCCCTGGATGTGAGACATACTCCGAATTAACCCTGTACACAAAATACTCTGAGGATGAACACAAGAGCCAGCCATGAGAGCTATCAAAACACATTTCCCTCTTTTACATATGCACTGCTGGGAGTTCATAATCCCTACAGTCCTAAAGAAGATTGCTTCCCAGTCAATTCTTTCAATATTAAGTTTTTGAGAATTTTGCTTATAAGTAAGGTCAGGTTGAACTTCAAACCTGTTTACACATTCAAGAGCATGGTGAAGCTGTGAGGATGAAGGACCCTTCCACACCTGTATTTAGAGAGGGAGAAGGAAAGGGTAACAGCCTAAGGCTTGCTCTCAGGATTTGGATAACATGGCAGAATTAACATGAGTGATCATGAGACCTAAGGAACAACAGACATCACGAACAGTACACAAAGTCCCGAGGACAACAGTTGAATTCCTTGGCAAGTAATGGGGCAGGTCATACATATTATCTAGGATTACCACAAGAGGATGCACAGAAGAGCCACAGGAGGTGTTAACCTCTAAGTAACCTCCCCCTTCCCCTGGCTAGTTTTAAACTGCAGAAACCACAGCTTTCCTCCTTCCAAACAGATTTTGTTCAGATCCTCTTGCAAGTCTCCTATGTCAAGAGGTTCCTGACAATGCCTAGAGAAGCCGAGAAAGAGAGAATAGCACTCCTCTCAGTTATCTGCAGACTGCTCTTGCCAGCTCTGGAAGAACCGAGACATCAGTGGATATAGTCTGGCACCCTTTCCATTGCCTCCAGGTCTGGAACACCACAGACCAGAAGTCTTGGAGATGAACAGAGACAAGTAGTTTAAAGTGCAACTGCAAGTGCTAATTCCGAGTAATCTGATAATCTGATAAGGAGTGGTCAGACTATCAGAACCACTACGAGCCTCTGAAGTGGCCAGTAAAGCAGGAGTGAAAGGATGCACGAACTGATTTAGCCTCACCCAGTTACAGCAAGAGTTCCCTTGGCTTTGTCATTGAGCAAACTACAGAGGAAGCACTTCTGCTATTTCAGGCAAAGATCTAACCCACTGCTTGGTATGCTCGTGACCTGCAAGCGTCAGTTTGAGCACGCACAAGTCTCCTAGGCTCCTTACAAGTGAAGTTCTGCAAACCAAAGAGCTCAGGATCAAAATTAGATATGAAGCTACCACATTTCAATCAGATACAAGTCTGAGCTGTTCTGTACTTGCAGAGTAGCAGCCCTTTGGTAATGGATTTTTGGAGTTCATAAAATTTTCTGCTGTCATCTCTTGGGGATGCAGCAATATCACAGCACTGAAGAGTGTTTGATCACATACAAGATGCACTGCAACTACTACTGCCAGCTCCTGCTAATGCCACTTATTAAAGCAGTTTGGATTTTCTTATCAGAACATTGTTAAAATTGCTCATAATTGACCAAACATGATATCTTTAAAGCTGAGGTTCCCAGCCTCAAATTGGTCTTCTGCCACTTCTAGCACCTTTCTTATTTCCACGGTAAGGAAATTGCAAATAGTCACATTAAGTCAACAGAAGCAGCCCTGTAATTTGCATGTGTTCAGAATCTGGTTTGGACCTTGAGGAAACAGCTCCAGAAAGTCTGTGCTGCAATGGAAATGAAGTAATTAATGGAGATTAAACAGCGTAATCCAGGCTTATTTCCCCAAAATTCTTTAAATACAGGTAGCACAGGATTAGCCATTCCCATATGAGCAGTGAGAGCCTGTTTGCAGATTGCCACATGAAACTCAAGTGGCTACTCTACAGGGGAGAAGAAAATTTTGCTTTCATTGTGACAGATCTTTATTCTTGTTTATATCATCATCCTCACTGAGAGTTTTGATTCGAGTGCAGGAAAGGAGCCTGCCAAGGAAGCCAGCGCTGAAAGGACTCCTGATTTTCTACAATGCTTTGTGGAGAACAAAAAGCTTCAGTCTCAAAGGGAGTTCAAATAACTAGGAAATCCTCGTTCCCCCTTTCGCTCCCAATATCCAGTTTACAGCACTCATTTATGTACCAATTTGCCTCCTGCAGAGGAAGAGCTGTATCCAGGAGGGAACGTGCTTAGTGAGATTAGGGCATCCCTCAGCCCTTTCAGGATAATCAGTGGAGCCATATCTAAGTTAGCATGGCCAAAGAGGGCTCTCCGATGCTCTTTTTGGGCAGCTGGGTGAAGGAGCAGAGGACAAGGGCAGAAGGTAGTCCTTAATTCCGGCAAGGACTTGACTTTGTAAAGGAGAAGTCAGAATGCAGAATCAAGATGGTGGGTGGTAAAACAGGAAAAAAGCCACCAGGTATTAAAATTGACAACAGAAGACACAGGAGGGAGGCTTGGAATATGGGTTTCAACATGTAAATTCTGCATCTCACAAAGAAATAGAGGAGACCAGAGGTATCCCAGAGCAGATCATGGGTACCGGGAGCAAGAGCATGGATTAAAATGCTAAAGAACTCAAATTATAAAGTTGGATTTTTTGAAATATGGTTAAACATTTATTCAGGACAGATATAGTTGTGGGAACAACTAATACCAACATATACTAATGGGACTATGAGCCCAAGGGGCTCATTTCCCCAGAACCATCTGTAAAAGCATTGCAAGGAGTAGCAGGGTGCGGCAATTTCCAGATGTGAAAGGTGAAATCTGTCCATCACTGACCCAAAAAAGCAGCTGTGCCAGGTTGGGCTGGGCCAGCTGGCACAAAGAACAGCATGAAAGTGAGACTGAAATTAAAAGACTGTCCCACTCCTTCCCCCAAAGTAAATGGCCACTTAGCCTCACTTTTGATAAGTGGCAACTCTGAAAATGGAAACCAAGACAGGATAATTAAAACTAATGGCATGTGAGTGGAAATTACCACTTCTGAGGCAAAAGCACTCAACTGTAACACACTGAGATCAAACAGACCAGATAATTTCTCACTAAATCTGCTCCAGAATAGAGATTATATTTTTAATTTTTTTTTAATATGTCTCTGATAAGAGTGTTTTGGAAAACTCAGAACAGCAAAGAAGCTACTCTTAAAAGGAAAGCCTTGACCCGAGCATGGCTTCACAGTCACTTTTGCTTAAAAAACAAGAGAATTCAGTAAGTATTGCGCTTTCCCAAAACGTGGTGGAAGACGCTATGGGAGCTCTGAAATAATGCTGCATTTTTCCTACCCTTTGTAATAACCACCAGACAGGTTTCAGGCAATGAATCAGACTGGATTTTTTCTGTTGAAGACATCTGGAAAGATCTGGCCAAAGCATCTCCTCAGCTTTCCATATGCATAAACCTGAAAAAGACCTTGTCCTCTGGAAGAGTTGGCCAATTTACATTGGAGTGGGTGGAATTCCTGCAAGCTGCTGTCGGCCACTGACAAGAGCATAAATTTGTGTCTGTCCTAAAACAAGGGATTTGGTGAAGGGGGATGAAGCAGGGTCACAGGCCGTGCTGGCTGAGGTGGCTTCATTTGGTGCATCTCCCCTCCACCTTCCTATCTTGCACATCTTCAAGAAGACAGCTAACTCCCCAGCCACTGTACCCAAAGAATTAGGAAACAGCAAATGAAACCAGAGAGATGCAAGACAACTCCACAGTTCCTACTTACGTCTCATATATGTGTCCATTTTCAACTCTCTCCTCCACGTAGGCCAGAGCACGGACGTGCATTGGGGAGTGAGGGAAGGCAGCATGGATCCACGGGAGGCCAAAGATTGACAGCCCCGTGTTAATCAGAGCAACGAGGAGGAGGTCCCAGTGATAGGCTGTTCCCTTCACCAACCTGAAACGAGGTTTTTATTGACAGCAGTTACACCCAGTGCAAACTGTAACAGGCTGCTCTTGCTGAACCTGAGCTTGAATGCTAAACGCTGAAGTACACTTCCAAGCAGAGTGATTTCATACTTCTCCTGCTTTACAGCCTGCATTACATGAACACAAAAGGTAATGAAACTTGATCATTTACTCCCAAAGCAGTCATCTCCTGCAAAGAACAACACTGAGCAGAAAAGCAACCCACTAAAATAACAGCCCATGAAAATTTCATCAGTGTTTTGCCACTACATTTATTGCAGAGTCCACTCAAAATGTACACATATATCTCCTAGCAGAGTTCACGTGGGGAGCGGTAAGGAACCTGGGCATAGGTTGCCAAACGACTGACACTGAAGTTTCCCACCCACCTTGTTTTTAACCCTGATATCCCCCTCTTTCCCCACGAGCAGAACATGTGCTCAGTATGCTGCAATAACCTCCTAATTATGTAATTGCTACTGCATAAGAAAATGGGACATGAATTTATTAAGCTTCAGCTCCTCCTTAGTAGTCAACCAAGGAGATAAGCTCCTAACTTTGGTGAATGCAGGGTAGTCTCCCCATTTTGTTTCTTAGGGAAGGGAGACACTGGCAGCCTTCACCAAGGAAGCTGACCACTTCACAGTCCCACTGCAAACACTGAACTCCCACCTAGTTTAACCTTGCAATTTTTTGCAAGGTCTGCCCCTTTCCTGAATACACCCATCTGGTACCAAGTGCTCAGATGCCATGAGTAAAGTTTTAAAAAAAGGCTGGGGAAGGACTCCGGTCTCAGACTTTGATACCTAACTTAAAGGTCTATGGCTGTGTTTCTGCCTGGGCATCGGAGTAGACAGCCATGTTCACCCTGACGCAACACGAGATCAGCTGAATTGCTTGATGGGCACCATCAACTGGAAAGGGAGCATCGTTTAAGTATCTTAATGCCACCCAAGCAAGCTCTGTTCAATACTTAAGCAGACCGTTGGAACCATCAGAGATGCTCTAGGACATGAGGTGCATGGAGCTAGTAGACATGACCCAGCACATGAAGGTCTATGCCTAGTGTCTATCTCAAAGAGCAGGAGATGTCATTGTTTGGGCAGAAGTCTTGGGTGGAGTTCAGTTTTGGAACAAAAAAAGACTTGTCCCACTGGAAGTGCTCACCTCCATTGACTGAGGCGGCCACAGGGTGACTAGGTCAGGTAGATGTCTACATTGCAATGGCTCTGAAGCTGCAAAGTGCTGGCAGGAAGGGTGGGACTATAAACACACTTCCTGTCTTGGCTCACACTTCGATAGCACGGTCCCTGCTCATGTGCTGCTTTCTCAGAGCAAAGGCATCCCCAAGGTTATCATTTGATTGTCCTGTCTGCCCTTTTCAGAGGGCTTTCTATGTACAAAGGCCATACATCTAATAGCAGTGTCATTTTAGTTCCCTTGGGACACTGTTTGGTCTCAGCAGTCTTGCGGCCCTGTGTGTGGTATACACCTGCTTTGACCAATGGATAGGCTCCACTGAGCTTGTCTAACTCCATACACATACATATCTAGATGCATTATCCTAGGTTATCTTCACACTGCCCAACCAGCCCAGTATTCCTTGGATTGTCCTATATGCTTGCTTTAATTATTCTTTAGCAAAGCACATCAGTGTGCTTTCAGGCAAATATCATCTTTTCCCTTTTTTTTTTCCCCCTCTACAGGAGGTAATCACTACATTTGGTAAGACACCAAACAGCACATTCTCTATTTGGCTGGTATAGACAACCTTATTTTTATTCTGTGATGGTACCACAAACAGAAGGTGTCAGGTCCTGGTTGTTCCATCCCTAAAAACCCATGGCGTGATACCTGATCAGCATAAGCTCAGCCCTGTAACAAGGCATTATGAAAAACACTCCAAAACTCCAAAGAATACTTTTCATTCCTTAAAGACAACCTAGTGGAAAACGCCAAAAGTTTAGACAAACTCTTATTAGGAAAGAGATGACCCACTTACATTACAGATTTATGCAACACTTTATTATACCCCTTTAAGTAAAGATAAGAGGAAAAAAAGTGGTCTAAGGAAACCAAATTAGTATAACTGAATTTGAGCTTGTTTCCTCTTCCCTGTCACTCCAGCTGTAACATGGAGAATGCTAATGAACGTTATGCAAGGAGAGAACCCTCCCACGCATTACATTAGGAAAAAAAATATCTTCTGAGACATGGTAGATTCCCTGGGAAAAAAGTCATACACGTTCATTCTTGATATCATATCTGATTGCAGTCAGCACAAAAAAATCAGAGGGAATATTTTAATAGTGCAACATCTCAACTCAAGTTTGCACATAAATCAGACCTATCAGACATTAGACATACTGTTTTGCTTCACTTCCACCTTTTTAGTTGGAGACTAACAGCTCCAAAACACTTATTTTCTGATGCTCAACTGCAGCATATCAAGCTATGACATTTATGCACATCATTGACTTCTCATTTTCAAAAAATTTTCTGTACTGCAAGAGCAGTGCAAATGTCCACGTGTGTCAGACACTCACTAAATATCAGGAGATATATCCACAGACCTCAAACTATACAAAATATTTGTGTAACATTCACACATGGGAAAAGAAGAAACAGGCTGAGGTAATGAGCTCATTAATGCTTTTGACTCACTGCCACAATATTGGGGTTTGGGGACAGTGAGGAGTTAAGCAGCAGAGTTACTTTCATCTGTGACAAGAGCAGTTCTGAAGAACATGTGCTGAATATCTTTTCTGATATTCAGACAAGCTTTGGACAAGCAGTGCTGGGAAGAGACTCGAGGACATCCCTCCACAGAGGAAGAGGAGTACCAAAAGCATTACCTGTTCTCCGGTGCATTTGTGAGTGATGCCACGATGTTCTGCTCTATGAAGAAGAGCATAGACAGGAGGAACCCCAGTCCCATGGCGCTCATCACTGACCCAATGGAGAGGGACTGGACTGGGGCCAGCACAAACAAGCTCTCAGATGGGTTGTAGTTAAATTTGGACACTGGGAAGAGGAAGGGAATGATGTTAGGAGGCACCTTCATGTCCAGCCATCCACATGGACTCAAGTAATGTTTTACCCACACCACGAACTACTGGGAATCAATGCAGCAAACTAGGTGTGATGCTCTCGCAATGTGGGAGCCAGAAGACAATAGAAGACAGGCTCATCTGGCTGTTTTAGTTTATATTTTTCCTCCATCCTCTTAGAACTTGGCTGCCATCCTGATTTGACAGATTACTGCTAGTTCTAGTGAAGTATTACATATATTTGAGCAAAACAAGAGGGAAACTTGTTTTCCACAGACACGAGGCATTTTTAGACTAGAAAACCTTATTTTTAACTAGTAGTATACTCCTGCTCAGTTAATCAACTGATAGAGGCATTTTAAAACTTCCTCATACCCAAGAGGCTGTGCAAGGTGTTTTATACTAAATGCCCTTACTTTCCTGTCATTGGAAGAAATCCATGACAAATCACACATGGCCACACATCGTTTTACAATCCAACTGGATGGAATGGCCATCACAGAAAAAAGCCATTTCTTATTTGTTTCCATACATTTCCTCACATCACCCACTCACGTCACCACAGGACAATGCAATTCCTGTCCCCATTATCGCTTCCTGATATGGAAAAGCTGATCTATTTGGCCAATGAATGGTGTCACATTTTTAGATTTCCTTGTATAACTTAGAACTGCCCAGATGCTCCGCACCATTTCACCTAAATTAGGAAAACGTAAAGTGGAGACAAAGAGAACAGACTGGGATCATCAACTCTATGTCTGTATGACTGGCAACAATCCTTCCTGCCTGCTAATTACTCTGCCCTTTGTTCTT
Organism: Himantopus leucocephalus; assembly: GCA_003993805.1. Classification (NCBI taxonomy): domain Eukaryota; kingdom Metazoa; phylum Chordata; class Aves; order Charadriiformes; family Recurvirostridae; genus Himantopus; species Himantopus leucocephalus. The sequence goes on from RSEF01000004.1 coordinate 96,560,373, forward strand.
TGCTAGAAATTGTTGATCCTCTTTATTGTAAGAGATACATACTTTAAACCCCACTGAAATGAAAAGACACACTGAAAAAATTTATCTAGAGAAGAAACTTCACTTAGCCTCGTTTGATTAGCGGTTTAAATCCTATTTCCTATTGAGGAAATCTGAGCTCTTAGGGTGGTGAGAGGTACACGCAAGTATTTGTAAAATTATATGGAAGAATCTTGCTATTTTTTAGCAAAACCTTCCTAGGATTTCATTTCTCTGTGTCATACACCCCAAATAGCTTCCTCCAGTATTCCAGAGAACAAATAATATAACTTACTTTCAATTTCCTTGAAGATATAGGAACCCACAACAGAGAAAGTCAGAACTGAAATCGGTAAGGCACAGTCGGACAGAATTTCACGTACTCTCGCATGCAAATATGGGCTGCAGTTTAAAGACAAAAAATTTCCATCAATACCACACTGTAGGTACAATTGCTCAATCCAGATAGCATTAATGCTTTAACAAGTGAAAATTCAGTCCAATCTTGCAATTCTAAAGAGATACTGGAGTGAAGAATTAGTCTTTAATTCAGCCTTAAATCCTCTGGAATCTATAGCCTTTGAAGGTTGATGAATGCATAAGCAAAATCCATAAAGAAACTAAGACGCAAGCTAGAAAAAAGTCCTCCAAGCACCAATTTGTGTCTCACGTCAGTTTAAATGCTTACTCAAGCATTTCAAATTAACAGTTTTAAGGGTAACGGGAGTAAAATCTAAATTAGAGCTGGGCATTTGATTCCCAAAAGCACACTGAAGGTACATTCTCAGTAGACCTTCTGGCACCACCCACGGAACTTTGCCCACCAAAATGGTTCAATGCCTATTTGGGGGGAGTTACAAGAGTTCCAACATGAAATACATGGTTCACCCAAGGGTTTCTAAGAAGTCACTTGTGATGCCAAACCAAATACGGAAGGGCATCGTCCAGTGACCGAACATTTTGTTCTGCTGCTAACATTTTCCAGGTGGCCAGCCAAGTTCATTTCTGGCTTTGATTCCACCACCACTTATAGTGGAGTTCCACCTGATTTTTCTGGATAACAAAATTAAGATCTAAACCATTAGCGATTCCTCACAGGTAATATGAAATAATCAGTAGTCTGAGCTCCAAGAGTGAAGTAACTCACCTTTTCTTAAACTGATAGAGCGTATGACCAAGCCAAAGGGTACCCAACATCAACATGAGACTAAGGACGGCAGTTTCACGTCCATAATGCACATCATGCGTGCCTGTTTGATTCTCTAGGGACATGGATCTGCTCACTGATGAATTCATCAAGAAGGTGGTATTGATGCCGAGGCTTGGAATAGCATCAGTTCGTGCTTTTTCCAAGTAACTGTCTCCTGTGCGCCCATGGTAGTAATATTTCTTAAAAACTGTACAAACAACCAACAGGCAAGCATTAGGATAGGTTTGTGACAATCAAAGCAAGTAAAATAAAGTGGTTCTTTCTTGCTTGATCATGCAGTATTAACATTACGCTTTATCAGGTTTACAGCTCTACCCCTCAAACAGTGAAAAGAAATCAGGAGAGCTGCTTCTCTTACGAAGCCAGTGCTTTACAAGTGTATTTTTCACTTATTTTAACACATAAAGGTAAATTGATCTAAAGCAACATGTTTGAACTGTAAGGACTTCCAGCAGTAATTATGCGATTTTGTTCTTAGCACTGGAATCACTGCTCTTAAATATATATATATACACACACATATATAGACACCTACTTTCAGCAGCCTGGAAAACAAATTCCATCAGGATCTCTGAAAGAGTGAAGAGCAGCCAGGCTGCGCAGATCCTTAAGTAGACTACAAAATGTACAATAATTACTTTTCCTCCAATGCTGGTCCAGATTTTAAAGATAAGTGCTGATGATATGCAAAAACTGGTAGAACATTTAAATTTACACTGCAAATTGAAATAGAGTTACAGAGCACCTGAAGTAAACCTGTTCAAGTGAAACACCCAGTGATGCCTCTGGAACTGTTCATAAAGGTATTAGGTCAGCTCAGAGGCATTTGTGTAAGTAATTAACAGTTGCAAATACATTCTTGCTCTTGAGCATTTAGACAGCTGTGTTCCTATTTCTACAATATTGGCTGGCTCCAAGCACATAAATGTGGTTTTAGGATGATTTCACCTCTTTGGGGAACAAGAGCCTGAGGTGCCACAAGGAGCAAGTAAAACCAGAAAGATGGTGGTTGGGCTTTGCAGCCTTGGTATTCCCATGTTATGTGATCAGATGGCAGCAGGCAGTACCAGCTCTCCCCCATACCAATGGGAAGATACAGGAGGATGGAAACCACTATGTCAGAGCTTTGCAGTCCCTCTACCTTTCTTCGCTTTCATCACAATACCCCTTCAAACTTTGCACAGGGAAACTCAAAAGTTTAGGGTGAGACCATCCTCTTTAGGCAAAACTACAACAATCTGAAACTAAGGGTACAATGCTCTTCATAACACTTCCCCCTATCCCCAAATAACAATCAGGTTTCTGAAAACCCCAAGCACCTCAGCTTTTCCATCTACAGCAGCTACAGGGACAGCAAGCAAAACAAATTGTAATTCTAAATATTTGAAAACAAGGAAAACAAACTATAAGCATGCTTACAAAGCACGATCAGTATTTGCAACCACCTTGAATTTGGCCAAAGCAGTTTGTGTTACTGCTGGTTTGGAGCTCAGCCCAATGTAAAATGCCCCATGTTTATCTATGCTGCCATTTTAACAGTGGTAAAAACCCTTCTTGTATCACCTTTTAAAAGGAGTCCGGGCATTCGACAAATGGATGGGGTCAATAGGGCACAAAGGTCACAAGAGAAAAGACAAGTTACTTCACATTCAATACTCCAGTATATAAATTTCAAGATCATAGAAGGTTTGCAGTTCAAGATTTAACTTTTCAGTTTACTCGCAGCAGCGGCCAGAAATGAGGAGATTGTTGCTCCTTACTGGGGGAACATTTCTCTTGCTTTAGAAGTGCAATCTCATTACAGCCTCTGTTAGCATTGTGTATTTCTGCATCATGTACTACGGAAGAGGCTCTGCTATCATTTCCTCCCTCCATCCTCACAGCTGTGTCCAACCCCACACAGGACACACAGTAAACTGAGGCACAGAGCACTGCCATGACCCACGCACCGGCCCAGAACAGGTTGTTGGAGGATTTGCAGTTTCCGTCTCTGAACATTAAAGGACACTTCTGTTACAACAAAAATGATTATGGCAGTATTTCCTGGGGAGTAGCAGCTGGCCAGGGCTAAAAGCCGGTTCACCATCTCAGCTGACCCTAAATGTTTCTAAGTCCTAGAGAAAAGCACAATTACTGACCATATGATAAACTGACAGCACATACATTCTGCATAGTTGCAGAGTTGTATTTGCATGCCTCTGTACTTAGATTTGGACTTGAACGAATGAGAAACAAGTTATTTTTTGGGGTGTCTCCGGGATTCTCTCAATTTCCCACACTTAGCAACATTGCAATAATATACTTAGGGCTGAGCACATCTTTGGTGCCCTGCGTTCAGCCCGACACCACCTCTCAGGCTGCAGTTCAATTTGCAACCACCTCAAAATTAGGTAGGATTGCTCCGCTCGGTCCTGGATATCAGGGGGAAAAAAAACCAACCTTTGACTTCTCTTGTATTTTAGTTAAAGCAACAAGAACATGCCAAGATGGCTAGCCAGAGGCCTTCATCCTGCACCACAGACTTGCTATAAAGTATTTGATTCCTGCAAATTTATAGTTTGTTATTATAACAGAGAGAAGTGAGTCTTGTTGCCCATATCCAGATAGAGCAGCAAAGGAGGTGGTGCCCTTGCTGAAACAGAGCCATTCTCAAGCCTAGTGCACGCTCAAGTTCCCTCCAACAACATTAGCTTGCTTTGTTTGCTTCAGACGGTTCATCGCCATTTCCTGCAGAGTGCAGATGTCAAGATCAAACACACACAGCTTCAGTGGCTGGGTCACACGGCAAAAAACAAAGTGTCACCAGAAAAGCGTGAATGCATATGGCTTGATTCCTCTGTACAGTATCGCATCCCGCCCCCCTTCTTTTCCTGCACATCTATGAGTACCTTACAAAAACAAAAAAGCTATGAACAGACCGAGGAAAACATATCTGAGCAAAAGCAGCATGTCCCCTGGCACTCGGGAAGCCCAAACGTCCCTTATCAGCTGGCTAGCTGTTACCACAATACATCCAGCAGCATGGTACCAACTTTCTCTTCCTATGTAACTGCCCAACTGAAGTTTTGAGAGGGAGCGGGAGACAGCAGCAGCAACCATCACCTCCTGCTACAAAACAGGAGTGGAAGAAGAAAGACAAGCGTGTAGCAGAGCTGCACCGGTGTCATGTGTTTAAAGATGAGCACTGAAAGGCTTAAGGATAAAGTCTGTGCCTTCCAGCATCTGTGCCCTTCTGCATTTGGGAGCACGGCTGGACCTGGGGTCCCATCTGTTGATGCACTGAAGACCCCCAGATGCAGCTCAAGCCAACATGAGCCGGCAAATGAGTGTTGGTTTGATATTATTACCATTGTTCCTAATAAACTCAGCCCTTCCCAAGTACAAGGGAGAATTCCACTAATTACACTAATTAACTTCCAGGATCCTCTCCTGTGCCCACTGCAGTACTTGCATATTCCTGAAAGTCTGGCAGCCGCGATCAATGGATGCTTTCTGTGCCTTTAAGCTGCACCCCATTCCCCTGCTATGGGAAATCAGCTCTACTACAGAAGCCCTGTGAACATTTGCATTTGCTAATTTTTTACAGAGCAGTTGAATATTCTTGTGAGGAATATCTTACTAACACAGGGAGACTGCCTCATGCCTCCAGAACAGGGCACTAAGAGCACATATTAAGCAAAGCTCACAGTTACATAAATAAGCAAGGAGAAAGCAAAGTATCCCAGAACAGCTTCTCTTTCACCAAGATTTGTCTAAACAGGATATTTGAAAGATGCAGGTGTTCTGCAGAGGAAAAAAAACCCCTCTGATTGCACAATCAAAGCATGTGCCCAAGGAGCCAAATTAAGGATTCCCAATGAAGCAAGAAAATATCTCACTACAAATTACTTTGCATTGTCAAACCTGCTCTTTGAAGGTATTCTCACATGCAAGATACCACATGAGCCAAGCCTGAAGATCTTGAAAACAAGGGATGTGCTCAGTGTGATGATCAGGTGTGTCCTGAAGGATTTCAAGGGATAGCCCAAGCTTACAGCTGTTGGACAACAGGTCCTAACAAACAGAGAATGTAGACTTGGCCAACTCCTCACTGGGATGACCAGAAAGGTTGCCATCCACATGGCATTTCTGCTAACATCTTTCACCTTCACAATTACCAATCCTGATCAGGAAGAAGAAAGATGCCAGAGAAATTTGTTAAACCCCAAAGCTGCTCATGGATACTCACATAGTGCTTAATGCAGAAATAGGGACAAAGTGGCTGGAAAGGGCAGAACAGCTTTAGGAGAATGCTGGAAGGTACTGCAGTCCTTACGCTGCATTAAACAAGGGTCTCAGAGCTCCTGTAAGAACAGGCAGTCTCAACCTATCTTTCGACTCCCCTCCATGTAGTTTTAATAATGTGGCAAGGAAAGAGGTCAAGATGCACTGTGTTCAAATTGGACTTTTTTTTTGACAGGACCATTCAAAGAGACCGGTATCGGAAGGCTTTCACAGCAACATTACTACAATTTCTCCGTTTGTTAAGTTAAGACACTAATCTTATCTCAGCTAACTGAAATTTGAGCTGATAGAAATTCTGCGTATCCAGGTAAACTGCTGACACAAGGCTGCTTCAATCTCACACACTCATTTTTTTTTTTTTCCCCTTAAGACCCTGAATGAACATGGAACAAGCAAACGTCATGCATATTTGCAGCCTTATATTTCCCTTTGACAAGGAAGTAAAGCAGAAATTTGCACTGAAGAACATTGCTGCAAGACTTACCTTTAATAATGCCTTTGAAGGCATCAAGTACAAATGTGATGGATATAAAAAGTGCAATTATTTCTTCTGTTGACCTGTGGAAAAATCCCAAGAATTAATACAGCCATTAGCAGAGTCTGCATTCAACTCCATTCAAAGAAAAAAATCAGCACATTCATGCATTTACATGAAAATATACCAATTTCAGTTAGACTCCACCTCAGGAAACAGAACCCAGTGAATCTTTAAAAGCTTCTTTCAAGCTGGAACAATAAGCTGAAATGATACTAGCCTCATCTCACAATATACATTTTGCAGCAAGTTTGTAATTAAGGAGCTTGTGGAATATGTAATTTTTCCATTTACTGAATAATCTGATCAAAATATGACTTCTTGAAAATAGCTACCTTTTAAAGAGCTTCATCAGAAGACTGAAATTAAAGAGGGAGTACATCACAAGAAAAAAGCTGTTCCACAGTCCAATCCAGGCATAGAAAGCACTGAAATCCAAGTTGTAGTCATCACAGATTCCTCGGATGACTGCAAAAATGAAGCAATCACGTGTCAGATTAAGGTTTTGTCATTACCACCCTGTGATTCCCATCTGCTTGATGGCAAAAAGAACCGATTTCAAGACTTCACTGCAACACAGTTATGTCAGATAGTATTAAAACCCTGGTCTTACACTCCCATATGAACACTGGACCAACCCAAATCATTCTCCTCCTTCCCCTTTCTCCACTAGAAAGGGGGAGAAGCACTTGGAAAACTTCCCTAACACAGTTCAAAGCATCTTTCCTAGGAATCGGGGCCATGAAATCAGCCCTTGGAATTTGCTCTTGCAGACATTTTAGGATGCTGTTGAGCAAGGGATCTCATACATTCTTTTGCACCGTGTGTACTTGTTCACTGCATTGCAGACAAAACCTTGTGTCTTAAACCTTTCGAGCTAGTCATAGCCCACCTGGTTGTTCCTATAGATATTGAGTTTGCTCCTTTACACCTCTGGCTCAGTAGTATCAGCTTGCAGCTGTAACTGGAAAGCTATTGAACACACCTTAAAAACCAACTGAAAACAAACCAACTTTGTCTCAAGCTCTTATCCTCAAGTTAGTTACATGCAGCCACGTGAGAAAACCATCAGATGAAAAAGATTTCCTCCTTGAAGCAGAAGAAATACTTGTTCTCAAGCAATGTTTTTCCTATGCAAAGGTGATTCCTTTAGAAACCAACTTGAACTAAACCTGAATCAAATTCCTCCTCTCTCCCTTAACACCAGAAGCAGCCCTTTAGTATTGATTTATTAAACAAATGCACATAAGGCTCTAACAGGATTGCAAGGTTATCATACAAGGTCCCATTTCACTGATCACAATCACATCAGTCCCCTGATGTACACATTTAATAAACTTACCATTAATGTAGAGTGCTAAAGGAGCTGTAGTTAGGAGTACAACTAGAGGTTGCCCCGAAAAGAGTGCGTAAAGCAGCCCTCCAATACACTGGCCGACGATTGTCTTCTGCACATCTACAAGTAATTAGGAAGGATGGAAACAAACAAGGTTTTTAACCAACACCTCCCTGACCAAGGAGCATTTACAGGGCATAGAAGCCAACTGCTAACAACAGCAATGCTTAGAGGGTACAGAGGTAAGATATTGTGAAAGGAAAAAGTGACTCTTTGCTAGCAAACTTGTACCAATAGTTTAGGATGCCATCAAGTTTCCAGATGTTGAAATGTGAAAGTTGGGTGGGCTTTTTTTTGTTTAGTTTGGGTTTTTGGGGGGGCTTTGGGTGTTCTTCAGGGTTTTTTGTTGTTGGTGGGGGGTGGGCGTCAGGGTTTTTTTTATTTATATTTATTTTAAACAGCTAAAGACATAACCAGTGTTTGTGCAGGCCTTCAGGACAAGATTTCAACTAAGACTCTTACGAACTGTAACAGCAGTATGAGCTGCTTCAGGGCCACAACTGGGACAGAACAAAGCATACAGCTTTGTTTTTTGGTATAGCATCCACTGCTGTACCAGTGGTTTGGATACTGGCAATCAAATTCAAATCAAAAGCACAGGAGCTTGTACTAGGAAAAATATGCAGATAACTATGTAGGTATAAAGTGAGCATCATTTGAAAATACAGTAGCACATATCTGTATCAGTTCAAGTCAGATGATACTAAAGTAGCGTTCAATTTTTCTAGTCTTCTGAGAAGAAAAGCCACGAACCTGACAATTTGAAAAGCCTTCAGTTTTTATTTGATGAATAGAACACCACTATCAGAATTTCCTGTCACCAGAGCTACTCAGCTTGAATACATGGAATCCTGTAACAGATGCACAAAGCTGATGAACTTACCAATAACTCCTCGGGTATTTTCATCATTGAGTGACCCAAATGCAATGGATGGAAGGAGGCAGGCAAAATACAGAAAGATCATAGTTGTGATGTATTTTCCTATAGCTTTGTTGTTTCCAGTAACACCTAGTGTAAAACATAACAAAAGTCATATTTGTACTGCCCACTTGTAAAGCATTGAAACCCTACTTGCATCAGCTGTATGTACCATTAGTTCTTTTAATGCTGAAAGGCAAAAGCAGAAATTCAGTCCACACTTTAAACATGTAGGTAGGTCTTCAACATTCACTTTTGCACAACCACGCTCTTTTATTCATCTGGGATCAGAAAAAGCAGCACCAACATGCCACCAGACTGCTTCAACAGACATTTCTGGCATCATCAAAACAGGAAATACTGGAAACCTTTTGTTCAGTTTTGCCAGCCCCAAGATGTTGGAAGACAATCAAAGCAGAGGCCATAAGTTTAGGGTTCATAAACCCTCCACCCCTGCCTTTTTAACACCAGCTTTATAGGTATTCTGGACTATGCCCCGAATATGCTTCACAATGATCACTCATCTTCGCAACTCATGACGCTTTGGGCAGGAAAACATGAAGCACTTCATTTTTCCCTAGGCAGAAGTCTGAGGTTATAGGCTTGAATCAATAATATGCTATGCTGAGCCAATTAGTGCTAGCAGACTTACAAAAACAAATAGCACAAGAGGTCAGGAACGCATACATTAAGAGTTTTGCTTTAAAATAGCCCTTCTAAAAGAATAGCTTCTTTCTTTTCCATCCACTCACCCCCTCATCTCCATTGGAAAAAACACACCAGGCCAAAACAAAAGCAGCCAGCAAGAGAATTAAAGTGTCATAACATGAATTTAAAGGCCTCTGAAGTAGCTTCCCTTCCCTTTCCTGTTTTCAGGCTGATGTCCATCCCCAGTGAGCTCGTATCACACAAGAGAAAGGGTAAGAGATGACAACAGCTGATATTACTTCAGGAGAACATAAGTCTTTCCACAGAACAGCCTCTTCAGGGAGGATACACCAGAGGGGGCCTTTTCAAAGAAAACCTTGAAACAGCCTTCAACCACGTGCCACCATCCTTCACGATGCACTGCTGCGAGACACTTGGACAAGCTTGGAGTTGCCCAATTCCCCTTTCTGGAAGCCTCCTGAGCAGTAAATTCCCACACAGGCATAGACCCCTGAGCTCCCAAATGCCCATCTAGCCTTTGCTAACATCAGTCCCTTGCCGAGGGAGCTGCAAGCCAATGAGTTGAATCAGAAAAAGGAGGGCTTTGCATTAGAAGCTGTTAGTGCAACACTAAAAATCTGGACATTGCCACAACAGACTAACCGTACCATTGGAATAGGGAGGGAGAGAGGAAAAAAATTAAAATCATGCAATGACTTTGGATCTTATCTAACATCTGTTTTCTGCACCATTTGCAGTGCAGAGATAAGGACAGAAGGAGAATGCAAAAACCAAAAATCAAAGATGTGTAATGAAGAGGCAGCCGCATGAAAAAGGACACCTTGTGATGGTTCCTGTTCACAGACACAAGAGGAACAGACAAATAGGACTTCTGATGCTCAGCATCCTCAAAAAAAGGGCAGGGGCTGAAACTTGACAAGAGACAACTCAAACATGCAAATATGAGCCTGACCTTCCAGGAGTCATAGGACCAGCTGTTTCAAGCCAGATTCCTTTCAATTTATTGTGAGGATTCAGAAACCACAGACCACATTCCTGACCACTCTTGGCAACCAAAGGGCCTGAAATTTACTTCTTGCAGAAGAAGCTTTCTCATGTGATCTCAAGTCCAACAGCTGCAGGCTCCTACCTCACGCTCCCAAGTGCCCGAAACCTTTAGAGTAAAGGAAAGACTTGGAAGGGCAAACAGTGGACCAAGTGGTAGTTTTGCAAGTAGAGATGGTCACATCCTTGTTCAAAGGACTCTGTGCTGCTCCAGACTACTGTTTTTTGGACAAAGGAGTCCTTCCAACATGAAAGGTCAGAGGCAACAATGCCTAAAAGCTTTGAAATCATTCAAAGACAGGCAACCAGGACCAGAGAAGCAGCTAATATTAAAAAAAAAAGCTCATTTGCTGAGCAGAGGAAGCTACGTAAGTGATGAGATGCTTTCTAAAAAAGCTTTCAAGTAGATAAATCATAGCATGAAAGAGCAGAAGAAAGGAAGAAACCTTGAAGAGCATCACAAGAGCTCATGCATGGCTTTTAGTTTCAGCGTCAATCCTTGCAAAGCAAGTAACAGGAGTCCTTGCTGATCATGGAGGTCCTTATGCCATACCAAGACTTCCAGTACAAAGTAGTACTTTCTTGAGTCCACAATCAGACAGACAACCAAGAAGCAAAGAATCCCTACTGGTGGGCAGCAAAGTTTACTTCATAGTGGAGACAATAACTACATCAGATTAAACATACCCTTTCACAAACATGACTAATAGCTCTTTAATTGTGGTTGAAATAATGAGCAAGTACTGTCTCCTTGTACAGACTCACCTGAGACAAGCACTCAAATCCAGTGTTAACCACAATTTACCTTTTGCCTTTTTAGAGTCAACATCTGGCTAAACATTTTCAGGGTCTATTTGCAACCCAGGGACTGACATTATTTTATTTAAAAGAAGGTAGGCTGCATTATGATGGCATTTCATCTGTAGCAGGCTCATAAAGCCATTGAAAAATGTGTCACTCCAACTGCACAGTGTAAATTTGTAGCAGAAAATCAACTCTCAGTCCAGCTGTGAAATTTGAGTAGCTGACTATTACAGAAGCAATCCCTTGAAATTAAGGTACATCTACACATTGACATGAGAAGCAATTATGTTCATCAACATGACAGTTCTATTTTACTTGCTTGAATTTCTGAAATGTCGTAGGTTTTAAAAGACAAGGTTAGAGTTTCGAGAAAACTGCAGCGTTGTTGGCCTCACTTTACTTGGTATTCTGCATCAATAAGTTAATGACCAAGAGACCTAGAGACTGGGACTAGATCTCCTTAAGTCTACTAATTGTAGACTTACTGAATCAAAATAGAGACAGATGGACATTCTATGAAATGTCTGACTATTAATGTTCTTTCCCAATTCTCTGAAATATCCAATGCAAAACAAGTTTAATTATACTGATCTGCAGCACAGCAGCAAGCATGTGTCTATTAAAGCCCTAATTTAAAAAAAAATCGCCTTTCAATGGTAAAAAATGGTAAAATCACCTTTCAGTGGTAAAAACCTCTTTTCATAGGTTTTGAGCCATAAAAACTCAAAGCATTACAAACTTCTGCTAATGCCCTCAAGCTGTGATTTCACTTATGTTAGTAGCTGCTGGACTCTGCCCAGTTTTCTGAAGATGAACAGAAGATGAACCTTCCCTGAAGTCCTGTAAAGAGTAAATCACAGTACAAGTGAGACTAAGAACTTAACTGGAAAAGCAAATCCAGTCTTGCTGATTTTTAGAGCAGAAGCCAAGCATACGCTCAGACTAGAGAAGTATGAAGAAACAAATCAAGGACTCGGGCTGCAAGAAACAAGAGAAGGGAAAGCTCTATTTCCCATGAAGCGCTAGTCTCTTGGAATAAAAAACATCCACAGACAAAACAAGATGCTTTTACGCATCTTTAATGCATTCCCATCCACCACTGACACAAAGCAAGACTTCAAAAGCATCATAGCTGCAAACACAGGTCACGATGCCCCAAAGCATCCAACCAGTCAGTCTTCAAGTGGCTGTTGAACTTTTACACCAAGGTGATACTTAAGAATGAAGGGCTGCAGGGTGATGCAGGAGCTATCCCATCATCTAACCTAGGGCAGCAGAGGCACTGAAGGGAAAAAGCCTATCTGCAATCCCTTTATTTTTCCTCCTCCCTCAAGAATGCAATCCTGCCAAACAAGGTGGCCACTGCAACCAGGTGGGAAAGTCGATGAATATTTGACACGTGCCACAGCCAATCCACAGTCAAGATGTTAGCACCTTTAAGCTCTGCACTATCTCAGACAGCAAGACAAAACTTCCCTTTCAAATCCCATTTTTCCAGTGCCTTGAAGCTGTCCCTCTAAGCACACCTGCATTACAGGGAGCTTTGACGATCTCCCTCCTGCAAAACACCACTACCATATCCCGAGGATGCTGCCAGCAGATGCGCTCGCATTACCCTCGGGGGCTGGTTAGGGACCCTCTGCAGGACCAAGGACAGGGAGGAATCCACACCTCCAGCTGAACTATCCACCCACCACAGCAGTGTGTTGAGGACACCGGTCAAGGAAAACAGGGGGAAACAATAAATCTCAGCTCTCCTCCCTTCCCTTCACCCTCCTTCCCCAAGAGGTGAAGGGATATGGCAGAACACAGCATCAAAGCTCACCATAAAAACCTCAGGCACCTCAAATTTCCCCCTGGGCACTTCAAGTGCTACATTTGTGTTTATTCCTCCATGTTGTACCAGAAAATACACACTGAAGAATAAGAGCAGCAACTTTAAGGGGTTTCAGGAAACTAGTAGCTGAGTCCATGCAGAATCCCCTCCTTCATTCAAACCGGCCTCAAAACAAAAAAATTTCAGGAAGCTGCTATGGTTTGACTCAATCTTTAAGAGGAATAATATTGATACACATGTGTTTTGAGCCTATTTGACAAGATCAGGATGAGGTTCCATACAAACACTTTTTTAAAAAAAAAAAAAACCCAGAATCCCACAAACAAAGGTTGTAGTCATTAAGAGGAGACTACACACCAAATTATGTTATCCTAACTTTAAAGGAAAGTTACAGGTGTTCTTAGGTTCAGCATAATCCAATTGTTCATCTTCAGATGCTCCTGCTGGAAGACACGCTAATACAAGCCATCCATATCACTAAAGTCCTGAAGCAAGAGTTTAGAAGATTTGTGTGTTCAGTAAAATGCACAAGACTTCCACAACCCAAAGCAGACCTAAAACTGACAAATTCGTAATCTGGAGGAAAAAAAGAAAAAAGAGAAAGATGATTCCTTTTTTCCTCTCCCATGATGGTTAAGGATAATTTAATGTCCAGCCCACAGAAGTCCAAATGACAAAACATTTGCTGGCCCTACAAAAGCCTTATTATTTATCACCCTGCCCTTAATCGGTTTATCTGTCTAAACCAAAACCCCAGGGCACATCTCAGATTGAGGATTTAGAGACTCGAACCATTCAAAAAAAGGTATCTTTATATTTCAGAGCTCTTTGATGATGCACGTGTGGTTGTCTGGAGTGCAGATACTTGGATAGCTCAAATCCCCAATGTTCTGGTACACTGCTGCTTTGAGATGGTCCAGGAATTTCACATTCCTGATCACCTTCGGTCTTGGTGGTTTATGGCAGATGCTTTATGCTCCATCTGGTTTTCATTCTACACAGATCCTTAAAGAATTCATCCTAATTTCTGGTTTCTGGGAAGAAATGGCACATACTAATATATATAGGTTTTTAAAAATCCTCTTTTCCCCGTATCCTATTTGAAAGAGCAAAACTGCTCTTAAGGCAAGTACTTCACTTTCGAGCAGCAGTAGTTCTGGAGTTTCATTTGGTTCATTTCTGCCTCTTCCACTCTTCAGAAACTGTATAACAATGCACTGACACTTTTTAACATATATTCACATTTTATACCAAAACGATTTTTCTGAAGTGTTTGTAGTGCTGGATTCTCACTATGACAGTATTTCATCACTCAGGGCAGATGCAACCAAGGGAACAATTCTTTCAAGCTAGAAAATCCCAGCACCTTGTTTGGGTGAAGCCTGATCTGCTATGTACATCAGTTCATGGAAAGCTTGTGGACCTAGCTATAGCTGACAGCCCCAGGGCTGAGAGGCAGCACACAGAGGTTAATTTGGATGCACGCAGAGCCAGAATGTGGGCCCTGAAATGCATTTTCAGATCGGCTGAGAGTCAGCATTGGCTGCAGGACCATCGTATGACACTTTTGTCAGGACACTGACAGTCATAGGTAGAGCAAGCACTGTCTTGAGATGAACATGGGTCCCCACAGGATGCTTCTCCCTGAACAGCAGTCCTGCAGCACTTCTCTTCTGAATTGCTTCAGTATCCCTTTATAATAAAAAGTTAGACTTTGACAGCCCTACAGAGCAACAGCAATAGAAATGAAGTGGCCATAACCAACTCCAGAAGCATCCAGATTAGGATCTTGAGTCCCCTACCAGATCTGGTTCCAGTGATGCACGTATCAAGAAATAATTTTTCTGTTTTATCAGACTCCTTGGCTGCTACCCTGAAAATAATTTCTTGTCCCCATTCCTCCTCAACGTACTCTAAAATCCCCAGAGAATATAGCATTAGCTTTACTTCAAATGGAGCCTGCCTGCCTCACCCCAAGCCTCCTGTAAATAGTTTCTTCCCAGCAGTTACAAAGAACGTGGAGAAAACATCCGAAGCACCTGGAGAAGGCATCCAGCACTCAACCACTGCACTAAGCCAGCATCTCATCCCATTTTATTCTTCTCAGCAGAGTGGATACCACCAACCGCAAAATGCATCGTGGTGGATAAAGCATTCCTAGTCAAAGCTGGATTTTTGTGGGAAGCAACTACTTTGCAGCTTCCCCAGACATATGGCATCTCCTTCAGCCAAGCACCCAAACAGCTAATTGCTCTGTTTCTCTGCTGGTGATGACCACCTTTGTTGAAATGTAGTAGGGAACTCGCGTCCATACCCTGCTCATGCTTGCTCTGAAGCTTAAGCTTCTGTGGAAACTGGCTTTGGACTAGAACACTTGTCTGCAAAATGGGGCTCAGGTATGCATCTTATTTTCTTATGCCAGCTCCAAGAGAGATTGCCCTCAGCAGAGGTGCAGTGGGGAAGGCTGGGACACTGTGGCTTGAGCAAAGGAGGATTTAACAGGAGGAGAATGTCTGATAGAGCCCCAAGATTCTCCCTGCCTACACTCGACATCTTTATTTTATGCAAACTTTCTGGGTTTGATATTTGAGTATATTAACCAAATCCCCAATAAGCTGTAAGAAACTGAAAATCTTTTGATGTCAGGCTGAGACTCTAATCATGGTTTGCCCTGAAGACTTTTCACACCCTTAACGAATCTCCAAAAGTGAAAGTTTAAAAGTGAAAAGGGAGAAAGTGACTCTTAAAACCAACAAGGCCATTGTGGGAGCTATATAAAGCCTGAAACCTGAGGCTCAATATAAACACTGTATTGCTGCTCTTATGATCTGGCTACAGCAGACAAGCTATATCCTGTTTTTAAAAGCGCCAAGCTGAAGTTACTGCAGCTCAGATTTTGTTTAAACATTCTCAACTCCCACAGTACTACCATAATTGTTATTGATGCTGGCTTGCAAAGACAGCAGAAAGGGCCTATTAGGCCAGTGCTGACTAATTAGGTTGCAATGAGTTGATCTGTGTCTACACACGACAACAATCCATCCATTTAATCGCCTCATTGCTTAATAAAAATTAAAATCCTCATCTACATACAGCTAGCATCGTCATTAAAGGAACACTGCAAGATTACCATGTATAGTGTGCCACACTGCCTAGTCACAGGCTTTTGTCAAAATATTCTTTTAAATAAGAACAGAGCTATTACATGTACCAAAGAACACATTCAATGCACACTGTAAACAGGACATCGCATCACAAAAATTCAAAATCAGGCCAATGCTTTCATAAACATTGGCCAACATACCGTCAGTGAAGTCCAAAGCGTACACTGGAAATCTTCGTGCAATGTCATCAGAAATCCCCTTGCCAACATTGAGAAACTCATGCAACTAAAGAAAGGAAGGAAGTGCTGTGTCAGTTTAAAGGCTCATGCATTGTTAAAGAGATTAACCTCCTTATTCAATACTGATAGGAGCAAAACTGGTCATTTTGAATAGGGCATTCAAATCAGATTTTGTAATGATAATAAAAATAAACTCTTTGCACTTCAATTTATATCCTCAAAAGCATTGTAAAAGAGAAAATCCCCCAGATCACCCTGCGTTCCTCCCTTCCTTCCCTTTTCCCCCTCCCATTCATATCTGTATCCCTGCTTTGCAGGTGAGGGAGCTGATACACAGCATGACCCACTGAAAACACCGTGGCCAACAGCAGGATTAGACCTTGAGTACCCTCGGGTTAAACATCAGGTCAGAGATGCCTTTTCCTATTCCTCTAGCCAACTTCTTTTTGTTTAGATGCCACCACAAAACTCTTCCCACAAATCCACCTGAAGCCTCTGAAAAGGGATCCCCAGCAAGTGCTCCCTTCCTTCACATTGCCATGGGAAAGGGAGACCTCAAATAGATGTAGTAAGGGAACGAAGACTGTCTACACCTCAAACTCTGCCAAAAGGGAACAAGCTTAAACAACTTCACATAACCAAGCCATAATTTCTGCCCATTAAAAGACAGTAAGATCATTGTGAAAGGGTTCCAAAACCTCAACATGTTCCCTTTTATTTCTGGTTTGGGGGCCTGCAAGGCACAGTATGATTGTTTATATGATCTGATGCTCACCACAAACAACAAGGAGCTTTTCAGAAACTGTGACAGCTGCTATTGACTTACAGCCTCCCAATTCTCACAACTACATCCTTACATAAAGCACATGGAAAGCATCAGAGTAGGCAACACTTGCAAATGAGGCACCTGTCAGATTTTTTCCTGTTATCCTCAACTCAGAGTACACATACTACTCTGAACATCAAATGCACCTTCATACAGCGTTAATTACCCCAGCTGTCTCATCTGAAACACATGTTTGTTGCAGAACTAGACACAGAAGACTTATAACCTCTGCTAGGGAGTGTAGAGGTGAGGAAACCACAGATCCAAAATTTACACCAACAGATCATCTCAAAACAGCATGGACATCTTCCTTTGCCTGGTTCATGTGGAAACTGATAAAAACTACTGCTTTAGAAAGGACTTGACACTACAGTGCTCATTTAACAGACTACAACACAACTTTGCCTTCTCTCATGGGACTCACCTGCTTTGCAGTGCCTGGAAGATCAGAGCCGTAAGTAAAACACAACAAGGAAACCTCTCCTTTAGAAGGAATACACTGGGCACAGCAAACACCAGGGTTTGGGGTGCAAAAGGTACCACAGAGGACCAGCTCCTTTATCAGTGACAATGACATCTTATATGTCAGCTACTTAAGTCAGTTCTGTTGTGTTTTGCCAATACACCTGTATTATTTTAGGACAGTTTTAACTAACCTGAATGATCAGGATGAAGAGACAGACGCCAGCATAACGTCTGCATTTTAAGCATTTCTGAAAAAGCTATGAGCTTAAACCATATTTGGAGGCATATTTAGACATCAAAGCCATATGCACTTGAAAAGCAATTTAATTTCCCCCCTCCCGCCCTGCCGAAAGACATTCCTGAAGGCACGAGTCAGAACAGAGAATCACAATAGCCTTAATGACTAATATGTTTACTTGTCTCACTGCAGTGAGTATGGGGAAAATGATGCTCGGCGTATCTCATCTTCCAGGGAAGAAGCCAGACGCTTGCTGCTGGGCCAGGGAGGGAAGGGGTACTCATGCACATTGCCTGTTCGTAGGCAGCGGTAAGCGTGCAGAAGAGAAAAAACACTGCCTGCCTTCTTGTCCCACAAGGCGCTTGCGGCAAGTTTGAGAGAAGGGGAGGCAGTGGGTTATGTCCGAGACCCCCAATTCCTTCATGCATTTATTTCTTGCACATGTGCAAGTTTAGTCTAGGTGGGGCATGGATGTATCAAGCTAAATCTCATGAGTAGCTAAGTATGGGGAAAGATGTTTCTTCTGTATGGCTAATCCTCCTCTTTAATTTCCTCTCTGCCTACTAACCTCATACTCAACTTGGCTTGCACTGAGGAGAGAAAGGACCAAGTTTACTGACCTCTGAAGTTACTTTGCCCTTTTTGATTTTACTTTTATCCCCCAACCTACCCACCATGCATGTTCATCACCTAACTCTACTCCAGACATGTTTCAGTCTGGCTTTTGCCTCCTGCCATCTTCTGAGCTTGCACCTCATGAGGTTTCCAAAAATCTTGGGAAGGACAATGCTGACATTTCATTCTTACCCTTTTTGATTTGCTTCCTCATACACTACGGTGCTGGGAATTTCTTGGACTGCCATTCCCTGCTTATTTCTCCTTCAGCAGATCAAGTTTGGCTGACCCATTGGCTTTCCACTCCTTCTCGTGGTGGCAGCTCTCCCATGGCCCTGTCCTCTTTTTGATTTAACATCCTTGGTACTAGGTGGCCTTATTCAGAACACCTTTCTGTCCCAGAGCTACATCCCCCATCAACCTCAAGGCTTATTAGCCTTTAGGAACCACAACTCAGGTACCCCAGCACCAAATCCTCCTTCAGTCTCCTATTCTCCTCTTCTGCAAGTCCTTCCAGTGCTTTGCCCATATTGCTCCTGATACACAAGGGGGGAAAGAGCAGCAAAAAGGAGCACACAAAAAAAGCCCTAGACAAAGTTAATGGATTTTCTCCTTTCTATTTCACAAATCCCTCCAAGTCTCTTGCCACAAACAACTGTTGTTTGGGTTAGAGGCTAAACCAGTACTACAAGTTACACAAACAGAAAATACCTGCTCCAACACCACTAACTCTTTCTCAGCCTTCCCCCTAAAGTACTGCAGGGCGCTGCACGACTATTTTGCAGACCAGAGACATGTGCCACGCTCCCTCCTGCCAATGCTGAGCTGACATTGCTCAGCAATCCACACAGGTATCAAATGGACACAAAATCACAGCCAGAAGGCATCACAATTGTTAAGGGCTCCTCCACAAACAAAATCACAATTAGATGCCTCAGTAAACAAGAGGATTTCAGGCTGACTGAGTATGTAAGCCTTGCCTAAATAATCCTCCAAGATGAGCGAATGCAAACTGACTGTGCTGTAGGCACAGCATGGTATGCAACTGTCATGTTCAGTATTTTAGCAGAGGTAAAGACAAGCACTTGCAAAAATCCCACTCATACACAGAGCATTTGAGGCCCATTTCTCTCCCATCACTGCAGGGCCAAGGGAAGAAGGGAGGCAGGAGGCAGATTTTTATGCTACCAAGAGACTACCCTCCTGGCCCCTACTGAGGGCTCACTTGTAATAATACAGTGGCTCTGGATTAGGGTATTTATTTCACCAGGGGTGGTTCACAGGTTGAAATTACACCCCGGTCTCACATGAATTTGTGCTCATATTAAACGCTTCCTTTCTAAAAGGCTATTGCACAGGGCAGGCAGAGCGGGAGGAGATGCTGCTGGAGATGGCTGTCATAGGAACCAAGGAATGCAGACTATGATCTCAAATCAACCTCACCTCTCCAGGCAAATCTTTGCTTGCCAGGAAAAGAAATCTCCATCCCAGTTCTTAAGGTCTATGCTGGCAAGGTGGGGTGGGGACAGCTTCTTCCAAGAGACATGAGAAAGCAGAGTTACTGCTACACAGGCAGCATCTCCTAAGAGCTGAAGGATAAGATATTTAAAAAAAATGCTAAACTTTTACCAAATCCAGACCAAGAATGGTCAATGCCAAGAGCAAGCACTAAAGAAACCAGTGTCACTATCTACAGCACTGGCTCAGAGCCATCAAAAATCTGCCTGGCCACGACTGCTTGTGCAGCAAGGCAGGTAGGAACCACCACTTCTCAGGGCCAACACCTACAAGCTCAGTGTTGCATCCAGCCCTCCTGCTCACCAAGACACAGAGCAGAAAATCCTCTACAGACATTTAAAAAGGGCTAGTTTTGCAGAAGACTTCAACTGCTCTACCAAAAACCCCTTTGAACCAAGTGCAAAGGGTTAAACGTACTTTACCTAAATTACATTACTGCAACTACTCCAAATACCACCACTCTGAATGGCCTAGGTTTGAAGAGGGTTTCAGGACTTGCTCTGCAAACTTAAGAGCAGGTACGGAGCCTAGCAAAGTTCAAAGCACTACCTATAAGCAAAGGGATTCTGTAGGAAAAAAAGTGAGCTTTGCTCATTTCCAGATGTGCAGATCAAAACCCTTTAAGTCTATTCCAGGGGGAAAAAAAAGTCATAAGTTAACCAGCTTCTGCACTGTAGGCAACCCAAAGCTTTAAGGTTACTTGTAATTGTATTTGCAATTCAGGGACAGGAGCAGCAAGCTAGAGATGGTACAGTTTGTTTTTCAGGTATGCTGTCTGGTTACAGAATGAATTTCTGAACGGAAAAGCAAAGCAACGACCAATACACAGGAAATTCCAGAAAAGAAAGCTGAATTACAGCATTTCCCTCGAACTTTAGAGTACAAAGCAAGTAACATTTTACAGAGCTACAGATCAAACAGGGAGAAGTCAGGCCAAATACTGACAGGCAACTTAAGTGAAATTACCATGCAGGGATGGCCAAGAAGTCTTTTGGCTGCACGAAAGACAAGCAGCAACTTCTTCAGAGACTTCTGATTGTAAGGATTAAGTACCTTGGACTGACAACGCACAGTGATCCATTAATCCCACCCTTGACTAAGCATCTGGAATCAAACTCCTGTAACCATTTCAGCCCCCTACTGCTCTGCATCCCTTCAGCACCTGCCTCTTTGAAGTGCTTGGGGTTTTTTTTTGTTGTTTTTTTTTTTTTTTTTTTT
>RSEF01000004.1:96581320-96605099 GCA_003993805.1 Himantopus leucocephalus
TTTTTTTTTTAACAGCAGGAGCTGGGAAGGTGGACATACACACAGCAGCCATTTGTAGAAACCTCAGTGCTGAGAGCTTGCTGGGATAGCCCGATAGATGCAAGCAGCGCAAGCGCTTCATCTCCTTATACAAAAATCCTTGCAATTATGCATTTGGAACCCAGTGAAGCAGGGGCATGGCAGGAGACATTGGCCAGCCTTACCTTGAGTGGCTTAGGACCATGCAACTTGTGACCATCGCTCATCGCCGAGGGTCTCTGATTCACCACCGTCAACAAGTGGCGTTGGTGGACTAAGGCTTCCTTGAACTCCTCTTCAGTTTTGGTTTCTAGAAGTTTCTGCCGAAAGGTTATGTCTGAAAACATCGTGGCAAAGGTCCTGCCCACTTCTGTGGCTGTTTTGGTGCTTTTCTGAGTGAGGGAAAAAAAGACAGAAGAAAACCCTTTTAAAACTATTTCCTTTCACTTCCAAAAGGTAAAACCACAGGTTTTCTCCATTGGAGAACTCTGAAGAGCAAGCTGCCTGGCTTCCAGAACCCCAGAGACACCTGGTGGGGTTGGTGTGTTCGTTCCACAGCAGGATCCTGTGAAGGCATCAGCATACAGGCCCTGACCAGAGGCACTGAGTCTTACTCGATCGACTTCCCAGAACTGGAGCCAAACCTAAATCATGCTGAGCATACATTTTATCCCTGGACTCCCTTCAAGGCTGCTAAGACTAAACAAGAGTCTTTGCTATCCTACAGCATCTCAGCAATACTGCTACTGAGGCGGAAAGACACTGTAGTCAAGGTTCCTGCAGGTAGAAGTGCCCTGATGTCTTTTCCGGAAGACTGAAATTATTGGGCACATCTGCTTCATCAGTTTCCTATTTTCCGGGCATTAAAAGTCAATTCAGTTGGCCTCTCTGGAGCAATTCTGGCAACACAAGTGGAGATTTAGAGCTCTCAGATAAAGTAACTACTGGCATGGAGGAAAGCATAGGAAAGCAACAGCTGAGCACACTCACAAGCACCACTGGAAAGGACAGGAGACTTACAAACGTGAAAAAGGAATGAGTGCCTATTTGCAGGCTTTAACATTTCTGTGAGCCACAGGCACTATCTTTGAGGGTCCAGCTTCAACAGTATCCAAGCCCACTTTTTATTGCTCCAAACACCTTGGATATTAGATACAAGGGAACAGTAGACTGAGCTTCCTGAATCCCTGCACAAACCCAGCAAATCCAAGCTCTGCAAACCCTGACCTGTTCAACTGCTTGTACCACTTTGGTCAGGACAGATAAGATACTTGCTAAAGCAGTTATGCAGAATCATAGCTCATTAAGAGCTCCTTTTGATGCAAAGTTTTAACCCCCCAACCTTAGCTACACTCAGCGCTCATCATGCAGCAACTGCTAGAGACACCCAACCAACCACCCGCCTTTGGACAGCCTCCAAGCTGCTCACATTACTGTGAACAGTGGTAGCAAGCATATGTGATTGATCTGAATTAGTTTTCATGATTCATAATAAAGCAGATGAACAAATTTTTCACAAACAACCAAATAAGTCAGTGCTGCTTGACAAAGAGGTATGGACACATAGGTGGCCCTGCACTAGTCCCAAAATCATCACTAACACTATACTTGCTCCATCACTCACACCGCCTTGCCTTCACCTCTCCATCACAGGGAATGTCCCTTCAGACACACTTGCTAGGACACATTCAGTTTAAGTTTCTAGGGAAGGATTTGGATTTAAGTGATGACAATCTGCTCTGGGAGTTACTTTTACAGTAAGTTTGGTCCTTTCAGACTGAACCAGCCTGGATTTGTCATCACAGGGTAGGCTTCTCCTTTCACGTCTATGAAGCAGCGGTCCTTGGGCTGGATGCTGCAAGGGGTTACTTCAAGCTGCTCAACACCGCTCCTTTTCTTTGCTTTCCCAGAGAGATAAGAACAGTTTGGAGGAAGAGCACAGATTTGCAAGAGAACTCAAGTTTTTTCCATCCTCCATATTAAACAAGGCCAAGAAACTGGATTCTTCAACACAACAGATGCCTATTTTCTGGGCTTCCCCTCCTGTCCCCAAGCAAGGCTCATTTAATCTGTTACTGTCAGCAGGTTAATTATTTTAACTGCTGTACCAGAAATACGTACTTGGAGCTGGCTAGATAAACTCATTTAAAATAAAAAGCATATTGGCAACTGCAGCTCTGCTTGGCCTCCACTCCCTTTCCTTAATTTGATGTTGTCCATTGGAATCACAAACTTTCAGGATACAAGCGGATGCAGAGCTGTTCGCTGGGTGCTTTGCACGTAGCTGGCTAGAGATAAGCGAATTGCCACACAATGAAAGAGATCAATGCAATTGCATCCAGGTTCAGTTGTTTGCCTGCTTCTTTTTATAAGGAACATCAATATGTTTTCAGCCTGTTGGGTGTGAGATCTATGCCAAAAGCATTGAAATGCTCAGTTGGGAAAGATCTGCCAGAAATCCTGGGAAATAAGGAAACACCAGTATTTCCATTTAAACAGGGGTGGTGGTGGAGGGAAGAAGGAGACAGAGCAACCAGACTAGAAGGTCCCAAGGTCACACAGATAGCATTCAAGAGCAGGAAATTGAATCAGGATATGTCCTGTTTCAGACAAGGTCCCCAACCTCTCCAGCACCTCCAAGAAGCACAGACCTAGTATCCCCAAGGTGTAAATAACCAGCCTAAGTGTGAAAAGGTCTTGAGCTTTGAACCGTTCAACCATTAGCTAGAAGAACACACCATCTTGATCAAGCCAGAGCTTTCTAGGAAGACAGGATGGTGATCCCCAATTGACCTTGATGCCCCCCTGTGATATTGCAGTAAATGTGTACTACTATGTCACTTGTTGGCCTTGTCTACACCAAAGAAGCAGTAAGGACGCTTGAGCAAGCTTTAACCTTGCTGCTCTGAGTGCCAAAAGCTATGAAAACACATCCCAAAGGACCTCAGCACAGTCTGACCTTACAGGCACCCCAGGTCCCAAGTACTCTCACCCGTACTGCAATAGAGCTCACAAAACTACATTTTCCTCTTGGTTACATTAGTCCATCTACAACTACTGCAACCACACCTGCAGCGTTACTGTCAGTCCCCTCAAGAAGGTTTGCTGGGAAGCAACCCAGACCTCTGCAGTGGGGTATCAGCTCTAGACTTGCAAGAGCCCTTCACAAGCATGGCTTTAACCAGGAACAGCATTCCTTACCTCTAAAAGTAGTAGCTAAACTGGTAAAGCTGTAGGGGGAGAATCTGTGAAGAATTACATGCATTATGCAAAAAGCACATGAGGACTACAGACACACTTGATCTGCAGTGTTCTCCTCCCAGTTAGGCTAGAGGCCATTCTCCAGTATGAGATGAGGATGCAGCTGACTAATCTACCCCTCACAGACAGTGTTAGAATAAACCATCTTGACTACTGCCGGGAAGATCTCAGGCCTTTTCACATCCCCTTCTGTTTTGAAAAGAATATGTTGTCATTAACCCTAGAAGGAGACCAAGGAAAAGCAATCTTGGGAGAACCCTCTGAAGCACCACAGCAAGCGAGAGCGCAATACTCACCATTTTAGGAGGAGCCAGGACTAATATCACAAATCTCACTTCACAGGAGTTTTCACCCCAGTTCTGAGGCCTCTCCAGGCGGCTGATGCAAACATGACGTCGCTGAAGGGACTTTATAGTGCAACTGTCAAGGAAGGTAGCATTATTATACATGGCACTGACACATGGCATACTGTCTCCTGGTGTGCAAGGTTTGTAAATACACACTTCCACTTCAAGAAACACAAAATGTTGTTGGTTGTGCAAGGATCACTTCTGAAATCTTGAACAGTGACTTAAAGTTGCTGTTAGCCCAATTCAGCTAACTTTTGTAGAATTTGACATCCATGGTTTTATAGGAAATAACTTTCAAGATTTCAAGGTGTATTCTTCCTCTTCCCCTATCTGCTTTTTAATAGCCAAGAAACTAAAAGAGAGCGCAACATACCTAGTACTTGCAGTGCTAAAGAAGCTTCTACAAAAAAGCTCTCTTAGGAAAAAAAAACCCAACACCTACGTTATTGGAAAGCAGTTTGCACTTCATTTCACCTGATCTCCCAAAGTACTTTTGGAAACATTAAGGCAAGGTACCAAACCAACATATTTCCACTTTTGCCCTGGGCAGATCTGTCTCTGAATGGCTTTCCCTGTTTGCTCTCAGCTGTTATTTTTTTCCCCTTTTGGCACAGGTGTGTTACAGAAACCAAGCTGACCTCCTTGCTCAAGACCTACAGAGGCTGTAGCAGGCAGGATAACCACTGAGGGAAATCCTTGCCTGCAATCCAGCCAGCCCTGCTGGGGATACAATGGCTGTTTGAATCCTACAACAACGACTAGCCACAAGTTGTTTGAAATAAACAGAGACCATCTTTGGAAGCCATGAAAGACCAGGTCTGTCTCTACCCTAAGATATTTAAACAAAGCTGTGATCTGGGTAGCCATCATTTTTCCTGCTGCGAAACTCTGAAAAAGCAGCGAAGTAGCTTCATGCAGTTGCAGAAGGCAGCTAACACTAGCCTGGACTGCAGCTCTCCTGTTCCCATTAAAGCCACCTACTACTTCTCAACTCTTCTGAAAAAGTACCAGTGAGACATGTACACAGGTTTTGCCTATTGACACCAAAAGAGGTATAGAATTGTGCTTTCCTACCCTCAGGGTTTTTTTTCCCCCCTCTCTTTCTGGTTCAAAGTCACTTTGAATTGCTTGCTCCCCCTTTTATTCATCTAGCAAGGGCATATCACAGTCCTCTGTGATAGGAGGATTCATCTCCTGTAACAGTTCTTCCATAATCCTAGCCCATCTCTTTCCTTTTAACATTATTCCCACACCCATGCACCCTGAAGGTTGTTTCAGTAATGGCTCCTGAAGATCTTTGGCTGGAGATGTACTAGTCACGAACACATTACATTTTTCTATGAAGTTCTTAATAACTTGCATAGAAAAATCACACTACCAAGTATTTTCTTACCAAGTTTGACTTACTGATCCCAGATTGGAAGCAGTCTACTTACGCAAATTAATCTGACAAAGGCACTTGTCTGAGAGCAACCAAACAGCTTAATTAGAACAATATAGGTCATGAGCAAGATGACAGTATTTCATTAATTTCCTAAATCCCTTCCACCACAGCCCCTTGTCCTTTGTCTACTCGAATCAGCTTTAGAACGGAAAAAGATCAAGGCAGGTCCTAAGGTTAGGAATAAATCTCTTCCAAGGTAACTGAAAATAGAGCACAAGCTATCTTCTCAGCTAAACCTGTAGTTTGGACCTGAAACAATCCTCGTGCTTCCCTCCCATCATCACTGGTTTTCACAAGCAAATCAAAGCCCCCTGTAGCAATTCTGCTGTGGCTAGACAGCATACAAGCCTCCTTGTGCTACAGTTCAACAACACAGTGGGGAAGATACATGAACTCCAGGCTTTATACTAACAGGAGAACCTTCAAGTGGTCTAACACCTTCAGTCCTCTCACTTTGATCCACCTGAACTGGTCAACAACAGTGAACAGTTAATGCACCGTTAGCAAAAGTTACCTTTATTTTGTGCTCTGTTCTCAGCATTTTCATACCTCAGCTGTTGAACTCACCGAGTAATTGAAAGGAAGGCTTTCTGGGCGTTTTGAACAACATTTCTGTTCCGGAGATGGCCAGAAGCAAGTATTAGGTACCTATTGTTCGTACAGCTGTACTAGTACTTTCCAGACATGATCTCTGTCCTACCACAGCAGTACCTGACCCTAGCAAGAAACTACTGCAGTACGAAGCATGGCCAGAGAAGACTTATTACAGGGCAAAGGCTGATCACACCAGCACATGCCTCAGGCCCTGAAGCGGGGCAGGATAGCAAGGCATGCACATGAACGTAAGTTTATACATGTTGTGGAGGTACGAGTTACCAGCTACCTCTCAGCACTGCTGCGCAGCAGTACCTACTTGCCTGCACCCACCCCATCTGAATAAATCCAAGAACCGAAACCTCACAAAAAAACCCCAGAATTTCAGCTTACTCCTACCCAAGTCAGGAAGGCCAACATGCAGGAGCCCTACTCCCCTAGCTACAACATAAGTCATGTTGCAATATAGCAAGTTATTTAGAAAAAAATCTATTATATAGTGCAATAATTAAGCAAGCCACACGGGTTCTTCTGTAGCTAGCTTTCTCCCCAAAGTGACAGGGTTATGTTTCAGCTCCAGTAACTTGTCTCTAAGGCTGTACTTTCCAGAGATGACAGTTCTGCCAACAGTGCCAGTCCACAGGGCTATAACATCACTTCAGCTCAAGAGCTTCGCTTCTTGGGTATGGACCAGAAAACTTGACTCTTTAGAAGGCTGCTCTTTGTAACTGAATCATTTTCACATACAAGCTAATTTTCCTGGCAGCCACACCAAAACCTTGTGTTTCTCCAAATCAGGAGTCCACTGTTTCCTTACCTTGAGGGACTGGAAAAGTGTGCAACAAGAGGATCTCGCAGTGCTTAGGCAGTATTGGAAGATTTAGCAACACTGAGCACATTCTCAAGACACAGATGACTGTCACCATTACCCATTTTTATCTGAAAATAGTTTTATCCACAGTGCTGGAGTTTGAGACTTCTCACACCTATGAGACAGTTTTTTTCCAACTCTTCTGTAAAGAGCTCTATTGATACTAACACATGCATCTGAATCCCTGAATCGCTTACACCATTAAAACTGAGTACAAACCACTGAAGAATTTCCAACCTAGTTTAAGACAATGTATGGACACAATTTAAGCCAATAACCTTTACAAATCAGGCTGAGTTGTTTTAGTGAGGGTAAACCAGAGCAAAACAGGTGCCACGAAGGTCTGATGCATTTCTTCCCTCTGCATGGAGGGGACAAACACTGCCTTTGTGCAGAATGCAGCCTCACCTGCACCGAGCCTGGTCTTGCTCTGTTATATCCATTTGTTTGGGGGGGAAACCTGGTGTTTCAGTACTTATAGTGCAAGGCCAAGTCACTTCTGCCCATGTATCATTCAGCGTCTCAAGCTTTTCTTCAAATTCAAGCCACTATTTAGCTGACTCAAATCCTATTCCCTGGGGTAGCACTTCCAGATCCCACTTTTGCTTTAATTCCAGAATCCAGATACAAATATAGTACAAACCAAAACTGCAGTCCCTACTGGACTTGTGCAAATATTTGCAAAGGACAAAAAAAAAAGTTTTCGTTCACATGAAGAAATCCCAAGTTATGCAAGACTGCAGGTAAAATTCAGCATAGTTCAGGCCAAGAGGAGAGCCACTTTTTAAACGAAGCAACTTTTTTCAAGTAGCACTTAAGTAAATTCCCACTAAGGAAAAAAATTCTGAAGGGTAAATAGCCAAAGCCCCCAAAAAAACCTGAGAACCAGCAAGATGTTTTCAGCTGACTCTAAATCAAGTCTGGTTTGGCCAAAGCTTCCAAGTTCCCTTTTGGTTTAGGTTGAGCTAAATTTCATTCTCCTTTGGTTTGGCCAACAAGCTGAAAAATCTATTTTCACCCAGTATTAGTCACACAAGGAAGTGCTGGGCTATGATTTAATGAGATGCCAGGTTGTGTTCTCAGCAATTTTATCTTGATCCTCCAATAATTGAGCTCATAAAAAGGGATTTAAATTATTGCAGGCATTCCTGCTTCGCTGTCCTCCTCCTCTATTTCCAGCCTGTGTATCTAGCAGCATTGAGTGTGGCACTCAGATGGTGAGAACTGGCAATGCTCCACCAAAATCACTGATACACCGAGTCACACACGCCGCAGGTCTGCCCCACGCCCAAGATGTTATCAGAGTAATAACACATTTCTGAAACAAATCATAAAAAGGGTCAAACTATGGAGACCCAAGAGAAACAGAAACCCTCTTTAAATAGGGCAAGAAAGGAAGTTAATTCAGAAACAAATTATCCCCTGCAGTAAGAAAAAGTGCCCAGCAGAGGTAATCAGCTAGCCAGCCTTTTCCTGTCCCAATGCAGAATAACAATGACACTTCTTGTTCTCATCCACTGCAAATAAATCTTCCTCCACCGAGCAGCTCCAGGCACAAGCGTTCAGAAACTAGAATTTGCAGGCGAGGAATGAAGCTGTGACCAGCAAGCCAGCTCACCCGCAGCTTGGCACAGGATTGTTTCAGCAACAAAGTTGCTCCAAGCTGAATATTGTTTTGGACTGGTAAACACACTTTGCTGCGCTCCAGAAAGACCCGCTCCAGAAAGACCCATCCTCTCTACCAGTTAATCTCTCTAGGGAAAAGTTTTTCCTACAGGTCAATGCATAAGGAGGCACCTCCTCCTCCCTGTACACATGCTGCAGGCACTGCAACGAGTCATCCTTCTCTCCAACAGATCTCCTTCAGGAAGATCATTCCTAAGGAAGGGTTTGAATTTGAGAACTCCCTTTTCATAACACAGCACCTGCAGGAGATTCAGCTCTCCAGCATAACCTTGGACAGCCCAACAAGGGTGGCTACAGGCACTTATAAAGAAAATTAACCGGTTCTTTGAACCCAAAGAACACTTAGAGATGATGGTTGTAAATTTTGGAGAAGCAGCTCTTGTTTACAAGACTCCAAATCTTGTCACAATTCCTCTTCCTCTAAAGGATAATATTTGTTTTAAACAGTTGCACTGTGATTTCCCATAGCATCCCATTTTGCTTTTTGAAAGAAGAGGGACTATTCTGAGGAATACACAGTAACTGACACATCTCTATTTGAAATCTATTCAACAGCTAAATCAGAAGCAATATGGCTTTTCTACAGACCCACAAACCTCTGGGTCTGGACAAATCCTTAAATCCATGAAATAGGCTTTGCATTACTTCTGTTGAGAGATCCATTAGTAACGTGTTTCACACAACTATCAGTTATACATTAAATCTGAGAAGTTATTACTCTTAAACTTTACTCTATTTGAACAGCAGTCTTGCTTGATATCCAAAATAACCACACAATACCTGTTTTTGAAAGGCTACCTGGGTTTTTCCAAGTTAAACTCTCCTCCACAGGAATCATTGCAATTACCCACTATATCAGAGTAAGCAATTTTATAGCAACACAGAGCACACAAACCACTAAACCACTCTTTGCTTGCAGAGAGGCTTCTTTCCTCTGCTTTGCCTGTTAAAACAGCTTTAGCAAACCAGTTAAATGCACTGAAAATAAGTCCTTCACCAATCCATGCGCCTTATCAACACAGCAAAAGGAAACGTCTCTTCAACTACTCAATCCCAACTATGAAGCAACTTGCTTTCATGTTTTTCTAAGGATTCAGCTTTGGAAGAAAGCAATTATATCCATCTCCTGGCAAGAATATAGCCTGGAAGTTGCAATGCCTGGGGAATTCCACTCAGCTCAAGCAGCATTTGTTCAATAACCTACACAGCTGGTGTTTCTCTCTCCTAGGTGGACATCAAGGAGAGAGAGAGATCTATCGGCAGTCAGTTAACAGTTACTTTAACATCTTTAGCATTAGGTATCCTTCACTCCAAGGGAAAAATAAAATAAAAAAAAATAAAACCCAGGCATTTGCATCTCCATTTGTCAGACAGTGAACGAAAGAATTGGGTGTGATGAGACTTGGCTTGTGATGACATCAACTTCTCCTTATATTCTCCATCAGATAAGGGGGGGACCTCCTTTGGGCTTTTTGAGCCAGAGCTGTGCAACACCAAAACCAATAGTTCTCACAGGGCCTTCTTCCCCACCTTTCCTGATCCAGAGACACAAAGCATCCAGTTTACCTCCTCCAGGCTCATAGGGAACTCTGAGCACCCTCTGCTGCAGTCATTGCATGCTGGAGGGGTACCAAAGCACCTCCCCTAAGCTCCTACTAACAGCAGAGCTTCCTCATGCTAAATAGCTGCTTAAGTGTGGGGATAACAGTCCATCACTCCCTGTTCCAGGACAGGTCTGGCTATCCCTCATCCCAAGGTCTCTAATGAAACAATCAACCAGCAGCTTCAGAGTGAAGCAGCAAGAGATGTCCATGCCAGTTTGTGTCTTGCTGTTCTGGCAAATGCTATGAATAGGAGAAAGAACAAGTTGTGTCCACAGTTCCTAAGGTGTGAGATCACGTCCTTGACCGATGAAGCTAATCTGTAACTTTGAAGATTTGCTTTCTAGTTAGAAAACCATCATGTACACAAATACCTAGCAACCTTCATTCTTCTAGAGCTGAAGATTGCTTGTTAGTGGGGTATGGAGTACTGTGCTACTCTCAGCTACATAGAATTTTAATGAAGGAGTCTTAAGGTTTCCATAAGCTTATGTACCCAGGTATGGCTTCAACAAGATCACGTTTTGGTAAAAAAAAAAAAAAAAAAAAAAAAAAATGAAATCTGGAAAACTGGTGTTGTTTCAAGNCAGAAGCCAGTTTTTTCCTGGACTTCAGTGGAACATTCAAATCTTGAGGTCTTCAGTTCCCCAACAGTTTGTTGTCATGTGGCTATAGCCCAGATCCATATGGCACATCTGACCTTGCTGGCAGTTCAATAGACTTGAAACTGTCAGGAAAGCACCAATTCCAGCAGAAGTAGAATAGCTATTTCACCCTAGGTTGTTTTCCCCACAACTCTTCCCACTGAGGATGTCAGATAAAGAGCAACACTCTCTCCAGCACAGAATAGCGCGAACTAAGTTTTTGTGTACATTAGGAATGCTCTTCTACAGCCAGGCTCTGCACAACTCGGTGAAAATACTACACAAGTTTTTTCTTTCTGACTCTAAGATAATTTCAGTTTCAGTATTTCCCCTTGAAATTAATGCAAAAGCAGCACTACCAAAAGCATCTCTGAGCTGCTCTTCCTCGTTGATGTAATCCTATCGTGATACTCAAGCCTGTCTCATCCATTCAGAATAAAAAGTTAGCTAAGGTGCACAAAAAAAAATAGCAGTAGTGCTAATTTAAAATTTAGCAGACAGTGTAGACTAAATTCAAGGATAAAGAACAGCAGATCTCTTAAAGGTTCTTCCCACTCATATGGAGAAATTTTTCATCAACAAATTCCTTTTACTTCAGAGTTTTTGAAGTTGTTTTGCAATCTGACTTCAAGAAAAATGTAAGATCTAAAAATATGGTTCACAATCTGTTGCACAATAGCTACAGCAGAAATACAGTGCAATAATTAGATAATTATAGTTAATAACTCATCACTGCTTTCCCACCACTTTCTTCTCCCTCTTCACAGTAACAAAAGGAAGAAACAAGGAAAGTTTTGCACAAGACACCTTCAGGCTGTAAGCTTATTTTTCAAATCATGTCTTGTCATGGAAGCTAGTATTACTCACGTGGATGCTTTTAAAGCTTTGGCATACTTTCTACGGAAAGGCTGAACCTACCCTTTTCAGCTTCATTTATATAATCACAGCACTCACATCATTACCTCTGGAAACACTTTGTTATTAAATCAACCCTCTCCAAAGCCCTCCACAGAGCCATGTCACATGACATAGTAGAAACTTCCATCCTCTACCCTTCCCAGATTAGGATGTATGTACCTTTATTGCTGCTATCCTACCTATGGCATCCAAAGGGGAGAAAACTGCTCAAAAGCACTCTTTGATCAGTAAAGACCATTTTACTGTATTAACTCATTATCTTCTTTGCGCAAGCTGCTCTGTGCATGCCAGGCGTAAGAGTAGAGCTGACAGTAGCACATGCAGCACAGACATTATCCAGTTTACTTCCTTCACAGAACAGTGCCCTGATATACAATAGTTACCTTTTTACAGAGACCACATTTCTCTCTTTCCTAACAGATTAGAAAGAAGCGTGGGGTTTTTTTGTTGTCTGTTGGTGGTTTTTTGGTTTGGGTTTTTTTGTGGTTTTTTTTTTCCTCCAAATCATCTATTTCCAAGGCAGAATACTCCATTTTTTTTCCCCAGCCATAAGCAGAGGGTAGGAGAACTGCTAGAAGAAGGAAAACTATTGACAGCTGTCCTAGCAAACTGGCTGTGAAGGCTAGAATATGTGCATGCACTCCCTGAGCCTTTAGGCACCTATCCAACATATCCAACATAGTAATTTCTCTGGGAATTAACATATTTCTTGACAACTTGACTCAGAGAGTGCATATGCATAAAGCAAGAGACAGAAGTCAAATCACATTGCTCTGGTTGGCTCAGTGACAGGTTCTGGCCTTCTTCTGTGAAGGGACAGTTTGGCTTGCCCAACACACTCAACTTCAGGACATAATTTCAAAACTTGGTTTTGGTCAAGTGGAAGCTGGGGTGGAGCCACCACGTCTCATCAAATCCCAGGTGACAGAGCTCTTCCTGTCTTAGGCAGGGGTCTGCTCCAATGTTTAACAGTGTTGAAAATTAACCAGTGTCTAAATTGTCAAAGTAATCAGTGTCTAAATAGCGTCAGAATTTCTGAGTTCAGTTTTCAGTTAAAGTTTAGATGTTTTCATCAAAGGACCTAAGAAATCTTTTGGTACAAGTTCCCAGACTTTGGCAGGCAAAATAGTCCATGAACCAGTTTCTTGTCCCTTTCAGAAGTTCCTCTCATTAACATTTCTCAGTAACTAGCATTGTCTGGCTCAGATTTTTTTTCTTCTTCCAGCATTCTTAGCTTGTTAACATCAGATTTTGATAGCATCCAAGAGGCTTAATACCCTATGAGACTGTGGTCACCTCTGCTCAGGCTGCTGCATGAGCATTTGCTAAGAGGAGGAGTCTGTTGCTGAGACTGAGATCCCATGGGCCTCTCCATACACAGATGGAGAGGGCACCACCATCCTGATTAAGAAGGGCACATTCTGAACTGCTATTCTTCCCAGCAGGAGTAAGAGTTACAAGTTTTGAGCAGCTAGTGAATTCTGCTAATCTAACCCAGGTACTTACATGATACAGAGCCAGGACTGCTGATACTGCACCCCTGTGACTGTCGCTGTGACCCCTTGAATTGTATCTGATAAGAGGTGAACTAGGAAAAGAAGAGAGGGAAACATTACAAGCTGTCCATCTCTGGTGTGCAACTGCAAATAACATTTCCTTTCAAATGGAAGCTGAGTACTAAGACCAAGCATACTTATTTATCTGCACAGTGGACTGATGCAAGGGTGGGGGAGTGACAGAGAAAGATGGAAACATTTGTCCTGATGCTTTTGAATTCTACCCTTAAACTATCCACAGCTTGGAAAGAGAGCTGTTTTCTCCTCCCAACATCAACCTACTGCAATATTAGATTAGCATTACTTAACACACACAGAGGACTAGAAGAGATGTTGTCTTCCGACTCCCCTGCCCTCTCTCCCCCTTTTCCTAGTTACTGTTCTCAGATTATTTTATGGCACTGCTTAATTTTTCTTTATTGGCAGAAAGCCTAAATTAAAGAAATAAATGCGAAGCTCTAAGACAGGTAGGAAGAAGTAACCAAAGCATGAACATGCTTACTACATGCTCAGGACTTGACATATCTGTTAAACAAATTCACTCAGGCTGTGACAGTTACATTTGAGGTGCGATGTACATGTTTGTGTATTCATTCCTGTTGACTCTGAAACATCATGGGTGCCTACAGAGAAACAATGCTTAGTTAAGCTTCTTTACATCTTGGGTTAAAAGATAGTGTTTTAGACTATGCTATGACATTTGCTGATAGCTTAAGGTGACACATGAGCCAACAACATTGGCTAGAGTTACCCTAGTTGATGTTCTGGAGGAAAACTAAGGGCGTCTCATCCCTTCCAGTGGGCTGGGAGCACCATGAAGGCTTAGCGCTTCCCAACCAATTACTCATCCAAAGCAGTCAAACTTCCCCAGCCTGTGTGAATTCAGATGGAGAATCACAAGGCAAAGGAGCCATTTCTGAAGGGACACCAGCAAGCATCTCTTCGCTGAAGAGCACTGTACACTTGTCTGAGGACAAGCACACCTAATGGGTCCAAATAGACAAGACACTGAAGTGCTGTAGATTTTTCAACCCAGAGAACACCACATGTCAACTTAATGAAACAGGGGCAAGACTCCACCAAAACATAAAAATCCCAGAAACCTGAGACCCTTCAGCCTGGGTGATATGGAATAATAAAGCCCCAGTGTCAAATGCAACATGCAAGTCTAGGGACCATACAGTAGTGAGTGTTCAACATGCCACCAACGGAAAGGATGGCAACTTAACAGTAACCCACAGGCAAAAGCAAATCAAGAGCTGATTACCATTCCCTTCTCGTGGGGTCCCTGAATCCGTGAATAAAGTGCTCATGATTTTTTCAAAGTTGCAGCTTGGCTCCATGTTCTCAGGATCTTCAGCAAAGTGTTTCAGCATCTCTCGAAGAACATCATCCAAGGAGGTGGCCGTTTCATCAAGGATGATGCTGGCTCTGGCCAAGAACCCATCCAGGTCTCGGTGGGCTCTGACTTCTTCCTCAAAATTCTTTAATTTCAGGTACTGCGTTAAGAAGGGGTCAGAGCGTTAGACAGCTGCACACAATACCTAACAACAAAAGCCTAAGATCTGTGTAGTTCACAAGCAGTTTTGTTGAAGTTACTGCCACCAGACCAATGGTTCTGAAATCACTTTGATTGTTCAGATCACATTATAGAAGAAAGAGTTTTATGTTGTATCGCCAATGCATGGAAGGCCTGCATTTTCAAGTTTTATCTAACAGAATCACTATAGGTGAATGCCTAGGCACCATATACACCCTGACATAGAAAGCAGAATTAAAAAAAAGTTTTGTTGTCTAGGATAAAGCACAGAAGTTACCCTAAAAGCAAAAAGCTTAAGATAGCATTTAAAATCTTCTTTAGGTTTAAATAATTCGAGAAGTTTGCAGAAACATGGGAGAAGTTACTTGGAAGAAATGGAGTCCAAGCTCAGCAGTGTGAAAAAATTACCAGTATGCATCTCAATGCAACCTGACCCAGTTCTCCTCAAGCTGGGAACCATCTCTCCTCAGTGCTCCCAGTTAAGGAGCCTGAAGTGGGAGATGGGTAATGCCATCCAGCCCATCAACCTTTTTGACTCTTCCTAAATTTCTAATGTTCCCACTCCCAAGGAAGTTTTCTTCCTCTGTGCATAACATTTAGCTTTGAATCAACGTGTGATAGGAAATTAAAAAAAAAAAAAGACAGCAGAGGCTGATACTGTCTCAACTCGCTGCTGATTCCCTCTGCTCTCCCAGACTTGTTGGCCTTGAGACAGAAGAAACAGCCATGCTGTATTACAGAACCTCATCTCCTTTCTGTATTTGCCAGCTGTGAAGTTTGTTCATTGAATGATCAAACTAAAAATGCATTGTTCCTATTTCACAGTCCTTGGAAATCCACACATACAGAGTTAGCACTCACAATACTGGTCAAGATGGACTGACAGTCCTGTCCTTTCCTTCAACAGCTTAAGACCGAGTGAAGAAATGGGAACAGCACTTTGTTATATGGATCTTCCTTTCGATGGAAAACCAGCCAGGCTTGAATTCATGATGTTGAGGACCAGATTGTCAAGATCCATTTAAACCCTCAGCTCCCCCTAAGCTCAGTGAGAATCAAGCTCCGAGTTACTTTTACAAATCTGACACCAAGTTAACTCCACAACCAGGGCCTTGGCACAATTCTCCCCCAAGTTACAGGACCAGCCCAGAGCCTCAATCATGGATTCCCTCCTCTCACATACCCTCTATGCCTTTTCCATTTATAGCCTAGACACAGGGAAAAAATGCTAATCTCACTAATTACTGTAATTATCACAGCAACTATCAAGTTGTCAGTACACATCCATTGCAATTAGCACTGTTTTACTTTGCATCAATCACTTCTTACACAGCATCCTTGAGAGGAAGGATTCTCTGAAGGATTTTAGCTCTCATCGCCAAGGCTTTGTTACCATCTGCTCTTAGGAGAGGAGACAGTGACACAGCTATGTTACAACTCCACCTAGAAGAGACCATGTAGCTGCAAGTGGCCAAGTCAGTCTCAAATTATTACTGCATGAGGACAGATTAAAACACCTATCACCATCTGCAACACTAGTGTTGATGGGGTCACCATATGACCAGCAGCTACCTCCCAAAGGCAACTCATTTCGGCTCATCTGGCATGCAGAATCCAACCTAGGATGTAGGTTCAAACAGCAAAGAGGCCAAATGACCTAGACGGGATTTAACAAGGTGGATTAGCAGAGGAGATACCCATGGAGGTATGAGGAAGGTCAAAAAGCATCAGGAGTGCCACAGTGCTGAAGAGCTTTCAAAAAAAACATAAGCAACTTTGTGTCACCAACTTCCCCCATGCATGAGAGAAGCCACCAGAAGCAAAACAGTGGAAGGAAAAAGTTGAGGGATAGTTGAGGGACAGCAGAAGTTAACCAAAGGCATTCAGAAGAGGGCTATTATCTGCCCACATCACTTCAATCAACACTGATCCTCCAGTGAGCTGTGCATGACAGCATCATTTCCTTGTTGCAGCAAGACAGCGCTTTCAGTGGCTTATTGCAAGTCAGCTCCAGCTCTGCCACAGGCTTCAGGCACTGACTTGTGTAAATCATGTTCTACACCTCAGTCTTTATTTATTTCCCTGCTTCTAGTCCTTTACAGGAAATAAGGATGGGTATTGCCCCTATTATCACTCCCATAACACTGGCGAAGGTACACACATTAAACGCTGCAAGGCAACTAGCCACTGCGAAAAGATATGAATACATCACTCCCTAACTGAGACAAACCAAGATCAAATTAGTGGAAGTAGTGGTACAGCTACACTGCAGAGATAGCTCAGAGCAGAACTGTTCCAGTCAGGACACCTGCTGGTTTCAGGAGAGATTGATGACTGCTCCTTCACAAATATTTTTAGCTAGATAGTCAATTCACACCAGGATACTTGATGCTGGAAACTGCTTAGCAAGAAACCCGAGACAGCTACCCAATAGCCATTGTAATTGCATTGAGTATCCTTGATTGCAAAGCTGCACATTGCATCATGGCAAAAATAGAGGTGGTTGTGCCAAAGGGGGAACACATTCAAACAGCCTCCTCTGACTTCAGGCAGGTCTCTTGGCCAGCCACCCTAAGATGAAGTTCCACGCTTGATCTGTGCAAAAAAGGGCTCTCAACACTCATCAAGGCAGCCCAAAACGCAAGTTCTCTGCTGGGTGGCTGCTCTGGAGACCACCTCCCCTTGCAGACACTGCAAGAATACTACAAGAAGGGGTGTCCAAAAAGCATGTTGTCCTGAGCAGAGCTCCACCTGTGCTGTGGCCATGGTTGCACAGGGCAATTCCCTCAGAAACATACTGTGATGGTCATTAATAGTTCAAACCATGTCAAAGAGCTGTTCCTTATTTATGCCTCTGAAGTGCTATGTCAGATAGCAACTTGCCTGAGACACAGACTGCCCTTCCAGCACTCTCAAACAGGCACAAGAACCACAAGACTACCACCAGTGATGGGGACAATCTAGCAGGAAAGTGTCTCCAGGACAAAGCTTCCGACCTGACTACCTTTCTTCTAGTGATTCCCCCTTCCCAGACACGTGGAGCCATCTCCTCCATGACTCAGGTCCTAATTTCCTCTGTATTTGAAGCACAGAATTTCCACTTGTCCTCCGTGGAGGCAAAAAACTGGCAATAGTGTCTTTTCTCAAGCCCTGCTAAAGCATGCTAGCTCTCTGGTATTTCTTGCTCAACAGCACACTAAAATGCTCAAGCATGAACTACAGGCCAGAAAAGCAAGAATCCTACAGCTCTGAAAAGGAAAAATAAAATAGAAGAGACACTTACGTGTTAGCAGTTTCCAACTATGTCTTATCAGAGGCAGATCCTGCATTTGGGCTTAGAATTTGCACATTAAGTGATTAAGTTCTTAGGTTACTTTCCATCAAGTGTATACAACTCAGAGAACCTTGGCACTAGTATTAGACAAGACAAATTACTGACAAAGATTTCCATTCCTGAGCACAGAATAGCTTATTTTAACTTCTATGACTGCATATCAAACAATCTTTAATTTTGTTGTTGTTGGGTTTTGGGGTGTGTTTTTTTTTTTTTAAACTCAGGGGGAAGCTTTCTTCTACTCTTTTCCTCCCCGTACTAATTCAGCCTGCTGAAATACCTTTTCAGGATTTGAGCTTAGAAGCCTAAAGGAAAGCAGACTTAGAGTTCCCTGGGCTTCCCTAAAAAACCTCCAAGATTCTGGTACACAGATTTAAAAACCCAAGTTACACCTTTCAACAAAGCCTACAATATATGATTTACCAGGATCAGCGATGCTACAAGATTTCATGCAGCCAGCCAGCCCCTCCAGCTGGCAGATGAGGCACGAGTCAAGACAACTGAAAGCCATGGCTCACAGCTCCAAAGACCAAGACTGCATGTAGTATTAAATATCAACCTATTTCCTCTCTGCATACTTTCTGTATACTTTCATAGTTGGAGATTTTGTAGTAATACAGCCTATACAAGTTTGGTTTTTTTTTTTTTTTTTTTTTTTTTTTTTNACCTTATCCTTACTGAGTTATGACCTCGAGAGCAAGTGTAAACTAAGCGTTGTTTCCTAATCATCCTCCTAGACTCTGTGTTTCCAGGGAATTCACTCCTGCTGAACCTCGTGAAGGCAGATCTGATTAGCTGGAATAAACAGGAAACCAAATCACAGC
This sequence comes from Himantopus leucocephalus, assembly GCA_003993805.1. Lineage (NCBI taxonomy): Eukaryota > Metazoa > Chordata > Aves > Charadriiformes > Recurvirostridae > Himantopus > Himantopus leucocephalus. The sequence goes on from RSEF01000004.1 coordinate 96,599,962, forward strand.
AATGTCTATTGGGTGTTTCTGCTTTCAGCTTGAGAGGAGCTCAGCAGCCTGACTCTCTATGGTATATACTTGGATCCCTTTGCAGGCAGCTGCAGAAGAGAAAGTGATGAATTAACATGTCAAGGAATTTTCTGGGACAAAAAGCAGTGGAACAATCAGAATTACAGAGAAATTGTTTGGAGAATAAGCAGCACATAGCCTTTAAGATTTAAATAAAGACAGAGGAATTCAAGGAAAGAGACATAAATATGCCTTCTGTTTAGGCCAGTAAAACCCACCTCCCCACCCCCATGGAGTGTTTCAAGATCCTTTTCTCTGCTGCTAGATGATAAAAAAATAAATTGATCACACAGGATCCATACTTACCTTCCTTGATGTGTGCAGTAACACGCAGCCAGCACTTTCATTTTCAGCTGGAAAGAGGGGGAAAAAATAAAATCAGAAAAGTGTTACAACTGCAGACACCTGACAGGCAGCAGGAACCAAGCAGAAGGCTCAAAACAAAGGGAAGCATTGCCCTCTTGGCAGAGGGTGATCTCTAGAGAAAAGCAGAGATTCAATTTTTACATTTCCCAGTTTGGAAGTGTAGACCAAGTGTAGAAGCAGCCTTTGGCATTATCTGATCCACTGGGGTTTGTATCTTGCAGCCGCCTTTGTTTGTGGGGTTTTTTTTCTTTGTTTTCTTTTTTTCTTTGGATTCCCTACTTATTTTTACTCTTCACTTCTCCACTCACCTCCCCCCAAAAATCTAACTCCTAATTCTTTAGGTAATCATTTAATCCAATGCATCGTTGTTTGATAGATTGAGGCTAAGATTGCATGAATCACGCTCCTTTGGAAACCATTCTTGTCCTCATTAAAGAGTCAACAACACCCAGGCACTTCCAAGGGAGCGGGCTGGGAGAGATCGCACGCAGTGACTTGAAGATGAGCACATTAGTGTCCTGTCAACTCGCCACGCTGCCTCCATAAATCTAAGTATAAAGCAGCAGAGCTCTTGGGAGAGAAAAGTGCTGTTTAGAGACTATTAAACATCACTTAATATGCAGCCAAGATACAAGGACGGGGGTACCCAGGAAGTTCCCAGTTCAAAATTCCGAGCAACAACGTTAACATTTTCTTAGGGCATCTATAAAGCAATTTTTTGGGGTATAAGCTAAAAAACAAATAAACCCCAGTTGTTTTTGCCATAAGCCCACTCCGTACTGCTTGCATCCAAGACAGCTTCTCTGTAGTATCACTAGTACCAAAGGTACTGCCTGTGCATCCCTTCTCTTTCAAAGTCCTCATCTTCACATTCTCCAAAAAAACCCACAAGACTGAGCTGCTACCAAAATTATACGTGAAAACACATGAACAGTTTTAATTCAAATGAGCATAGTGACAGCATGGAAAAAAACCACTGAGGACCAAAAACTTTTCCAGAGGCAAAGCTGTGGAAAAGTACAGAGATGTAACACAGTTACAGCTATTCAGATGATGTTTTTGCTTCCTATCCAGATCTGGACTTCCAAATCCCAACCTATAAGAACTGCTGCAACCCCATTTCACAAGCTGACCACACACAGAGGCACCTTCAAGCCCAGCCCTGCTGCTCTCCAAAAATAAGCTGACTGAGGATGAAATTCACATGAAAACACCAGAAGTCCAAAAAAAGCAGTTCTTTTTTGCACGCAGAAAGCTGCTTTAATCAAAGACTCCCCTGATCAAAGAGGAATTCAAGTCATGTCCACAGTGGGGTTAAAAGGCTGCAACTCAAAATTGGGAGCAGAGTTGACTGCAGTAGGGAAGAGGAAAAGGATTACCTTTAGTCTCCCGCTAAACAAAATAAGATGGGTCAGAGGCTTTGGTTACATCACCCAGCTTCTTCCAAAGTTCACTTAGATGCTGTACGTGTGATTAAAAGCATCACTTAACTAGACAAGTCTGCTGGTGCAACAGTCCCAATTATTACTAGTTTTGACACATCTTTTGAAAAACACAAGCTGTTTCATCTAAAAAATGCTATTTATTATTAAAAAGCAGGCACCCAAATAAACCAGAAACATCAAGCATTTTCCCCAGGCTCTTACATTTGTAGTTCTCCAATGCTCACTTACTCAACTTACAGCCTAATTACACATGCAAAAGTAGGCTGGAAGATTTGGAATCCATAAATATTCATTGAGGAGAAAACATGTTTTGGTTTTTCTGCTCTTGCAAGAAATAGTTCTAGAGACAAAAAAAAACCCACAACCCTGAACAATATCAAGCACATGCTAAAAAGATATCTGCAGTCTGTCTTTACAGATGCATGCAAACACAACAGAAATCCACATTGTCTTTTTATCATGCAGCAACTCTTGGCTCCTCTTATCAGTTTCAAGCATGTATCAATCTTCTCCGTTGACAGGTCTCTCAGGTACTCATCACAGATGATCACCAAGTGCTGCTTTGTCAACACAAGCAAAAACACCTAACTACATCTGTTAGACCAGGATCTTTCAAACTGGGTAGAGAATGTGATGCTTTGGAAGGCCCAGAGCCTCATTCATCATTTCATCCAAGCAACACACCGCTCGGACTTGATCCAGAGAAAGAAGGCAGCTGGATATGGCCATCCCAGTTCTGGGCTGTTATCTTAAAGGCCCACTGGAGTGCTATAACATTACTCAGGGATAGTAGCAAATCCACTGGAACATGAAAAATGGGGTGGGGCGGAAATACACAGACTTCCCAAGTGCTCTTCTCCCTGGCTTATGAACCACCCATTTACTTACTGCAGGGAAGCCCACTAGGCAATGTAGGATGAAAACCTGAGGTTGCCCATGACACACCCATTGGGAGATAGCTTGACTAAAGCCCAAGACCGACCACCACCAGCTTGCCACACACTCTCTCCTCTTTCATGGCACTACCACCGCTTCCCTCCAGTTATGGAGTAGCCGAAAAGATACAACACCCTCAACCCCTGTACCTCCGTGGAGGAGCCCTTCATGGAGAAAAAACAGATACAAAAACCCATGGATTCACCCTCTACTGACAAGGAAGAAACTATCCATCAATCATCAGTTATGTCTCACTACCAGGAGTAATAATTAGACTTCACACCTGAATGTCAGGATTAAGCACACTTAAACAGAAAGAAGAGGTCAGGGCCACGTAAAATTTCCATTTCTATTTTTGTGATCCTCCTTGCTGGACAAAGCAGGCTGCAAAAGTCTATTTTAGGGAAGCTAGCTAGCTACGGGCATTACTGTTTCTGTCCTCACACATAGTTAAAAAGAGAGCTGCCAGGGGTGGCCGACCTTATCTGTTAGGCTGTGCTCCAGGTTCTGCCCAGGGGAAAACCAAAAAGTCAGCAACGCATCTCCGACATCCCCTGGCAGCCACATCAAGGCGACACGCATATCCCGAATTTCTAGGATGCATGCACACAAGCACGCAGCATTACTGAATATGCTACGAGCAATTTGCTGGGAGTTCACTTCAGTTTTAGCAACACTGATGAATTGCCAACATTAGACTTAGACTTGTGGCCTCGTGTCAGCACATCCAGAGCCCTCCCAGGGCACTGTGGCACACCTCCACTTTTTATTTCCCACCATTTGCAGAAGAACAGGACCCATCCAGCTTTGACATGAACAAGGAGATGTAATACTTTGATGCGAGAATTGTGGCAGGAAATTTATTTACTGTACTCTAAAGCGGTTTCAACCCTGCTGCCCTTTACATAACATCCCCGATAGCAACGCAGAGAAATGAAATCCCTTACCTGCTTCCCCTCCACCCCCTGTTTAGATAATGACATCATCTATGCAAAGACAACCCTGAAAACAAACCCATGAGAGTCATATACCAAAGTTTAAGGCTTTTCACCTTTTGCCTTAAGAGATCTCCTTTCACTTAAGATCCCCTTTCCATCCCTTCCCTTGTACAGGTCCCCAGTGCTGCCCTTAACACCCGAGAAGACCCAAATGCCTTTGGAGCAAAGCCAACACTGGATGTCCGCAGCACCTTAAGACTGTTTTTCTTTGGGATAAAGTAGTGGAAATTGGAGAATGGGAACTTTTTGGCTGTGCAGGTGTCAAGTGCACGTTACTTTAGATCTACATGCACTCCCCAGTGCATCTGCATGGTAAATAGGCTAATAAATCAGAGCAGAATACTACATTAGCACTTCCTCGACTTTCTCAGAAAAATATCAAGGATCTGACATGAGGTTTAAGGTTTGACTCCATGGGGCTTTATTATTAAAAAAGCTATTTTACTTGGGCATTGGTGATTTCCTTCAGGGGTCTGAGCTAATCTAAGCCTCAACCACTTGTGCTGAACTACATTGTGAGCAGCAAAAACTGTTCTGCTTTTAGAATCTGTTGCCTTAAAAAAAAAAGATAAAAACACACCAGCACATGGCACAAAAGAAGCTTGTTAGGAGCAGTGGAGATACCTCTAACTTGCCACTGGCAATGAGGGATTGCACAAGCAGGATCTCAAGGGGATCCTTCGCTTTGCTGTCTTGCTGAGGCTGTGCCAAGTCCAGACTCATCCCCACCAGACTTGAGTAATTTTGGTTAAATATTATTAGATAAATAACCATGCCCCAACTACCCCACGTTCTGATGATAGGGTGGCAGGCTGAGCTGCAGCAGAAAGCCTAGAATCAGCTGGGTTCACCCCTCTTAAACCAACACACAGGTTAAAAGCAGGTGGGAATAAGCAACAAGCTGCAAGTTTCTGGAGCAGGCAGGGCAGGGAGGAAATCCTCACCTGAGTAATTCCCAGCACAGACACCACAATGGCTGGGCAGGTGAAGGACTATTGTCTCGCATATCCCTAGCCATTGTGGAGGAATTGGAGAGAGAGGCGGACAACACAGACAGACTGACCAGAGCCCTTGCACAGAGGCAGGGACAAGATAAGAGTGCTGAGCGCTGTGTCATTTGTCACGCTCCCAACTCCTCAGACATGCATGCACTACAAAAACTTTTTTTTTTTTAAAAAAAGCTGCAATAGGTTTTGTCATTAAGTTTGGGGCAGGGGAAAAAGGTGTATTTTTCCATGCCAACCAGAGGGACAGGGCACTCAAAATCCCAGGGGAAGCTGCCCCAAAGCAAACGCAAGGTGAAGCACCTAAAAGGGAGAGCACTGTCTTCATG
>RSEF01000004.1:96605149-96639772 GCA_003993805.1 Himantopus leucocephalus
CCCCCCCCCCCCCCCCCCCCCCCCCCCCGCACCTCCCTTGGCTTCGTAAGCACGGCTTTGAAAACACCCTCGGCCAGGAAATTCGGAGGGAGGCTGTCTCCCCCCGGCACACAATCGGTGTATCCACTTTCCATTAGAGTATAGGAAGCTTCGGGAGCCCAACATCCCACGCTGACATCAAACTGCTAAAACAGGAGTTATCAGATGGAACGCGTGGGTCAGCATTGTGCCTCAAGACATAAAAAGGACCTTGGTATTAATGTGAGGAAATGTGACTATTGTGTGCAGAATGATACCCATTCAGGCCCAGACCACTTGTCTCTGGACACTACTCTCTCTGGAATATCCTTGGCGCCAGTATCTAGCTTTTCTCCTCGTCCCCTTAAAGAAAAAAGGCATCTCGGCAGGGGCTGGGCCATGAGTTAGAGCACCGTGTTTTGCTCGGAGCGGCAGTGGCGGGCGTGCACGTGTGCGTCTCTGGAGCGGATTACAGGAAACTGTTGATTCTCCGTATCTAGGAATGATCAGTTGTCCAGAGGGTGGAACAGGCTTTAATTTCTCATGAAGCGTAAATCATGTTCCGTTATTTCCCCCACACACCCCGACAAAACCACATCCTGCTTTCCGATTGGCTTTTTGCTGCCATCGGGGTTTTGCCGGCTTCTCCCAAAAAACTGCTTCAGGCACCTCTCTGCAGCTAAAACCACCAGCATGACCATCAGCTCCAAGTGACAAAACATACTGCAAGTTGAGCAGCTACAGCTCCACAAATCCCTGATAAATTGCACCCAAGTTTATGAAAAAAAATCCTGTGCAAGCCCCTCTATTGCAATTTGGGGAAAGGAGGAGAAGGTGAATTGTTTTAAAACCCCAAACTGCAAGAACGAGGTCCAAACAATGACTATATTTGCCTGGCTGATTTAAGGGAGCTTCCAAGCAGGTAAGAACACTGTGACTGACAGCAAGAGTATTGCCCTGCACACTTTACAGACCCACTGCAACAAATGAGGTTTGCATTGCCTGTCTGCCAACTTTAAGGCTCAACCTGAACTAAATTGCTGTATTCATTTGCAGGGATTTATTTTTAAGTGTACTGCAGATAAAGCACCAAGTGGTTGAATCCCCTAGTTCCATGGTTCTGTGACAGGCTAAAGGGATGCAGGTATGTACACCTGCAGTCCAGGCTCTCGAGGGATTTATGGAATAGCCCACATATACAAAAAGACAGTCAATTTCACATCCAGATAGCACCAAGATAGAAGGGTTAATACACTTCTAGCCAGATGAGAGAACAGGAAAGTAGTTGTAAAACCACATATGAGCCTTTAAGCCACTAGACAGCTAACCTGGTAGCTATGAAATAAACAGGGTTTGTAGCACACCAGTCTGGAGAGGAAAGAGGCCCCGCCACACACTGCACAGAAAACTCGCTGATGCTCCTCATCCTCTCTGGTACAAATTCCCAGGGACCAGAGCATCAAGCTGGATTTTCCACTTGCAGCACAGGAAAGTTAACGTCCCTGGCTCCTGTGGTGGGGGCTCCCTCTCCACCCTCAGGCAAAGGTGTTGGGGGAAAAGGGATTTCATTTGGGGCAGGAATGCAGTACTATCTTCTGCAAAAATACATGCAGCAAGGCACAGACCTAACATTTTACTTATACACCTTTATTGCGACTTAAGTACAAGTCTCAGCTTCTCTAAAAACCACCCTGATCTTCCCCCCCAAAGTGCAGAACCCAGGTCCAAAAGCATGCAGCTTCAGAAAAATACCCACCGTCATGTTGGAGTTACTAACATTTGCTGAAAACAGAAGCTGAAAGGATGAGAGGCAGAACAGAATAAGAAAAGTTTTTCATCAGCTACCACAAGGAAGCAATAAAACACCCAGGAGAAAGGACCTGAGTGCCAAGACTGAGAAGCATTTAAGTGCCTGGGCATCTGCACTGATTTGGGCTCAATATTCCATAAAACAACAGCCAGTAGTAGTTAAAAATAAGATAAGCCATACCTTAAACTCTAGATTTCTTCAAGCTATCCTGTTTTATACACATCTGTGCACACACAGCCCAGCATTTTATGACAATGGTTAATTGTTCAAGTTTTATGGGCTGTGCTATGTTTTGTTGGCTCAACGTTTAATCCCACACAGTGATCTTTTTAAAACAGAATTACAGTAAAGTGCATCCAATTATGCTCATAGTGAGCTGTACATCCATCATATGGAGATTAACAGCTCAACAGGATGATGGCAGAGCTGTCACTGCGTCTGTAATTCCACCTACATTGCCTGTCAGCACCCAGACCCCGGGGTACCAACTCATCCCCTCCCCAGATGGGATTTTTGGATCTTTTAGCCCTACATTAAGGTGGGCAGCAACCTCACAGCAGCTTGCCAGAAAAGGTCTCCAGCAGGAGACAATTTGGACACCACGTTCAGCAAAGAGACCAAACTGTGACAACCAGAACAGGCATGCAGAAGCTCACAGATATCAGAGAGCAGCTATTTATCTTGTTTCAAGTCACCTTAGAGGTTTTTCCTGCTGGAGACTGAGCAAATGCATTTTATGCAGCAGGTGCATCTGACACTAGGGAGCAAATCAACACAGGCAGCACTCATCACAGAAGATGGCCCATGGTCAGTTCCTCTCTGGCCAGGCAGAAACCATCCAAGCCCCAGCAGGTGTTGCAACGGGTTGCATGACACAAGAGGGCAATATCGAGCCCTCTGGCACAAGGAGGCCTTTCAGCTCCAAGGTTTCACCCAGATTAGGTAAAGTAAGACAATGGGATGGGGACAGAAATACATCAGTCCCACACTTGCTTTTCCACTGTGTTTGAAGAACACTAGAGGATCTCGTAGGATCCTGGAGCACTAGCTCCTTTGGTAGTTGGAAATGAGGTGTGTGTGTGGGGGGGAATCTTCCATTGCCTGGACAAGACCTGCCTTCCCCCCGACCCGTTTCTTTTCAGCTTGTCTTGCTGGAGACAAGCACTACAAGTGTTTAACTCCAGAGGTCTGTTCCAAGAATGCAAAGCCTGACTATGAAACAAAACACCCAGAGAGCAGTAGCAATGCAAGGGCATTTCTGAAAAGTGTCCCCTTGAAAAGTTGAACAAGGAATAGTACACTCCCAGACATACCTCAGCCATGGCAGTTAAACCTCATTTCTGGAAAGAGCACAGAAAGCATGTAAAGAGGATATAGTTTTCTGCAGTTCAGGCTACTTTTGTTAGATGAGCTTAAGGGGCTCACCTCTGCCACTTTCAACCACCTGAGAAGTCAGCTGTCCAGGAGGATCAGCTATGCCTTCTGCAGCCAGAGATTGCATGTATAAAATCAACTCTAGAAGATGCTTCAGCAAAACCACCTCTGAGAAAAAACTGACAGCCCAGATGACTCAAAACCTGGAGTCTGAGGAATCCTGTGCCTGATCCTCAGAGAACCACCTAGATTTTGGCTGCCTGGACCACTTTGATACTGTCATGGGAAAAAAGAAAAAATAAACCTCATTTCACACCTGCCCTTATTGAAAGTCTGGACTTTAGATCTGCCTGAAGCCCATTTTTAAAACCTCTGTCCTTGTATGTGAAAGGGAACTCCAGTACATCAGAAGTCCATTTTTCCTTAAAAATCCTAAACATCTCAGCTGAAGAAAAAGGATACAACTAATACCATCAAATATCAGTGCTTGAGGGAAATAAGGAAGCCTTTTTTGTCCTGTTTTGAATGGAAGGGAAAACACTTATAAAAAGCCCAGGAGGACACACAAGGAACATCAGCTTCTTCAGACTCAGAAGAATCCATAGCACTTGCATTCCTCATCCCCAAACAATGCACCCCACGGCATTAAACCCAGACTTGTCATAGCAGAGTACAGTTTCCCTTAAATCTTTCAATTAAGATGGCATTTGTAAAATTGCAGGCTTGAAAATTGCTAGATATTATTCTTAAGTTAAAGCCACTGCTCCAATTCAAAAAGTAGCCTTCAAGATAGTCCAAGGCCATGTCTATTCTGCATCACCGTTTCAAATAATCGCTCACTATAAGTCAATTGGGATTTGCTTGTAACCTAAAAATAATTTTGAGCAAATTTAAAGGGTTCTCTGATACTGTGATGCCAAGTACAATCCAGAGCCCTTGCATTTAATCTCCAAAGTAGTCAGTGCCCACACAGGCAGATTCCAGTCTGCCTCCAGCTGCCGAGATGAAACTCAGGCTGCTGCCATGTCCCAGAGGCTACATTTTCCTAGGCATATACCACTAAAAACAGGTTTTGATAGTCCTGCTCCATCATTCAGCATGTAACTCAGAGGATGTTAAAATGGTGTGCTAGAAACAAAAGCAACCTCTAGAGTAATCTAAGGATTCTTCCTCGATAGCAAGCATTTCAGATAGCTTCACAATCTGCATTAACTAGGCTATTTAGAAGTCCCCTCCACCTCGCTCCTCATGTTGGGCAAAGTTTCTAAAGGATGCTGGCTTGGCAGGCAGTACACAGAGAGCACAGTTTTGGGCAGACATGTCCATCTGCAACATGACTGCACAGCCACCTCCTTTGTGGCCACTTGGCCTATACGAGACAAACCACCACCCAAAGCTGGCACTGCGGCTCCCCAAGGGTGGAAGCCCCAGGGGTGCATTTCAGTGGTGAGTTCACCCCCAGTGCCCACACAGCACTGCAGGCACCACCGCCAGCAAACACCATCCTCCTCCTCTGCATGAAGCTGCCTTGTAGCAGGCACAGAACCCACTAAAGCGTGTTTGGGGGAGCTTGGCACACTGGCCCTCACCTGGAGGGGGTAGTTTGTATTCATAAACAGAGCATAACACACAACAGCACTTCCCTCTACTGTAGACATAACTGTGTGCCGCAGGGGCCTTACCTCCATATCAGGGAGGTTTAACAGGCTGTTTTTCTCCTCATTTTTGCTATCTGCTTCAACACAGCAGGCATAGGGATTACTTGCCTCTAGCCAGGATGATTAGACCCAAAAGGCATGTGTCCAACCCCAAGAGTCCCTCTACGCTCTTTCTTCCCTCATCGGCTGCTGTGGAGAGCAGTGACTGACCCAGGCGATCCACAGCTCTGACTCAATCTCCAGGATTTCGATTAAAATGTGATCAGAAAAACCTCCAAAAACCTTGGGAAGCCCCAGAGCCACATCTGAGCTATCTAAAGGGACCGACACACACCAAGAATCCTCACCAGAAACTGCTCTCATCCAGTGACCGGGCCACAGCAGCAAGAGCGACAGCAAGGCCCCAGGCCCCAAACTCGAGGCCTCACTTTAAAAGAGGAAGGAAAAAGGAGTCAGGATGCTTCGTGTGGATGGCTGAAGAACTGCTCAGTGGCCAGACTTCTATTGGGTTTTCTTAAAAAAAAAAATGTGACTCCAAAATTTCACAGCAAGAAACGACCGCGTCTCGTGGCCCCGTTTTGGGGGGCAGCACTCACCGGTGGCGTTCGGCGGCACCTCCAGGTTGACGTTGACGAAGAAACGGATGCTGTCCCCCGAGACGATGGAGGAGTTCACCGCGTCGAAGAGCTCCTCGCCCCCCGTCTCCTCCTTGGCCTCGCAGCCATCGTCCGTGTCGCACTTGAGGTACCCTGCCAACGACATGGGGAGGGCAGTTAGCCGGGCTGCAGGCTGCGCTGGGGCCCAGAGCTGCCGTGGTGCAGGCATACCCACCCATCATGGCCACAGAGGGCTGCTGCAAGGCCTTGGCAGTGCCTGAGGCCTTGCGAGGGGCTTTTCTTCTCCCCTTCCCCGGTGAGGGCTGAAAGTTATAAGCACTTGGCTCTGGCACATTTTGGGTTGGCCTCAGGCGTGCGTCTGAAGGGCCACTCCGGAGCCTGGCGGGGTGACAGCACCGGCCTCGCACGCCAGCCTTGCTCACCAAGGCAATGGCAGAAGTAGCAAATCCAAGGGGTTATGCCTTGCTCCTCTCAGATCAAAAAAAAAAGCTGGGATGAAAACTTGGACTGGAAACCATAAAAACACCAAGCAGCAACCCAAAAGCAAGAGCTGCGCCACAGCCCCAGCCCACCCCAAACACAACACGTGTTCATCAGCTCAAGTCAGCAGCAGCAGCACCATTTCGCTTGCAGTTCAGAAATTTGAGACTGAGGGGGGGAAAAGGGAAAAAAAAAAAAAAAAANAAAAAAAAAAAAAGAGATGTTTCCAAGGAGACACCTGATATGGACAGACAGACCCGCAGCTCCTCAAGGGGCAGAGGAGCAGGTCACACGAGGCAGCAGCACTGAGAAAGCGAGACAAGTTTCTTAATTACAGCGGACAACTCCTTAGCCTTTTGCAATGCTTCTAATTAGAGTTTAACCTAGCCTCATTCAACAGCAAGCTGGTTCACTGCAACATTTTATTACGAAGCAGCTGGAGGACTCTTGTGGCATGCTCATGTATCATGTTTAATTAGGAGAATTAGGGACATTATAGAATGTCAATTTTTACATTACCAGGATTATTCAGCAGCTTCTACCCATCTTCTGACAAGTCTTTTATGCCTAATTTGAAGCAGGAGGGATATATTTTATTAGCTTGCTTTAGGCACTACAGCAAAATGAAAAGGGTGAGCTTCAAGGATGAGGCTTGAATGGAAGCTAAAATATTGATGGCTTTTTTTTTTAAAGCCTCGTATAAGCAAACATAGAGGTGGCAGCAGCTGAAAGTAGTGCACATGGTCTCAGAGGGATCTCGAGCCAACAGCTTGCCACCACAAAAAACAAGCCACAAGCAGGGAGGCCACAAACAGGAACTCAGCGACACAGGACAGGGGCTGCAGCGCTTCCTGCCGTGGGCAACACACCAACAAGCGCTCGGCATCTCCACAGGAGGGCTCAGAGGGTTCCAGAGGTTCAAGCTGGTAACTTTTGAGCTGCTTATCTGAGGCATGGGAAACCCAACAAAAAACATAGATTAATCCCCCCCTCCCGATCTCTGCCTCCTTCAGGAGGAATAAGTGTGACTCAGTCCCATCAGAATTGCTCTGAAGGCTTCTCAAAGCCTTCAAGTTGCTGCTGTCCCCAACCAGCCTGCCAGACAGCCAGCAAAACACACCAAGGATGCTGTCTGTCCTCTGCTGCTGGTGGAACTTAGGAAGACGTTTCCATCCCTGCATGATGGAAACTTGTCCAAAACAGCCAGAAAGTGAGATAAAGGAAGCATACAAACACAGTACCCAGAGTATTATAGCACTGTGGGCACCACCAGGTATGAAATATCTACATAAGGACTAACAGATGTGAGGGGCAGCCTACATCCTGGAGGGATGGACAAGAACCAGGCAGAGTGCCTGTTGGCTTTAGAAGTGCTACAAAGCCTCATGCAAGCATCTTAATCACAAGCAAAGTGTCAAACCTGGGATTTGATTCTTCTGAAACGCATGATGGACATCATAACCTCTCCTCAAAGGAGAGCACCCACCAGCACTGACAGCCCCCCAGTGCCACCTTGGGCCACCCTGCAAAGCAAAATCAGTCTCAGATGGGCTAAAAAACATGATCCTGACTTTTCCATCTCAGATATATCCAGGACTGCTGCCCCAGGGAAGTTGTCACAACAGGCCTGCGCTTCTCCATCCTTCCCACTCGGTGGGTCAGACGGGAAGCACATCAGGGCAAGATGCTTTGAGCACACAGCTCAGAGAACACAGTTGAGGTTTTCCCCACTGTCCTAATGCAACTGAAGCACAGATGGGTAAAAGCCAAAGAGGGAAAACTATTTATTCACTTCCCAAGCCTACCCAAACTGGCTTGATAAGAGCACAGCAGTGGTGAGCCCTGAAAACAAAGCTGGAGACAGGAGAGAAGCAGCACAGGAGCTGGAAGAAGGGCAAGGGTGGAGTAAGATCAGAGGGTTGGGCAGAGGTCAGTGAGGACTCTGGCAAGGGAAGCATCCTCTGTTCCTCCCTCTTTAGGGGAGGAAAGAGCAGAACAAAAGGCAGCCGAGCCTTGTGTCCCTTGGGCAAGGGACGGACAAAACACTCAGCTTGCAAATAATCCCAAACCTGGGCTGTACAGGAACTGCACTCCCGGGCAGGTGTCTACTTTGTCACTAAACCATCCCAAGGCTTCAAACCACTCCTGTTTTGAATCCTTCAGCCTATTAGTCTGTCAGGCATTTTAAAACACGAGCAACTTCTGCCTGTCAAATGCAGGGTCACCTCGAGGTAAGAAGATGAGCTGTGCGCGTGGCAGATGCACCTTCCCTCCCCTCTAGCATGGCTTAATAGCTGCCTCCAGCTCTGGCAGCTGTTTCCCCCTCCTCATTGCCTGATGATCCCTGAGTGCCACCCCTGCTGCTTGAAGGGCAACAGATGCCACAAGCAACAACAGAAGCTGTTCAGCTCCTCTGAAAATTTGATTGGTGTCTTGTAGAAGTTCAGAGCAGGATCTATTGTGACCATCGCAATTTGTGTAAGTATCAATCAGGTTTCCATATGGAAGCAGAATCTCAGTAACGCTTCACAGCCTGTACTATGAGTAGTTGCTTCAGGGAAGCGGAGGGGGAGCTTAGACACCTTTACATACTGTCTCAAATTGGCCAGGGAAGAGTTTAAAACCTCCAAAATGGTGCATCCCCCAGCTCTATCACTTCATATGAAGGCAGCATTTGCTGCAGTGCCATGAGCTACATGACAGGGTGAGTCAGACCTCTGAGCACAGGAAGTGCCACTTCAGCCTGAAATATGTTCTAGAGGCACTAAAGAAAAGAGATTTTGCCGAGTAGGAGGCCAGAGTCAGGAACTGAGTTAAGGTGGGCTAAGAAGGTCAGAGCAGTCCTCCTGCACCTTGAAGAGCACCTTATGGTTAGGATCACAGAATGACAGAGGTTAGAAGGGACCTCTGGAGATCATCTAGTCCAACCCCCCTGCCAGAGCAGGGTCACCTACAGCAGGTTGCACAGGACTGCATCCAGGTGGGTTTTGAATGTCTCCAGAGTCAGAGACTCCACCACCTCCCTGGGCAGCCTGTTCTAGTGCTCTGCCACCCTCAAAGGAAAGAAGTTTACTCATGTTTACTCCTCATGTTTAGATGGAACTTCCTATGTCCAAGTTTGTGCCCGTTACCTCTTATCCTATCACTGGCCACCACCTTAAACCAGGACACACTGAAAAAAGACTGGTCCCATCCTCCTAGCACCCTTCCTTTAAGTATTTATAAGCATTGATAAGATCCCCCCTCAGTCTTCTCTTCTCCAGACTAAAAAGATCCAAGTCCCTCAGCCTTTCCTCATAAGAAAGATGTTCCAGTCCCCTAATCATCTTCATAGCCCTTTGCTGTACCCTCTCCAGAAGTTCCCTTGTCCTTCTTGAACTGGGGAGCACAGAACTGGACACAGTACTCCAGATGTGGCCTCACCAGAGCAGAGGGGGAGGATAAACCCCTCAGTCCACCCTGTAGGGCTCATCTCATAGCAGAGAGAAATGGAAAAGCACGAAAAGTGCACGAGGCCAAGGACAGCAGGCACCATCCTCAAGTGCTGCAGGAACAAAATTGACGCTTCACCCTGTGCTGCCATAAGTAGCAGATGCCTTGACCTTAAGTCTTCCTGTATCTCAGCCCATCCTATGCAACGTGAAAATAAGACATCCCCCCATTTTATGCAGGTGCTGAGAAGAAAAAAAAAAATGCAATTTCTCTAGCCGTTCTCCTCTAAAGCATCACCCCTTCCCCTGTAATTCATACCCAGCCCTGGCCTGCCTTGCTCTAATATCCCAATACCCATCTCTTTCCTTCTCTCCTTACTCTCATCACCATCTCCCCAGTCCTGCTGCTATCAACCCTCTCACAGCTCTGACAAGGTGCTTGCCCTGCAGCTATTTTGCTTTTGAGCTGAGTTTTAAGAGCCCAGGGCTCTGTCAGGAAGAGCAGTGAATTGAGCTGCAGCAACCGGAGGTGGCATTACCTCTCCCTCTGCTGCCTTGGTGGCACCTGGCAGCTGCAGCTAGGGTAATAAAATCAGCAGAGTAGTAGTTAGCAGGAAGCACAGCTTCAGCCACATCATGTATGTTCCCTAGAAAAGCTTAATTGCTCCGTGGGAACAGCACCCACAGCCCAAGGGCTATAGACTTCTCCAAGAAAGCCAAAGCCTTAATCAAACTCTATTTCCTGGGAGAAAAGCAGCTTTATTACTAACATCATTTCACATATCCCAGGTTATGAGACTTATGCCAGGCACAGCCCCAGCATAACCTCTTTGGTGTGCCTCAGAGGAGGCAAAGCCAATCATCTTATTTTAATCAACACCTGCATCTGCAAGCATGCACACTAACCAGGAGGTTAGGAGTGCAAATGCATCTATCCACACTTTGCTACAGACCCAGTTTAGCACAACAAGCCAGACAAAACATCTAAGGAGGAGGTTTTGGGGGGAGATTGGGCATTTTTCCTTTTGGCATTATCCAGAGGTTACACAGTTCTGGGCATATGCATGCCACACAAATTTTTTGTTTAGGCAGATAGATTGCTGCTACTGTTTTAGCAACAGCTACATGGATGAGACAAGGTACTCATCCATGTAGCAAGATTAGCAGGGCAAAATAGGAAAGCTAAGATCAAAGCTTGTCAAAAGTTATCGACCTCTGCCAAGTCTCTGCAAAAATTGCTGGCTTTATTTCTGAAGGACCACATATGCTACGTTAACACTCCAAATACTCAAAGCAGTTTTCTGGAAACCACCGATTTTACCCTTAACTTTCACAGTAGTCTACACTACAAGTCTGGAAAAGTGTTCTCATTGATAGCACCTGTTTGCACAGCAATGCCTATTCCCCTCAGCCAAATCCAAGCCCCAGCTTCCAGAATCATGGGGTGCATCTGCTCTTTTTCAGCAGTGGTAGTTGCCCCCTTCCCACAAAATCTCTTCAAAAAGCCAGAAAGCTAAAGTTAGATTAAAAGAGTTCTTTCTGAGCCCATGTTATTGGCAATCCAACACTATCGGCTAGCCATGCTAAAAGCCATCTCAGATTTCTCAAATGAGTTTTTAGGCACAGAAGGTAGCAAATTGCAGGACAGTCCTTTTTACTGGTTTTATAGAACAGCATTTGTGGTCACCTCACCAGAACATAGGAGCAACAGTATGCAATGTGCTCCTGCCAGATTCAGCTGCCTTAGAAATTTCACCCTGGGAAAAGCAAAGGCTTTCCTTCTAACATCACTGCTGTAGATATTTTTGTCACTGATCCTGATCCATTCAGAACTGAAATCCAGTGGTTGGCCCCACTCTTAGCGTTTCAAGCCATAAACCTCCCACAGGCAGCTCTGCTGCAGTCAGACAGTCAAGTGCAGGAGTTGGCAAGTTCTTGTTTTGGAAGAACCCAGGAGCTATTTGCATCCACTTTCTCAGAAGAATTATAGGTCAAATAAAGACGGACAACAGAAGCAATAATAATAAAAATTCAATAGCTTTTAAAGGTAAGGTGGCATCAACTGGGACATTATCCTAAAATCAGGTCTGGTTCCTTGGGCATCCCAATGCTCAGCTGTAACATAGCGTTAAGGAACTCAAGAGAGAGAATAAAGCCCTGTATCTACCTAAAAACTAGTCATGATACTGGCATTAAGTTAAAAAAAAAAGTCAGCTCTATCTGATTTTTCCACTCAGGGATTTTCAACTTGCTCTAACCAACAGACACTAGTTTTCAAGAAAGGCATGAAGTCTTAGTTGACCTGATCTAAAGCAATCAGCCTGAGCTTTAAGCTATGAGAGGGCTTGCTTTGTTCCCCGAGTACTGCAGGCTTGCAGATTCACTGCGTCACTCAGAAAATACCCAAATCCCCAACATAGGGTGCAAAAGGAAACTCAATTAATAATGGAGTCTCCACCTCTGTTTTGACCTTTACACTCTGCACAAAAAACACGGACTCACTTTGCCTCCAAAGGTTAGATAACCAAAGGTTAGTTAATATTGGCAGGGATAAAGCAATTGAAGGATTCAGGAGAGACTAGGAAGAACTTTGTACAAGTGTTATCAGTTCTCCAATTCGCACAGTATTCTAGAAAAAAAGGGTTTAAACAGCATCCTACTCTCACACACTCACCAAGGCAAGCTTTGGTCACACCTCATATGCTGATTTCGGCATAATCACATACTTACCGAAATAGCTCTCCTTTTTCAGATAAAAAAGAGCAATTGTATTGATAGAACAGCATCTTTCAGGTAAGTATTTGCCTAAATTTTACATGCTCCTGCTGAGGCTAGACTTCAAAGTCAGGGGGCTACTTATTGTTTTGAATCACAAGTGTCTGAAAAGCAGTTGTGAAGAATTCTTTCCTTCCTAACAAATTATTCCATTTCACAGACAAGAACAATTGCAGTGCTGTAGCCACAGAGCAATACCCTCTGAAGGCTGCTACCAAGTCACATTTTGCAAAGCTGTCTCCCACAAAATTAAAAATTTAAGCCACGCTGATTAAATAAAGCAGTTCTGCATACAGCTGGATGCTTGCTAGAATATTAAGCTTTTCCTCTGGTTCACAGTCGAGAGATACACCCTGGCAAGGCTCGCTATTTTTGTCCTAAGCAGATTTACCCATTGTGTGGGCAGGCAGCCATGTGGACATGGTTTATGCCAGCCCAGAAGACAACTTGGGGGGCGTAGAGGTTGTCCGCAGATTGTGTTTTGTTGGACTGATGAGGGTTTGGTGCTGGCAACTTGTTGGCAAGAGGGGCCCAGAGCTTATATCCCATGCTTTTGTTAGAAGACCTGCTTTATTAAGTCAAATATTATGGCTTGGCACAAGTAGACTAATGACTTCCATGGGTCATCTAGATGGGATTTAGAGAAGTGTCCTCCAATCCCAGACCCTTCATGGATAGCTGAAGGGACAGAAGAGCTTCCCCAGCTCTTCCCCAGTGTTGGGTGATGCTTCTTAGCTCTTGAGCAGTCACTGGGATCCCATCAGACATGGGTTTGCAGCCTTTTGGAGCAATGGCCACCTGCTATAGAGATATCAATCCGTTACCTAAGCTTTCAGAGTGCTTCAAGACCACAGATTAAACCACCACCTCTTCTTGTAAAAAAAAAAAAAANAAAAAGACGACATAGAAAGCATCTAGCAAGCGAGTCACCAAAACCCTCCACTACTACCCAGCCATAACTTCAGGCACATGTTTTCAACCCCACTTCGAGTCAGTTTTTTGTCACGAAGAGCCAGATGGAAACATAAAGTTTCCCCTGCCACTTCAGCAATAATTCATAACAGAACTGAAAGAACTGATCTGCTACAAAAAAAACACCCAGGCACTTTTGAATTAATTCCAGTATTGTATTTTGCAGCCAGATTTCTAGGAAATGTTGTGAATAATCCAAGTAATTCAGTGGGACTTTGTTTTTATTTGTTTTGTTTTTACAAAACACAGCAGCACGTGGAATTTCAGTTCTGTACCAGAACCCACAGAAATCAGGAGTGTTCATTTCATTTTGGGCCTCCTTATAGACAGTTTTCAGAAATAAAAATCTGCAAGAGAGCTGCACGCCACCCCCCTCAGGCTCTCCATAGGTAGAAGTAGTGCATCTCCTGCTGGTAAACTGGGCATCTCATCAGGGGAAACCCATTGCGAAAGGATTTGTTTCAGAAAGACATTGAGATTAATCTCCCAGTTAGGCAAACAATTCCAAGACAGATAAAGACAAATTTAAAAAAGAAAAAAAAACAACCCACAGCACACATACCAAACTGAACTGCAAACTGAAAAACAAAAACAAGCAGATAAAATATACCCAAACATCCCAAGCCAGGCTGGGGCCTTGGGGCCCTTCAACACAACTGCAACTTATTGTGCCAGCAAAACCAATTAATAAGTCAGAGGAGACCAAGCAGTGAGGGATTTGCTCTGGAAGACAAAAATTTATGCTGCAATCTCTGTTGAGCCAGCATTAAAACAATGCAACAATTCAAATATCCCCAGCACTATACTGGGACTCCATCCTTTGGATTTTGCAAGAGGAACTAGAGAGCCTCCGGTTCTGTGTCTTATCAGGGAAAGTTCCTGGGTCAATTAAAAAGCTCATCATACATTGGCATAATTTAATCACTTGCAGTAACACCAATGTCTTGCGAGCTAATCCACTCGTGGCAGGCACTGGATACTCCCCACCACCACCACCACAGAGGGTGCAGGAGGCTGACAGCCAAGAGACAACGTGCGGCTTGATGAGTAGTTATTCTGAATGTTGATTGCTGAGCTGCATTTCATCAGAACTCCAATTATCTTCAGGTTTGGATTGGGTCTACACAATCATCTCAGTAGTCACTTAAATTCACCAGGAAGAAAACTCATTTGACAAACCCACCTTGCCGTAGATTCAAGTGACTTAAACACACAGCATGGTCGTGGGGCGGGTAGGGGGACAGCAAATATTACTGGACCATGCCAGATTTTGTTCATTTGCAAGAGGCTTGTTCCACAGACTCAAAAGAATGAGTAAAAGCATGGATTTTCATCAGCAAGATATGTTAGGGTACAACTATTAAAACTGACAGTATACATGGATTGAAAACAGAACATGGCCAACAGCTGCCATCATATCTGCTGCCACAACACCCCACATCAGAAACTTCTAACTGGCCAGGCAAATTTTTTTCCTTATTTTTCCTTTTAGTGTTGCCTCTACAAAGCAAGCTACTAAACAGATTTTTTTCCCCAGCCACAGTGCATGCATTTACCTTCTGCAATGCACTAAAGACCAAAAAAGCAGCTTTCTGTCAAGTTCTTCCATCAATAGGGGAAAACAAGAGTATGCTGGAAACTAGCACTTGTAGCTGAAGAGATGGTCTCTCTTGATTAACTTTCCAGATTTTTAGCCAGTTAAGAAGTTATCAAATCGGTTGATATGTGGTTGGGACCGTAACAACCCTTTGAGCTTCCAGAACATTCATATGTTAACATCCATTCACTAGAAAATCCTTCCTCAACTTTCCTCCACAATTAACAGAGCTACAAATAATTAAATACTTCGCTAAGTTTTTATGAACAGTAAATATCTAGGAGATTTTTACGAAGCACTGCTTTGGTGCTGCAGCCAAGATTACCCTCACTACAACGGTTTAAACTAAAACCGAAGTCTCACCTTTTTTAAATTTTAACATTGCTGCAGCTGCTATTGAGAGCACAACAAGAGGAAGAAAAGAGTTAGCTGGCAGAGACAGACACAGTCTCTGAACAGAGCCTCAGATACGGTCAGAAACAAAAACATCCTAATTACTAAGGATACAGAAAACCATATGTATATGCAAGATCTCAGGAGGAGATAAGGAAAAAGCTCGACTGTGCAAAGAGCAATAGTATCAAAAGATGTTTCTCTACAGTGAAAAGGGACAAATTTAAGTGCTAAGGGAATCAAACGAAGAGGTTTATTTTTTTTTTCCTTTGCCCCCCCAACACACAGCTTAGGGGATTAGTTTTTTTATTCTAAAGGTGGGGCAAGAGCATCTCTTGGTCTCCATAATGAACTGGCAGATCCAAACAAGTGGTGCCCAGAAACAGCTTAATGATTACGTAGCTCTGTTTCAAAACAAGCAGTTTTGAAACTATGTGAAAAGGTAACTTATTTCCCTATGGTTTCCTCTAGCCCTGATTAAGTTTTTGGGTAAGTCTTCAAGAATTTGAGTGCGTGACACTTCTGTACAGAGAGCCAAAGCACTGCTTCACAGAAGGACACGAATATTCACACTGGCAAGCCCTGAGATGTGCTGTCCATATATTCTGTGCAGAAGCACACAAGCCCTCAGTTAAATCAGGCAGTAAAAGGTGACTCATCACTCAACAGCAACTGAACTTTTAAGAAAGGTCAGTTTGTAATGAGGAACAAGAATGACAGCAGATTTGAGTGTGAAATAGCTGAGAGATCAACTGTATTTTCAATCACAATTAACACAGCATCCAGTACTGCATGCAGGCTGAAGAGGAACTTGCGAGCAACCTTCCCTCCTTCCCCCAAACCATGCAGAAGCGTAACAGGAAAGAAGTTTCATGAAGTCATCTATGGTTGCTCTAAGGTGCTGTCTACTTAAGACAAAGGAGGAAGCTCAGTAGTAACACAAATAGGGTAGAAATAAATGCTCACTGCCATGGCACCAAGTTGACAAAAAAAAGAGTATCTCATAGACAAGCTTTGCACAGGGAATGCCACTACAAACATGTGGTCTAAAGTCATCCAGATATCTACCTTTTTTTTGTTTGGACAGTTTGAGGAAGATAAGACATTGAGTCCTGGAAGGGACCATGTAGAGCTTTTCCACACAAGACAGCTGTGTGTATTCCCTGTGGCAGGAGGGCTTGGGATGAAGTCGGTGGCGCCAGAAGACAGCCACCTTTGTCCCTCCTCCGAATCATACAGCAGCATTTCTCACCAAGCCCTTAACACTGCTCTCAGCCAGAAGCTAAAGGCATAAGTCATCTCTCCAGGTGCCAACCTGGATCACCCTCTTACATTCCCAGTCCTCAAGAAAACACCAACCACATCCCAAGGGGCCACAAGCAAGCCAGAGAAGGTAGGAGGCAGGGCTACCCAGACCTCATGCCCTACATGACCTTGGAAAACCTGCACATACCAGAGAAATAAAACCTCCCTGAGGTCAGGCATAATTTCCGCCCTTCTGCAATTCAATCCTGCCTTCAGAAAAGACATCTTACTAGAGGTGAGAGTACTTGCTTCCAGTTTTATCCTTTTACTCCTAGAAATTGGCTCCATATAACACTTTTAGAGAAGGCAAGCGAGCCAGTGCCAAAGGAAGTGCTGTCAATAGTAATGCTGGATCTACTGCAGCTAACATCAGGCAGACATTCAGCTTCCCCTTCCCAGATATTAGTGACTTGATAAGACTTGGACACCTGGAAGAAGAAAGATGATCCTTTCGACAGCTACAAGTATCTACAGGCCTAAGTAACTGGAGCATTTTAGTCTTCTGCTCTCACCATTTGGAAGCCCTGAATACTCCAAGCAATGCACCTTCTCTAGGGCAAGAAGCCCCAGGCCCTTAGAGGATACATGCTGAAGAGGCCGGTCTTAAGTTGAACTCTCAAGATGATCTCTCCCTAACAACCCTTGCACATGCTATTTCTCCAAAACCAGTACAGAACTTGGGACCTCACTGCACTTCACATTTGGCTGTACGATACTTCAGCCCTTTACGAGTCCAATATCTCTGACAGCTTGGCCACCTTTGAGGCAGATGATGCAAGTTTCCAAACGCCACAACTTAATCTTGCTTCAAAGAAAAAAAAAAATCTTAGAGAGCACTTTGCACTAAAAGATGCATTTACCAGAGCCATCCAACATTTGCCTGATGCTCTTGGCAGGATGTCTCCAAAGGGATCTGACACCTACGCACGATGCCCGCTCCAGAAAAAGACAAGCAAATACACCTGCCAGCCTGTTTTACAGGAAAACATCATGAAAGAACTTGAAAAACAAGGAGCCACCCAGAATAGTCACTGATGACAATGTGAAGATGATTATTTACTGCTTTGAATATCTAGAACATCTACAGGATTTAAAAACGCAGTCTGCTTCCAGTGCAAGATTACACAACTACCATGCAAGACTCTTTACATGCTCCTTAAGCTAAATGGATTTTGTATCACCTGTTTCCAGTTCTCAGCTAACCCTATAGTGCAGCTCTCCCTCCAATAAGGTGATACTATGCACAAAGAAGTCAAATAATACTTGCCACTCTCTTCAAAGAAGTATCCATTTCTTGACATCGCTGCTGGTGGAGACTCTAGAAAGA
This sequence comes from Himantopus leucocephalus, assembly GCA_003993805.1. Taxonomy (NCBI): domain Eukaryota; kingdom Metazoa; phylum Chordata; class Aves; order Charadriiformes; family Recurvirostridae; genus Himantopus; species Himantopus leucocephalus. The sequence goes on from RSEF01000004.1 coordinate 96,622,907, forward strand.
CAGGGAAAAAAGGAAACATAAGAATCATCTACATGCTGAATATCTTCACCTTACCACTAAACTCACTGTAAGCCTGGATTACAGCAGAAAGCCAGCCCCAAAATACTGCAGGCATTAGATTTTCCCGAATGTGGCAATTTTAACCTTTTGTTTATTGACTTTAGCATTTACCAGAACATCCTATACAGTCACTGCTTGAAAGAAGTGAAGCAGTCTCAGACAACCTGGGCTGGGACTGCAAAACAGCAAGACTAAAGATCAGGACAAGCCTGATCATCTCAGTAACCTATCAAACCTGAACAAGTGCATCCAAAAATAATAAGAGCTAAGCATCTGTGAGGCTGTTATAAAAAAATATACACGCCATAATGAAGTCCAGGTTGTATCTTACGCTCGGATAAAAAGAACCAGTTTATTTTAGAAAAAAAACAACTCAATTTAGATGAGAATGGGATTTCATGTCCTACTCTGCTGCTCCTAATTTTGGATATCGCAAAAGAGTGCTTGGCACTTGAAGATAAGCACCAGAACACTGTAGCCTTCCTTGGCCTGCTTCCTGAGCAGGGGTCCTGCAGCAAACACCACCTGCACCAACAGGGTTTCATGAGGAAGCCACAAACAGGAAAGGACACTGACCAAGAGCAAACCCACAAACACAGCAGCACCAGGACCAAATCACTATGATTCATTATGGAACATACTTTATTTGTTAGTGAATCATTTCTGCAATTAATTGCTGGCAAATTGGGTATTTACCACTCAAAGAGATGTTCAAACAGCATAGGAGCACCTGCTTTCAGGTGTGATCAAAGTCTGGTACCCAAGCCCAGCCTGGAGGTTTTTAATACTAACAGCATTTGACAGTTCAGACTGCGTGGGCTAGAAGCACCAGCTTTTCTGTACAGGTGCATGTCCTATTTTACAGTGAGCTAACAGAGCTCTTTATTTCAAGCCTTGAGCAAGAGTCACCAAAGCAGTCCCTTAGAAATCTGCTACTAGATGCTGCCTCTTTATATTCTTCTTCCCAGCCAAAATGCAATCAGAAAGAGGAATAGATTTGCTCTGTCTTTCCCCACTTCATTAGGCTAATCAAACATTACCTACGCAAGCCTGGGATGAATTTGGGCCAACAAGGAAAAAGGTTTTGCCTGCTTTATTGTTCTACAGATTAGGCTTCCTGCTTTTCGTTTGAGGCACGAGACTGTTTCCCAAAGACCCTTTCTCTACCCCATAACTTTTGGCATACAGGTTATGTATTTACTCACACAAACTTTACAGTGTGCCACATTTTCAAGCATCATAATTCATCTTGGTCCATTGGGAGCCTTTGTGCACCAGACAGATACAAGTCACACCATTGATGGCAGCACCTTCCAGCCCTAACACTTGTCACAGCCCAGCGCGGATGAGACCTTTCAAGTGCAGATAGCATTTGGCTGCACAGGTTCCTGGAGGGACACCCTGATGACCATTTAAAAAAAAAACCCAACACACAAACCCGAGGGCAATTCAAGTGTCTGGTCCAAGAGAGAAACACAATGTTCCAAGTTCATCCCAGAACAATGGGTTGGAGGAACAAATGCACTGTGGCCAAGGGGCACCCATTACACGAGTCAATTGTTTCCCTCCACCTGGAAGGGAAGGAGAAGATCCATCCAGACTGATTAGCACACTAATGATCAAAGGAAAGTTTTTAAAAGAGGCTCTTATTGTGTAATGATTGCATTTACGTATTTCAGAGAAACAAACAAAATACGCCTAGGCAGACAGATTACCCAAGGAACTAACATTCCCACCAGGATGGTATATCAATTTCTCATTTCTATTATGGCTTCTAAGGGAGCCTGAAGGAACGTGTTCATTCTTCACTAGGCAAAATGAGACATTGTTTGCTTTTTCTTTAATTGAACACACCTATTTCTATGTGTTGATAATGCCTAATGAACAGGAATTCAGAGTTGGTTTGCTTTCTTCGTTAGAAGTACCTTCTAACTGCAGCATTGCCTGGGTTGACATCGCACCTTTATGGGAGACCCTGGTTTGCTCACTGCTTGGACTAGGCATGAAAAGGGCAAGGCTGGGGTATTACAACTGGTAGTGCCATTTCATTAGGTGGCACTGGTTCCTCTGAGTCACTAATGAGCAATAGTCCCCTAGGCAACATGCTCAGGCAATTATGTTGGAGGTGCTGTTTTTTCAGATGAGTCATAAAACAGAGGTCTTAACCTTGTAATTAAAGATGCAATGGCACGTTTGGGAAAAAAAAATAGCCAGGCGTTCACCCTACTATGTCCTGGCTAAAGTCCAGCCCTGGCAGTTTGTCTTCTCCCCACGTAATGCTGTCCCATAGCACCAATGGGATTCAGACTTCAAAACAGTCTTGTTGGAGCCTTTTGAAAAGTTGTTACAACCCCCACGGAAGGGGCTACGCACATTAACATCAGGAATGGTGTGTAACGTGCCCATGAGGTAAAAGGTGATGGGGGTGTTTACACAAGTCCAGACACATGCACCGAGCTATGGGACTAGCTTAAAGGTCAACACATTAGCAGAACTACAGGTAGGAAGGGTAGATTGGGGATTACATCATCTGCATCTCAGAATCTAGAGAAAGCAGCATCCATCTAACTTTTTAACTGAGCAGAACAAAGGAGACAGATTTGGGAGAGCATACAATTAATATCTTTCCTCCTTAAGTGTCAGCCCCCTTCTCCCCATATTTCCTCAATCAGTTTAGCACAAGCAAGTATAGCTTACATTCATGGGACGCTAGCTAAGGACAAAGCCAGCTAGACTGTGCTTAAGTGCATGCTCAGTAGCAGTCAGCAAGGCAAACACATCAGCAGGCTCCATGTGCCTCTCCTTTCACAAGGCTTTACGGGATATTAATATCCGAGGTCTCAGCTCCTTAGTCATGTTTTGCCGAAGACAGGAGCAATGGGTTCGAGTTGTGCAGAACTGACAGCAAGGCAGAGTCCTCTCTTTTCCAGCAATGAGGTACATACCCATAGCCTGACACACACACACACACACCAACCTGCATTTCCTCTCCCCATCTCACCTGCACTCTTGAAAAAAAGAGCTCAACTAAGGGGCAGTTACAAAACACTGCAGTAACTGATACAATTGTTTATCTGAGGGAGACCTGGGCAGGAATACGAGTCTCCAAATACATTAGAGATCAACATTACAATGCTCCAGCGTTTGCCTGAAGTTGCAGAAGTGTTTCCGTGAAGTATAAAATCAGCCCCTGCACTAGCCTTTGCAGGCTCGAGGAAGAGACCGACAGTCTGGAGAGCATTTTTACCACATGGTCTAAGTTCCCTCGGTGTGCTGGTGTGAAAAGGGGAAAGTCCCTGGGATCCACCAAAGCCATGTTGATAGTTCGTTTCTTCCAGGCTTTCTTTCAGATTTCAACAATTAAAAAGACACAAACAAAGCAATTTCAGCAAGACAAGGTCAGGCTTCTAGAGACAAAGCTGGAAAGCATTACCCTGAGGAGCTAAGATATACAACACAGCAAATTCACTCTTGTACCTCTAGTATCTCTCAGAGAGGTCTATGCCCTCACACTCCAGAGTCTGCTTTCTCATTCAATACCTATAAGGACAACCAGACCAAGATACCATCTTCTATTATCTGCCAAAAAGCATGTGGTATAGCTCTTTTGACAATTTAAGCAGTACTCTTCATTTTTAAGGAGTTCATTTACTCCAGCAAATAGGTTTCTAATGCCACCCCACCTTATTCCCTACAGGGATGTCTATTAGATGAGACTAAATTGGACAGGCATTAAAAGTGTCACCACTTAGTTGCTTTTTCAGAGAAGAGCGTCTGACTAGTTTCTCATCACTTCACAAGCATTGAATTCAAAGGTAAGAAGAGCCGAAATGCTGCAAAATGAAAAACAAAGCGTATCTCTTAATCTGTATCCCTGCATCTAAAGATTCCAGATGTCACTGCCCTTTGACTAGAAGTTATTGCAGTGACTCCAAGAGCCACCAAGGGGGAGGTATATGAAGTTTACTTCTTAACTGGTAGGAAAATCAAGTTTGCTGTCATTTAAGGTGCTTGGTCTTCGGACTACGACAAATCAGATGATCTGCAGCGGGAAGTATCAGACTAGAAGTGGGTATACTTCCTGATTTCTTACATTCTTACCATTTTTACATTTGCATTTAACAACAAAAACAGACAAAACCCTACCATGCCGTCCTCCATTATTAAATTCCTGGGGGAAACGTGTCTCAGATCTAATAACCCATTTTAACTCTCTTGTTTTAAGGTTAGTAATAAGTTCTCTTGAGCCTTGCAATATTAGCGGATTACAAATAAAAACACATTCTCTGGATACTTCAGTAACTCAATTACAATGTTCTGCTGCTGGCATCTTCCAAGTAAACAGCCCTCTGCAGCACAAGCCTTATACTGAAGCAAAATGTAGCTCTCTAACAAGTTTTCTACAAGCAGTATTTAAAGACTTCAGCTTTTATAACTTGCCTCCAGTAAATCTCTCCAAGTTCTAGTGTCTTGATATTTAATTGGCGTTTACTTTGAGACAACGCCATTTTGAAAGAGTTATTGGAAAGGTACTTTTTCATTTACAGGCCCTTTAATACTGGGCGTTCTTGGGTTGTCTCCGAACATAGGCAGCCTGTACACCCCGAGCATTTACGTACCCCATAAGTACTGATGAGAAAACATTGGGTACCTTCATCATCTTTTACTTAGGGTGTGCTCCAATATTCTAATTTCCACCGCTTTGCAACATCTTGCCTTAAAGTCGATAAAGCAAAACACTTGAGTCTCTGAGCAAGAAGTTACAACAAAAGTCACCTGTTCAGCTGAAAAAGCCTTTAGACTTTCCCCAATTTCCTCCCAAGAGGAATTACCAATTCTCAGCATGACAGACTGAACTGCTTCATTACCTGGGGCGGGGGGGGGGGGGGGGGGAAAAAAAAAAANAAAACAAAGCACAAGCCTACTTTCCAGAAGACATCTAGGGCTTTAGTTTTGAAGCAGGGTTTTGGCCACTTCAAGCTGACTGTCAGGAGTTTGCTAAAAGTGTCCATCGCTACTGTTAAATAGTTGGGCACCAGCTTCCCTGCATGATGGGGAATGTTGCAGTTGGTTGCATTACCTCAAACGGATCCAGGGCCAAGTCCAGCTTGAACAAGTGTATTGGCTCATCTAAGACTTAGATCTGGAGAAAGATGACAAGGCTATCCCTATTCAAGGCTCCACCAGACCAGGTATTTAATATTAAACTCTGAGCCCACTTGTATTCTTTGTTCTCTGCACCCCCCCATGAATTAACATCACAGGATAAGGGAGCCTGCAGCAGCACAAGTGACCAGGGAACTGCACCCAGGTTCATGCAATTTGGGGCAGGGGAAGAGCCACAATTTATGTGTTTCAGATACCTAATAATCAAACTATGCTGCTCCCCTCCTCCACCCAAAGTCAGCAGAAAACCAGACAGACTTAAGAGGAAAAAAAAACCCACCGCATGCACAAGGAATAATATCCCAAGGGAAGCCTGCAGAAGAGAACTTTTTTTCTTTAATTATGTGGAGCATTGACTGAAAGGAGCCTGCAGTTGAGAGTTTAAAAATCTGTATGTAGCAAGAGCTCAACAGCAGGAGGATGAGGAAGCCTCCTTTTGTAACACAACTGCATCACCACAGAAGAATAGGAAAAGAGCTCGACAGACAGCAAATCTGATCACACTGACCAGCTGATCAGTTCCAAATATATCAATATTGCAGGATCCTCCCACAGAGCATCGCTTGTGCTCTTAAAACATGAGATTTTTGGCAGTTTTCAGGGAAGAACTGAGCAGTGAGGTCTCCTGGTGGAGACATTTGCTGCAAATTATTTAAAACCACCCAAGTCAGCAAGAATGAATGGACAGCAGCATTTGAAAAGCTATTTTGCCCTAATTTACCACTTTCATTTCTATCTACACCTTAAGCAGCTGATCCCTTCCTACGGCCCTGTACACTTCAACTGGAAAATGCTGGTGAAAGCACAGCTCATATGGCACAGTCAAAAACAATAAGCACGCCCCGAGCTGCTGTTCTGGGCAGTAACAGTTGACACACAGGACAAGAGCTTGAGGTTTTACTTGTTTTCCTCTACATCTAGAGAGGTGTGACAAAAAACCAAACCACACAAGTCAGGGTTTCAAAACCCATCACCGTAATTCAAGGAAGCATAAGATGAGTAAGGCTTGCTTGTTAATACTTGGGCAGAAAAATGCCTGGTAAATATGGCATATGAGGACTGCTGCCTGTGGCAAGCCCAAACATAGACCTTTCCCCAGAAAGCACCAGTTTTCATTGATAAAGGCAAAGGAAAACATAATAGAAAAAACTCAAGAGGGGCGAAAAGACCTTTTGTGAGTCATTAAATGGGAAATATCAGCACTTATGTTCCAGGGAGCTTTATCTTGAAGGGGTAAGAGTCAAGATCAACTAAAGGACTCTTCTTCACTGCAGCTTTACAGCCTTGCTCCCCCTGCAAGCACCACGTGCTTTCCCAGTGCAGACACATCCACCCACATTTCATCCCCAGCAGCGGCTGAGGGGGATAAACCCTTCTTTCACAAGACACACCAGAGCCCTATCCCTTCTCACATTATCCTTTATTCATCTCAGTGGCATAGCTACAGGGAAGGGCTAAGCACAGCCCCACAAGCTACCCAGCTCCACAAAGGACCAGCTGTGTTCCTGCTCCCCCCAATTATAGCCACAGGCCCACCACACACATCTAAATACCTTCCTAGTACTGCTTTCTACAGCAGTATTTGAAGAGTGAAGAGTTAGCAACGTACCAGTCACAGTGAAAGCTTAAGGGCACACTCCAGCCAGTACTCATGGGAACAGCAGGCTCCCCTCTGTCTACATTCCCCTTCTGCATGCTGGCCCCCACTTCTCAGCTTATCCTCCTCGTGAAGCTATCAAGCCTTTGAAAAACACAGCCAAACACTGAAGGGTGGGTAAGGGGCTCATCCCCACACGGCATGCCTAGAGGTTTGATGCAGGCTGGTATACCAGCAGGTGTTGGCATTGCTTTGTAATAAAGCAGGGATTTTTGTTGGGGACCTTTACCTAAATGGGTTGACTAAAACACCGTCTGTATGCAACCACCTAGAAGAAAATCAACTTTTGAGGTCTTGAAAGCAGTCTAGAAGACAGTCATGATCCAAGAAGATTTAAGTCTACTCCAAACCCCTTCACCTTAGTAAGCTTTTAGAAGAGGATAAAGCATTGGCCAGAGCACGCACTGAGAAGGAAGGTACTTTTAAGTAGCCGAATCCAATGGCAAATTGCTGCTTTAGCCAAGAGACTCAGACCTGCAGGGACACAAGCTTTGCCCTCCTCATGTGTAGACACAGCCATCCTCTAGCAATCCTTACAGGAGAGGACATTTCTGTTAGTAAAGAGCACTCTTTAAAAGTTATGTGTAACGTCCTCTTCTTGCCACGAAATTGCATAGATGTGCCGCTTGTCTCTCCTGCCCCCCTACTAGAAGTAGTATCCCTAAAGTATTTTTCACCTCTTTGCTTCCCACAAGGGTTTCATTTCTGCAAAATTCCCAGTTTTAGGACTAAGATCTGGATTACCAAAACTAAACGTCTCTAACACCCCTGGGAAGTGTCCTATTTCTCTGATTTTTTGGAGGACGTGACACTAGTCCTCTGACATTTCCTAGGCTATCCCATGGTGCGTTAGCCACTTGTACATAAATCTTTGCTCCATGGATCTATCTAAACAGTGTCCTTCACCACAGTGTGAACACCCCAGCATGCCAGTCCCAATCCAGCCAGAAACCACAACTTTATAGCTTCACAACTGAGCAGGCACTAAAGTATCAAATAAGGGATTACATCCAAGGAGCTGGATATTCTTCTGATGAAGGGAAATGGCGTGAGGAGGTCTTAAATCGTGCCATGGTCACTCTGGTAAACCAAACCACAGAACTAATTTTCACAGTCGCCGACTGTGAAAATAGGAAGCATCACATTGAAAGGATAAAGCAGGAAGCATCCTCCTGCCTGCGCACTCCCAGGCAAACACACACCCACACACAAGCTCAGGGATCAGACATGTCTGCTTTCAAAGCATCTTCCTCACTGCATTGAACAATTCCCCTCTCTTCATCCCCTCCCCAGCTTCCTCCAGAGCATCCATCACAATAAAACCATCTAATAAAACATCACGGACTGCAGCAGTGACAGCTACCAGAGACCTCCCCCCCACCCCCCCCCCCCCCCCCCCCCCCCCCCCCCCCCCCCCCCCCCCCCCCNTCAGCAGTGCTTGGATTTACCAGCAGCACCAGGCTGCCCAGGTTGACTCATCACAATTTAGCCCACCCCAGCAATTAATATCCAAGGGTGCCTCCCAGAGGTGAGCCACAAGAGGAAGCGACCCTGTAAACGGAGAGCTGTGCAGCTGCTTTGCTAACAGGATATCTTTTCCTCCTCCGCCAGGTTTCTTAGCCAGCATTTCGTAGGTGAGCAGGACAAGCTGAGAAGTGGGGGAACAACACTTCAGGATTTGGCTGGCTGACAGACAATTTGGGCTATTTGCCTTTTTTTTTCCTCCAGGTTGAAGGGGGAGGTTTCATTTTGTTGGGCCCTCTGAAAAAAAAAAAAAGCAATTTAAGACTTGCAAGGATGTCTTGCATAAGTGCGACATGGAGAGGACCGAAAGCGAATACCTCCAGAGATCCCACAAGCTGGCAAAGGCCCAAGAACAGACCAGTTGAGGCTTTTCAGTAGACTTTTCCTGAAACATTTAAATAATTTAGAAAGCATTAACTCTTACTGACAGCTTTTCAGACAGCTCCTTCACTTGCAGGGCCCTATCAAAAACCTCATAACTCTTCATCAAAAAAACATACTGCAATGGCCTCAAATCTTGGTCAGGGTTGAGTGTGGCTTCAAAAAGGTGCTTTAGACATACTTCTTTGCTGAAATGCTCTCCTTATACAGGCAGGTCTTCCAGAGGCCACCACCTGCCACTTATCTGCAGCAGTACTGTGTAAAACATGCAAAAACAGTTAAGAGACAGTCTATCAACGTTTCACTTGCTTGGGGCTATTCAGAGGAAGGGAGCTGTTCCCTGCACTGGTTCAGTTGTGTTAAATACCATAAAGATAAAGCAGCTGCAAGGCGTAAATTAGTAGCTGTAAAACCTCTTCTTTGGGGTTAGGTGGAAGAGATGCTCCAGCACCACCTATTTCACACTCCAGCATCCTCCCAGGGTACCAGGATCAAGTTTTAGGGACACAAAAAGAAGTTTTTAGCCCCTGTCTTACTGCCACCAGAAATGAAAACAGTTGCTAAAGAGGCAGCAGTGGCTGGTCCAAGCTTTGCAGCAAAGTTATTCCTGCATCCATTGCTGTCACTACCACCCAAAAGGCATTTGGATGAAACAGGAGACCAGCTCAAATTCACCCAAACCCAGAAGTTAGATCAAACCCAGGCTCTATACTGGAAACATGGAACGACGCAGAAGTAGAACAGAGAACCCAGCCACCTGATCACCGAACATATTTTCAGTTGTGGTTCCAGGCAAGACACTAAAAGAAAAAGGTTCCCTTTCCCATTAAAAGTGAAAATAGTCCAAAGGATACCCAAATGATAGTCCAGCTGCCCTCTCTGCAGCCTCAACTCTCCCCACCGAAGCAGGTATTTCAAATCACAACAGGCTTGGCAGGATAACACAGATCACCCCATAAGAGTTTCTATATCTAGGAGCTGCAAAACAGCAGCAGTGATAACACCACCACAACAGGTGGGGGGGGGAGAGCCAGCAGCACCAGATCTTATTTTGCTGTCCATCATTAACCCAAAATAAAAATGCCCTGGTCCGGTGGTGAAACAATTGCAGACTGACAATCCATGATAGAGTGTTATTCATTAGGACATTGTTTATGGTTCGTCTACATGGCTTCCATGGCTACAGCAACAGGGATGATGTTTGCTAGCATTTTAGACAGATTACATATATGCATTTTGTTTTCACTCAGCACTGCACTTTCCCCCACGTGAAACATCAGTATGTAAAGCCTTGCAGACAGGCTGTTAGGATGTTTTAGCATTAATTAGAGAAAAAAACAGAACAGGTAAGATCCCTTGTGCTCATCTCCCCATGCATATCTTGAAACTAAATTCAAACCCTGAAAGACAGCACTCTGGTTAATGTAAATTGAATTCAAAAGGTATCCTCCATCCTTAAACACAACAGCACAGAGACATCCGGCACAGGCAATAGATATCATCACTAAGCAGCAAAGCCCATTGAAAATACATCAAGTACTGCCTTACTTTAGTGAATTAAATAATTAAAGAGCTGGCAGAGATGGTTTTCTAGATTTCCTGTCCAAATGCATTGCCCAGCAACAGTGGTGCTTCAGTTTTGGGTTTTTTTGTTGGTTTTGGTTTGGTTTCTTTTTTTTTTTTTTTCCAAGAACACAACTTACCTGCACTACTTCTTTAATAGAGATGCTGTTCAAACAGCCTCCGCTCCCCCCTCCTGGCTGCTTCTCCTGAGCCACCACACTTGTTCCCAAATGCCACTTGCTCAGGTGGCTGAGGCGGCAATGGCTCGTGCTTTGTCAATGGCTCCAATATTAATCCATCCAGAGCATCTTTCTCCCTCACTTCCAATTGGCGAGCAGCAAATGGGTGGAGTAAGAGCGTGACCCATTAGCTCCCAGATGGGCACCTCCAACCCAGCTCTCCCAACCGGAGCAGGGATGCCGGCAAGCCGCTAACTTCACGCCTGCAAACCACCGCTCCGCATGCCACCGCAGCCAAGGCTGGGCTCTGGGTTTTCTCCTCCAGCCACCCAGATCCCGCTGCTTCTCAGAGCTATTTGCCTCTGGTAGCAAGGAGGAAAAATAGAATAATTAAAGTGACCCTGCGCTTCGGAGCCGACAGTTTTTGCCGGATGCCGTACAGAGAAAGCTTGTGTGCCTCCTTAAAAAAAAAAAAAAAAGCTTTGTGGCAGCCAGGCTCAACTGAAGTGAGAAGATACTGTACCTTACAGACAGAAGTACAGGGAAAACAAGAGGATGTGAAGATGCAGGAAGAAGAGAGGGAGGGAAGAAAACCTGCTGCTGAGAGGTAGATATAGCAAAATTTCTTAAAGATACAGCTGCTGTACTCTGCGAGCGCGGTGCCTGCCCAATTGCGGAGCTGGGCTCCGATGTTTTTTTCCACACTACCCAGAATGACAGTTCAGCTGCATGGGCAGCAGCAGTGCCAGGGTTAACACATGCATTCAATGCAGAGCCTGCATAAGGGAATGAGAAACAGGGCAGTAAGTCTGCACTAAAACAACAAGTTGCACAAAATAGAGCTGAAGAGACCTCACCTCATCTAAAGAGACTTACATCTAAGCCCAGTGCTCAACTATGCAGTCCCTGAAAAGCTTTGGAGGGAAGATGCCACATCCTCCCCCTCCTCCAGCCTATTCTACCGCTTCACTTTCCTTACAATTCAAGATTTTCATAACAATAAGCTAAGTCACCCCCAGCTGGATATTTAAAGCCCTGAGGAATGGTCTATGCTGGCCAAAAAAAAAAAAGGGGGGGAAAACCTAACTACCCAAAGCAACATCAAGTCAGCCTTAGAAACGGCAGAACCCTAAAACACGTAAGACAGAAATAAACAGCGAGTTATCCAAATGCTGGCAAGACTGGGTCACTCCCCTACGGTAACTCTGACAATTACTGTGACTTAAGTAAAAATCTCCCAGGGATCATATTTACCAGGCAGCAGCAAACGTTTCCCAGTGCAAAGCAAGGCGAGGCAGGGCACAGCTCGGGAAGAGGCATCACTTTCAGCTGATGGATTCAGTCAGAGCCACATACCCCCATTTTCAGTCCCTGCTACAGACTTGTTTCCGCTGCATGAAACCACAGGCAATGCATGTTTTTAAACACCTCCTACGCATTTTCTCTGCCGAGACTGCTCATCCAGTCTCCTCCATTTTTTTTTTTCCTCTTTGCATGCCACCTGACGAGCTTTTCCAGGTAAGGCACATCATATTCAGACTGTTAATGAGATGTAAAGGAAGTACACCCCAGCTCATAAAGTACATGGGGGTGGAAGAGACCCTTGGAGGTCTCTAGCCCCAACTCCTTGCTCCAGGCAGGACCACCTTCAAAGCTACATCAGGCTGCTCAGGACCTCATCTCATCAAGCTTGATACCTTCCCCAAAAAAGTTTTACAGTCAAGACTCCTGTCCTTGGAATCAGCACTAACAGCAGGGCTCAGATCCTAAGACAGCAGAAATTACCAAGTCTTTCCATATAGATTCTTTGCAGTAAAGCAACATGTAAAATTTTGAACCAAGCTAATAATCTTAAGGTACCTCCCTGTAGTGAGACAAATCAATAGAAGATCTTAATACCTTCCCCTATACCCACACTTGACACCTTTAATAACAGTTAAAAGGACAGAGTTGACAGCATCACAACCCTAAAGGTGAAACGAGCCCGCCTAGCCTCCAGCAGGTATTTCAGGTTTCAAACACTGACGGATTCATTTCAGCAAGTGAACAAGCTTATGAAACAAAAGACTGGCTACGATCAGTTTCTATTTTTATTTTTTTTCCATGCTGAGGTTGTTTATCAGCTCTCCCTGGCCAGCCTGCCCGGGCATGAGGATGTAGCAGGGACCAGAGCTGCTCTGTGTTGGAGATGACAGCGGCCAAGCAAGCACCACCAGGAGAGGTCCGAGAGGAAAGTGCATCAACATAACCACGCGAACACATCCACCAAGTCCTACCTTTGTTGCCTCCCTCCTCACCCACTGTCTCCAAAGCCCCCCCCCCCAAATCTCAGTAGGCTTCTCTGCTACCCCATACCACCCCTCTCTGGTCCCCAACCCTTTCATCCCCTGTCACGCACCATCCACTGGCCCAGTCCACCTCTGTGTCACCAAGCGTTGCGGCCATGGGGCCAAATCTTGCGAAGAGCCAGCGCTTGCCCCGAATTGGCCATAGGGTGAGCGGAGAAAGGTGAGCCGGGGGTAGCAGAAAGAAGCTGGCTCCATTAGGACGGAGAAAATAGGAGAGCCAGGTACGAAGCAAACCGCGTCTCCCTTCACCTCCTTCAGCGGGTACTGTTGGGACATGCAGTCTCAGAGCCTTCTCCCCGAGAAGTTCCTTTTTGGAGAGGAATTAGTGCAAAAAGAAAGCTGCTCGAGCAGCCCTGCTGCTGCTGTCACAGCCCAGCAGAGCACACTGGAAAGGCTGCGTCTCCAGCCTGTATTTAAACGCCCCTCTCAGAAAGCAGAGATGCAGCACAGGAAGAGACAAATTCCAGCTCTGCGTCGGGCTGATAAGCCAGGTTTATAATATTCAAAAAAGTATTGGCATTACTACAACTCCCCCCCCCCGCCCCAAACGAATATCTTGTGCAGTAGCTTGTTGTGCACAATAAGCAAAAAAAAAGCCCAATCCCTAAAAAAATTAAAAAATAAAAAAATCAGCCTGTTCCGGTGGGAACAGCCAACACGTTGAATAAAACAAACACACGTGTGTTAAACCCTGGGGACGCAATTAGGCTTGGAGCAGGGGAAAGACGCGTTTAAATCCTGGAGTAGGACATGGCAGCGGGCGAGAGGAAAATGAGAATAAACCTGATGCCCGACACTGTGCCCCATGGGCTGCTTTTTCCCCAGGGGGGTGAGCTCAAGTGGCAGCTCCCACCACTGCAGGGTGCCAGCACCTGCCCCAACACCAAAAGGAGGAAGGCCACCTCATCCTCAGCCCCCAGACTGCCTCCCTCCTAGTTTTCCACTCCTTATCTGCCCCCATGAGTGGGTAGCACCCAGCAATAACTCACTTAATTGCCACTGCTGTTCAAAACTCACCCGCAGCATCTTGAGACAAAGGTTGCCCAGCTCCAAGCACCCAGCTGAGATCTTCTCTCCACCACCTTCAAATCTTGGTTCCACCCCCCACCCCATCAGAGCCCACATTATCACTAGTCTCCATCCATCCCACCATGGTACAGCTGCTCTTGGGGCAGCCACAGCCCCACAAGCCCTTCTGCTGCCGTTTACATTAGGTCCTTCAAACCTAGAGAGCTAAAAAGCACCTGTGGGGGAAAAAAGTTCCTGCCCAACACAACTATCAAGTCAGTGTTAGCCACTCCAGTGGCTTATACCAGGTTTTCATGCTTTTCTCCCTGTCTTCTTGCAGTTTCTCAGCAGGGCATTTAGGAGGAATGAAACTGGACTCTATTCTCTCCGCGCCCTACCCAAATCACAGCTCCCACTGGTCCATCAGAGCTTGCAGACCCTTCTTCAATAACAGAGTTAGACCAAAGCCCTTCATACTGCCTTTTTTTTTTCCCTTTAATTGCAAGTCAGAGCCAGGGATGAATTTAGAAAGGGGGAAATAGAAAAACCCATGGAGTTATAAGTGACAGCTAAGTGCTTTGATATCAAAGCCAGCACTGACAGATGCAGAAGCCTGCAGCGCTCTGCTCCAGGCCAGCATGTCACTGTGCTCTGCAGACGGGCTTTATGGGGAGCTTATACTAGATCATATTTAGAAAGTTATAATGCATTAAAAAAAAGAAAAAAGAGAGAAGAGTTTTTCAGTTTCACCAGGTCCCAACACAAACTCCTGAAAGGAGCTACTTTGCAGACTTCATGATCGCAAAACACTGCTCAGACTTAAATTAGCATGAACCTCAAGGAATTGTCTCAGCAGTCCCAGTTTTTAACGTTACTGTGGTGCATCCGTCACAGTGGACTCCTTAACGCCCTTTGGCAGTGAAGGCACCACGCCACGCCCCAGCTGCTGCTAGCAGCAAAGGTAGCTTGGATTTAACATATGCTGGGTATCTGCTGGTGTGCTTGGCTGTAATTTACATATTTAGAGGGTAGATGACAGTTTCATGATGATGAGTCATTAAAGTGTCCCAGAGAGTTGTTTACTCCCAGAGAAATCCCACATAAAGAAATGGGACTTTTCTAGAAATGGTTTTGCATTAGGAATATGAAACTCAGTGGTTTTGCATCATGAAGAAGTAACTCAAGTGCCATCCAAGCTAGAGCAATAGAAAGCTATTGGAAAGCAATCACTGCGACTTCCCAGAGCCACCTAAATCACAGCACAGTATTCGAATTACTGAAAAAAAAAAAGCACCGCTTTCCCCCTAGGTAATGTGATTCAGCACCTGTCTTTAGGCATAAAGTACATATGCGGTACAGTTCTGCAAGGACAAGGTTTGGTTTTTAGTCTTATACAGGCAAATAAAACAGCTCCAGGATAAGTCCAATAACTCCGGACTAAAATCCAACTTTGCACCTAACCTCAAGCTCCCTTCTGCAGGAAATAGCAAACTTTTCACTGACACTTCAAGACAATACAGAAAGCTTCCATTTTGGATCCTTTTGCATTTAAAACCAAGACATTTTTGTTTTCACATTGACTCAATATAAAAATAAAGCTTGCTTTAACAACTGTTTACAGCCTTAAATGATTTACTACAGCTTTACTAGAAGTCAAGGCACTACAAGTTTACATACAGATGTCTGATGCCACTGGGGGAGTCAATCAAGTGCTCCATTTAAAAGCCCAACTCATATTTCTAGCTATGCTCATTTAAACAAGCTGAGGCGTTCAAATTGCCAAGGAACAACAAGAGAGCCAGAGAGGAACTTCCTCTGCGGTATATAATTCTTACAGAGTGGCAACTGTGTAAAAGCCACAGATATTTCAAAAGTAGAGGACTCTGGCTGAGCTGGATTAGCCAACACGTCTCGATTATAGCAATGAAATGGGGACGCGCGGCTCACAAGGGTGGCAGCAATGATCGAGGTCACAGTGTAGACAGGACTAAAGTGTTGCATCACTGTTTCCCTCCAGCCTCCAAAAAAGACAGCCGCGAACCCAACTCCAAGAGCAACCCAGGTGAGAAGGCTGAAATACCACTGGATTTATCCAGCCCTGGGTCAAGCAGTTCATCCCATGCTTCAGCTACAGCTTTTGACGGACAGGAACTCTGCAAACTGGGGACAAGGCTATGTTCACACCTAGAGAAAACCCATATGAGAAGTCCTGCACACATTGCGCATTGGGAAAGAAATTATATGTTCCCAATAGCGGTTGTTCACGTGCACATTGCTGATGGACAGGCAGTCCACACCACCAGGTCTCAAGAGGAAGAACGACAGTCCCGGACATGAAAAACAGCAGTGCAGAAGAAAGCTTTGAGGAAGAACATCAGATCTGAAATAAACTTTTTCATTAAAATGGGAGGGGGAAAACACAAGGGCACAGTCCTCCCCGAGAAAAGATCCTCGGGAGGAGTTTAAGGACCAGCCTCCCGCTCGCTGCTTTGCAGGCAGCAAAGCTGTTGTGCCACCTACAGTTGCTTTTACTCGAGAACAAACTTTTCCTACAAGAGCCCAAGTCCCTGTCATTTAATTTAGTGTCAAACCAGCGCTAACGCAGCCATGCTGATTAAGGAAGTGCTTCCTTTGCGGGGGGGGGGGGGNCACTTCAGAAAATATCTTTTAAACTTCAGCGTAAATCACAAAGTGCATTTCCAAGTGCGTTTAAACCCACCCTGTCCCCACCTTTCAAAAATACCGCACCGCTGGGGGTTTTGCCAATGCACGGGACTGCCCAAGCCCTTTAACACCAGTTCAGCTTAAGCCGTACAGTTTCACTTTTTTTTTTTTTTCCCTCCTTTTTATTGCGGCTTTTACACCATTACCAACACGAAGTCAGGCAGCCGCATCCGCAAGCAAAGCGCCGGAGCAGAACTAAACATCACAACGTGCCCGCCTCCCCTAGTTAGGTATAAACAACTACCAGAAAAAGAGG
>RSEF01000004.1:96646105-96694187 GCA_003993805.1 Himantopus leucocephalus
GATCTTTAAGGTCCCTTCCAACCTAAACCATTCTATGATCTCTCCAGGCTGCAACCAGCAAGCTGTAAGTTTGACATGGACTTGTGGCCACTGAAAGCTTCCATTAGACAGAGCAGCCCCATGCACTCCTCTTGGCTGACTGATTAAAGCATTTTGTACAGTACAGCACATTGCAGGGCTTGCCATGCTCCCTGCAAGACAGGTGTGGAAAACAGGGGAGAGATTTCCTCAGGGAAGTGCCAACATAAAGCCTAATCTAAATCTAATCAGGACCTTGGAGTCTTACAACACAAACTTCACCTCAAACTTTTCCATCTCTTGTAGAAAAGGAGAGGTGCATGACACCAAAACAGGGTAAGAGAGCTGCCCAAGAGAACAGCCATAGCATGTGGACTTCATTGCTGTTACAGCTATGGACTGTCCTCAGGCTCCTGAGCATGCTCCACCTGAGGGCAACATTTGAATCAGAGTTTGAAGGAACATTACTTACAGTTATTTTGGCATAAAGGAAAAAGCTGCTTCTAAGGGAGCAGGGAATTGAAATGCATCTCCCAACCAGTAGCTTAAACTCTAGGCTGCCACTTTAACACCCGAGTGTCAGTTTACCTTTCAGTAGCAATTAAAGAGAGGGCATCTCCATGGAGCTCGTCAAAGCACATCTCCATTTCATGGCTCATTAACAATAGGACAGTCTCACCTGTATCATTGCTTCCTGGACCCTGTAGCAGCAGCAAACCAAAGACCAGAGAGCCCAGGCTCCATCTCCACCCTGCCAGCACTTGCCTATGAACCAGCACATCTCATTGTTATGGAAAACAGTATATACTGGTATAGCAGCATCGCCGAGACCCAGTCGTGCCACTGAAGTCACCCAAAAGGTGACATTCAATAAGAGATGGTTTTCCATTGCTTTGGTTTCTAAATTGGTAAGATCATAGGAAAAGCCTACCCTTGAATGATGTTACCACTATACAGAGTCTTGCTAGCCTAATGGGTAGGTCTCAGGCAGAGATAAACACACAATAGATTTGCACAGAGTCACAGCTGAATAGCTGACTTCAGCCTTAGTTTAGCCTCAGAGCATTAAGAGATTGTTGATTCCAGTAGAGAACACACTTGCCAGCCTTTTTTGTGCAAGAGCACAATTTAAAGAAAAACAACTCAGTAACTAGTCCAGCCACTGGCAACCCCAGCCTCTCTTCTGCAGTTAGCAGCGACTCAAACAATGTGAATATTTTCACTGCTGCTGGAGGCAACGTGCTGATGATAAGGAGTTTAGCATGGCATTTATTTAGTTATTTTCAGAACTCTAATGGATTTAGAAATAAATGACGGTCCTTACCCAAGACTCAGCTGAACATGTTATGAAGCTCAGAGAACAGACTAGAGCAGCAGATCCAGATGATGTCATGTAATAGAGCAATAAAGAATTACACAACTGAGGGCAGTAGATAAAAAACAGGAACACTCAGCAACATCTAAAGATGTAATAAGGAATAACCTTAAATTTAGCTATGCACATTTGCAAAGCCCCTTGCCTAACACATCCAGATCACAAGACATCCACGGACATAAATATTTACCTGAAACCTTCATGACCAAAGAGAGGAGGGCACCATGCACCAGTGCAGTTTCATACCAAGCAAAAGGCCATGGGAAGCAGTGGAGATGAAAACAAGCCTAACAAAGACCAACATTTTCCAGGCAAAGAGTAGTTTTTAAATCGAACTCAGCGGCAGGTTCATGAGGACTTGCAGCACGGAAAAGCTGGAAGTCAGGAGCAACTGTAACAGTTTCCAGACAAGCTAAAAACCCCACTTTTAACACAAAAAGGGATCATATGCTGGGATGTGGTTGTGAAGATTCTTCACACTTCGGGATGACTACTTTCATCTCACTGAGCAGATACAATTGCTGGAAGCAAATGCACAAGAACAGAAAAAAGCCGCTCAAGTTCCACAACAAGCTTCAAAGCCCAATAGTGTTTTACTTGCTGCTAAAACAGATTCACAGTTTGCTATGCTTGTTTAACTTAATTTGAGTTGCATGAAAAGCCTCTCACTTTTCTCTCCTTGAAGTGCCACCTTCCCCCAGTGAGGGGACAGTAGGGTACCAGTAGCAGGGATGCACTGATTTTCTAAGTCAAGTTAAGGGATTACAACTTGACACCTCTAGCTTTGACACTGCAGACTGGGATCAGAACTGGGTGTTTGGTAAAGTGATGCCGTAGAAGAGGCGTTTCAAGAAACATGTCAAGTCCAAGTAGCCAGCAAAGAGTTTGAACTGAGTGTGAGAAATGCTGTATCCCCGATCAAGTCCTCTTAGGGAAGGGGCATTGCTACGCTCTGTGGATTCACCAAGGGCAGAGGGTCTCCATGTACCTGTGGGTTATCACGTCTGCTGAGGTCTGAGAGCCCATCACTTCAAAGCCACTTTACTCTGAAACAAGTAAAGTGACATTAGAGCTAATGCAACAGCAGACCCCAACAGTGGAGCAACACTTCGGTGCTTGGCTCGTTTGTTAGGAAGGGAATGTGGATGCCAGTACCTGGTCCCAACAAGGACTGAAGGGCCTCGTGGCCAGCCAGATACAGAGGTTTATGGTGAGCTGAAGGCTCCACCAGCAATAAAGCTACATTAGAACTAAAGTTAGAACTAGATCCTCAGATTAAGCCAAGCTAATTGATGAGTTTAATCTCACCTATGGGCAGACCAGTTCATGTCTTCACCTCGCCACCATTAGCACAAACACAACTTCCAGGCTGCAATAAGGAAGCAACAAGGAGATCTGTTTTCCCACTGTTAAGTAAAAGCACATAGTAATTACTAATGCACCTCAATTACACAGATAGGACAAAACCCTTTTAACAGCTGTTTCAGGTTGGTTGGGGGCACTAAGGGACAGGTATAGAGCTGTCTATCTTGCAGTGCCCTACCCCCTCTAGGGAATAAAGGGACACACTTTAGTCATTTACAGGACAGATCTAAGAAGGTGTTTGCCACCTTCACTACCTTCCTTAGTAAGAAACGCTTAACACAGAGTGGCCAGGCAGCATTTACCTCCTTAAAAAAAACCCAAAATCATTCGAGTTTTATAATTATAAAAGATTTCCACCCTATTCCAGCCCTACAGATATGGGGTAGAAATTCTCCCATTTACAAGTGAGCCTTTGAGAGAGCTAATTAGAGCATGAAAGCAATAGCCTGGTACATACATACTGAAACACAGACCATTAAAATAGCATTCCCAGTAACCAAAAACTTAATCCGCAGCTTGATCAGTGCCATAATAGACTGCAGGAGTCACTGCCTGAAAATGCAGCCACATTTTTGCCTTATTTTCACACACAGGTAGGCAACGAGGTTGCAGAGAGGGACCATCACCTAGCATGGTTTAGGGCGCTGGTACACAGACCTCGCCGACACTCCAGAATAAGCACTAGCAGCACCTCTCAACAGCAAATTCAAGATTTTGTAATCCAACTCCCAGACAAGGAGAAAGAGTTACTCTCCCTACTGCCAGATTAAACAAAACCAAGTTCTTTTGATGGTAAAAGCCCAGCTGACTCAAATAAGCAAGCTATTAGGTAGCACTTGTTCTTTAAAACTAGTTTGAACCAGTAGCATTCCCACCGCCTAGAGAACTGGGTAAATAAAGCCCTAGATGCCATTATGAAGCAGCTCAGTACCTGTATAATTGTATTTTTGCATTAAATGCCATAGACTATTGATGCCATCGAGGACTTATCTACTCCCTCTGTGAACAGCAACAAAGCATAAGGCCAAGAAAGAGTCTGAAAGCATTACAAATAGCCATCCTGTTCAAGCACATGCTCGCATTTCGCTTCTGTTGGTTGATGCGAATAGTCACACTGTGAAGCTGTATTTTAAGTGTAGGTGGAGTTATCTCAAAGCTCAGGGCCTTCCTTCTTGACTTAGCACTTCAGTCCACCGTTCCACTGTGAGCTACCCACATCCTGTGCTCAACCAGCCAGTTTTCATTCAGCCAAGGGCTTTCCTAAACATTAAGCAATACCTTTCTTTCCAGCAAGGCCAAGCTCACTTTCAGAAAATACCTTCTGCAGGTGCTCAGAGGGTCTGCAGCTAAAGAGATCTACCTGAGGCTGCGTCATATCTATCTGCACCTTCCCCGCCACCAACCACCACACCTCACTGTGTTTTTCTTTTTTTTTTCCGACACCAGCCACACACCTCAATTTTTCATGGGAGGGAAGAAAGAATAAACAGTTGGACAAGCCATTCTTGAGACAGAATAGAAAATTTTCAGTTGGAAGGAACCTACAACAATCACTTAAGTCCAACAGTGAGATGACTAAGCCTGCTTTCTGCGACCCTTTCTAATAGGGAGAAACTGTTTCAGAGCGATCTAGAGGCTTTGAGCTTTCTTTTCAGTCTTTGCAAGGCTGAGAGGGAAACTCTTACGCATTTGGTAGCCCAGTAGCAAGCTTGAAGTCACCTGCCAGTCTACAAAGGGTTCAAGGAGAAACTGTTCCATCAAAAATTCCAGGTAGACTACAAGATTTTGCCATGTTTTGTGGCTTACGTGTGTCCCATTCATATGCATAATGAAGCAGCTTAGAATTAATAGTCAGCTTTTCAATAATTCAGCTCCATTCTTGGCATGAAGCATCAGGCAGGTAGGTTTAAAGCCCGCAGTTGGAATCACTCATTCTAATGTTGTTGGCAGAGCTAAACAGGATCCTGCGAGCAAACAATAAAATAATTACGGTTTCTCAGAAAACTGATCTGCAAGGAAAGCAATTGTGGACAAGCTTCGAGACAGAGGAACTGGAAAGGAACAGAACAAAACTGAACAAGGTAGTTTTGGCTCACTAGCAGGAAAGTTTAACTGTTAAGCCAGTTAGACTGTGGTCTAGTCATCCTCTCCCAGGAGAGTATTATTCCTGCACAAACTGGAAAAACCCAAAGGTCACGGTATAGGAAACAAGGGGTTTTTTTGGTGTTTGGGTTGTTTGTTTTTTTTTAAATAGCAGAGAGTTGGAAGAAAAACAAGTGGTTCTTATCTCCAAATTCAGTGTCTTACCATCAGTCCTGTGCCAGAAGAATATAAAATTATTTCCTTGCCACAGGAAAGATCTCTGCATGTAAAGGGATGCAAGATATTCAGTGTAGGATTCATTTCTGAAACCTTGCAACTGCACACAACTATATAACTGTGTTCAGATGCACAGACACTTCAAGATACCTGCAAGCTCTTCGGTAAGAAATTTTCTTACCTGGGTAAGAGTTCATAACCCATCCAGATAGTTTCAACTCATGCAGATGTGAATGGGCACACTCAGCCTTAGTACACAACACCAAACCCACAAAAGCGTCCAGCCAAGCCTGAAAGCTTCAACATAACATGTGAGACTCCATCACTTAATTTCTATTTATTTTTAAATAGCCCATCCTTACTCCCCTTTCCTCATTCTCCACTTGAGGTTTCAGAATTATATGAAGTGTCTTAAAGTACTATTAGTAGAGCTCTTACAGCAACAATAAGCAGAAGCAAGTTTTATACACTAAACTGACAGAAACCAGCCCTTATTTGCCAATTTGAGAGCTGCATTCAGAAATGTTCACCATGACAGACTTGTGTATGCCAAGCTGCAGATCCTGTTCTGCAGACAGCTGCAGTTACAACACCTACCCCCTGCCCTTCACTTCCACATTTTTTTGTGTGTCCTAGCTGAAGATAACAAGTAGACTTCAAAGAGCCACCTACAGAAGCACTGGCATGCTATCATCCAATTCAGATGGTTTCCTCTTGCAGACAGACTGGCTCCTGGCTAGGAATCCTGAGAAAGTAGGTAGAAAAGACTGAAATTAAAGCAGAGAATAACTTGACAGTAATTTCCTTCTCTGTGGAGCTCCCACATGCCCTGCCCTTTTACCAGACTTCCAGTGAGCAAGAAAGTCCTGAAGTCCTCGGATGTGGCAAGTGATTACACCCAAAGACAGAGTAAAGCATGTCAGGAGAACAAGTCATTCATCACAACACTATGTCCTTCCTTTTTTTTTTTTNTTTTTGGGGGGGGGGAGGGAGGGGGGGGCAGTGGTCGAAGTCCACAAGAGTTCAACCAGTTTGAAGTATCCACAGGGATGGGCTTGTAGAAGCGTCAATGTAATTTCTAATTCTCGACATCAGAAAACAACAAAAACTAGGGTTTCACTTAGAGAGGGAGTATTCCTTGCACTGGTTTAACACCTACTATAGAACAACTATTTGGCCTCTAAATGAAGCCGAATGCTCTTGGTAGTCTAAGAGTTTTTTCTCCCTAGCTGATGAAAAAAATGATTCTGAGAAAAATCACACATCTCAAGCCTTCTGAAAACCTCTGGTATCTGAGAAACTCCAACAGAATGATACGAAGAGATTCAGCTTATTAGACTGGCCTGCAATTGCTGTTCCCACAAGAGGATATATTTTATACCCTGGTAAGCTAGACAGCAGTTTGATCTTGGGAACATTTTAGTTCAGACCTAGAAACAACTCTACTCACAGCATATTCCCCCCTCCCCCTTTCCCCCCCCCAAGACCAGTGCCAGTATCAGATCATTTTGTCTCTGAACATTGAGATCTTGAACTTAAGACCTGCTGGGAACCAGATAAATAGCTAGAATTGGGGTCACAGAGTTGACACTATTAAACCAACTAATGCATTGTGCTGCTGAGTGGAGGATGTCCTTAAGTGATCAAGTTTACTGTAACTTCATACTGTTCTAAGCTTTAGGGAAGGAGAGGTCCAATGATGCCCTTCCCGAAGCAACCCTCCTGCAGAGCAGCAAGAGGTTGACCTTCCATCCCCCTCCAGGTACCCAATATGCTGATCCACAAGAGATACTTTGTCGAAAATTCCTACGAGTATATTTGCCTTTATACAGAAACATGCCAAGCACTCATGTTGCGTACATTAGGGAGCTAGCAATGCTCTTCCCTAAAACAATACAAAAACATTTAGGTAAGAGGTTGCATTACATCTACTTCATCTCCTTGGCCATGCAGCTATTTCAAGATGGTTGCCCATCTCTCCCCACCCAGGTCATGAGCGACATTAACTTTATTCCTTCAAATCTTTCTCTCACTGTCAGACTAAGCTACCAACAGGCTGTACTGCTGTCAGCTGGCAAAAACAGAGGGGAGCAAATCAAGGCAGCATTTGAAGGGAAGCAACTCGGGCAGGCTGCTGCTCTCACACAGTTCTGTTTTCAGCCTGGAGATAAAAAGCAGATACCCATGGTGCATTTGAATAGAGAGCTGGCATGCCATTACAAGTATTTTATTGACTATATACTGGGAACACCACAGCAGTTAACTGCCAGCCATCTTCTGTCAACATGTGCTGCAGGACTCCCCTCTAGCTTAGTCAGGCTATTTTGATGATTGATACCTGAACTATCACAGTCAAAATACTTTACTGTACTCTGAAGCAATGCTACGTGGATTACCAAGTACTGAGAGACAGTTGTGGTCACGTTGGTTGAGTAATACAGACTCCCCAGGCCTTTTGTCACCTCCTCAGGATATAGGCATTCAATGCTCAACAGACAGGGGTGAAGATATCCATCTGGGTCCACACTAATAAATTAAGTGCTCTTTTTGGTTTTAGCAAGAAATCTTCACTAAATATTTGACCTGAGCTTGCTACCCAGCTTTGTGTATCTTTCACCATGAACAACCCTCCACCAGGCTGCCTGCCTAGACATCACATCTCTGGTTTCGGTCCCCCAGCAGCAGACTGGAGAAGCAATTTGTGTCCTCACTGGAGACAGGCTGGTTCTGTCTCAATACCAAAACCAATTCAAGTTTCAAGCTCTACCCCAAGCAATGTAAATGAGATCTGGTAGCCTTAGAGAAGTTCAAAGCCTCGTCCCTTATTGCTCAAGGTACATGCTCCAGCTCAGAACAGTTTAGGACAATTTGCAGTTTATTTCAGTCTATATCAAACTTATCACTGCCTAGATCTGGTGTGGGTTGAGTCACTGGACTGCTTTCAGCCTCACTCATGAAAGAAGTTGAAATCGCTAACTAGCAGTGTCCCAATCCCAGAAAGCATACTGAAGCGCTGAGAGCACCATCCTAGCCAGATTCAAGGTTGTTATCTGACTTTCTGAAACATTAAGATGTTCACCTGGTACATTTCCTCTGTAAGAAGGGTTGCGATCATCAACAAGCAATGGAAAATATGAGGAAAGAGTTTAGCAAGTCCTGTGAAAAACATAAGGAACAGCTTAGTAAGAACTGGAGAAGAGAACAGGATGCAGACAGCTAGAGACACCACCCATCTCCTTACCACATCCACACAGAGTGAGCCAAAATTCCTACACAAACATCCCACTAAGGTTTTGGTCCTACAGAAAAAGCTAAGGCCTGGAGCACTGTTGCTATATGGACATTAGCATTGAACATAATGGAAATTGCTGGTGATGGGTATGGTGCAAAGCAAGAGCGTCCCGAGAGCTTAAGAACAGCTCCTTCCACTGATCAACAAAACCTGCATCCAGCCTAGTGTCCTGGACTGGATAACAGCTACCAACAAATACCTAGACAAGAGCTTTAGCACTAACTCAACTTATAGGGAGGCCTCCTAGGGCATCCTCCACCAAGGCTGAAGACCAAGGACTTTCAGAGTTAGAGGTAGGGCTCCATAACCTGCAGCACATGTCCCTTCCACAGAGGGCTCATTCAGTCTTTGAGGTCATCTGTATTTCAGCATCTCCAAAATCCTGCAGCAGGTAGCTCCACAGCTTAGCATACTGTCACAAGAACAATTTCCTTTTGCTAGATTTTTAAGCAAAAGAAAAAAACCACCCTGTGTAATATGCCTTCATTTCCCACCTTTGTCTGCACTCTTCAATCTCTTTCCTTGTGACCTTTTCCAGGTTGGAGATAGCCTAACTTTTTATTTCTTGTGCAGAAGCTATTTTTGACCTTGGCCCTCACTGTTGCCTTTCTGACCCTCCAGTGATGCTTAGGGCTGCTGGAGGGGCAGTGCAGGCACCTCTGCATTTTGAAGCACTGCATTTTACAGGAAGACAGGCCAGGTTTCAAGGAACAGGGGGAGCAAAGACACATAAGGACGCTTCTTCTTGCCTACCAGAGTTCACAGTCCTTTTCCTCCATTACTGTCTGGGTAAGCCAGAAACTTCCCACTGCAAGAGGCCTTAAATCAAAGGAAGCTCAGATCATACAGTATTATTCTGATCTTCAGCAACACAAATATAATTACTGGTGGCCTGGAGGAATACAGCTTTGACAGACTATTTTAGGTAGGTTAGGCAAATTTGGCTCAGTAACACAAGTTTATGCTCCACTTCTCTCTGAATTATGCCCCAGTAATGACACTGGAACACAGTTTAATGAAGATAGAGTTGATTAACCGTGCAAGAGAGAACCCCCCACAGAACCAAAGTCAGGACTTAAATAATTGTCCAGTTATTATTCTTAGAGAATACTTGCTGCTAACATAAAAAACTTCCAGAAGTCTGGCACTTGATAAAGCTGTAGCACCTCTGCTCCAAAGCGAGGTGATTTGCACAGTGATTTCAGCCATCCAGAAGACTTTTTGGAAGGCACAAAGCATAGCAGCCCAGAAGAGAACAGGAATCTCTGGGGGAAGCAGCTGAGATGCTTTGAAACAGGGAACCTGCAGGTAAAGGATTCCCTGTTAGAGGGAGAGCTACACAGACATACTTTCAATCAAACCTCCCTGAGAACAGGCTGGGTAGGGGGTGGATCAGGACAGGAGAAGCAACAAGTCTTCCCACACCATACAATTCTTACACTTCACAGCAGGGACTTTCATATGCTCTGAGCAAAGACTGTGCCCTCGGGGTAGTATTCCTATCATCAGACCATAGTGCTGATGCAAGATGGGTACTAGAGTTCTGGGAAGTGGATAGGGACACCACTTGTGCCTGAGATGACCAGGTAGCCCCCAATATCCAGGGGACCCCAAGGCTGCCAAAAGTTCCTCTTAAAACCATTACAATCATAGAACAGTTTGGGTAGAAAGGGACATTTAAAGGTTATCTAGCCCAGACCCCCTGCAATGAGCAGGGACATCTTCAACCACATCATGCTCAGATCCCTGTCCAGCCTGACCTCAAATGATTCCAGGGATGGGGCACCACCTCTCTGGGCAACTTGTTCCAGTGTTTCACCTCCCTCATCACAAAAATTTCTTCCTTCCATCTAGTCTGAATCTACCTTCTTTTAGTTTAAAGCCTTTACCCCTTGTCCTATCATAACAGGCCCTGCTAAAAAATTGTCCCCATCTTTCCTGTAGGTCCTCTTTAAGTACTGAAAGGCCGCAATAAGGTCTCCCTAGACCATCCTTTTCTGCAGGCTGAACAATCACAACTCTTTCAGACTGTCCTCATAGAAGAGGTGCTGCAGCCCTCTGATCATTGGTGTGGCCCTCCTCTGGACCCGCTCCAACAGGTCCACATGTTTGCTGTGCTGATGGCTCCAGAGCTGGACATGGTAATCCAGGTAGAGGCTCACCAGAATGGAACAGAGAGGCAGAATTACCTCCCTCGATCTGCCGGCCACACTTTTTTTGGTATGGATCAACCAGGATACAGTTAGCAAATCTTACAATATGGTTCACTGGCACAGGAAAACATGAAAGCAACCCTTTTCTACCTGCATCCTTTGGAGCCAGCTCCTCAGAGTTGGAAGCTCTCCATAAGTTGAAGACCAGCAATTTTTTGGGTGGTTTCCAAATACTTTTCATGAACAGCTCCTGGCCAAACTCCTGAGAGTTGGCGAGGGCTGGGAATTCCAGTCATGGCCAACCTGGGCTGCTGCCTGCATACCTGCATGAATGAAGTTGCAGGACCAGCAAGTGCTAGAGCTATCCAGGGTATCCCCAGAGCCCTCCACCTCCTCCTTCAGCCACCCTGCAGTTCTGCAGGGTGGGGAGACCTCATCCCCAACTGCATGCCCCACCACATAGCACCCTGTATGACCCACAGGGCACTCGCCACTCATATCTCATTTTCTATTTTATCTTTATCACACTAACAGTGAGTTTCAAAGCAACAAGAGGCAACTCACACTAGAACAAGCTCTCACCATCTGCTTCATAGCCCTCTCAGGACCTCTCATCCCAAGGGGGAGGCAGAAAGACAAGCTGAGCAGGCTTCCTATACCTAGGCCTTGCCTCTAGCCTTACCATCCAAAAAATCAGGTCCAGTTATCAGCCCTGACGACACTAACTCTACTGGGGGGAGGCACACCATAGCCACAGGCCACTACACCACCTTGCAACAACCTTGCCTCCTGCAGACCTGCTGCTTCATCCTAACCCAGAAGTGGTTTTTCCCCCTCTCCTCCACAGCAGCCCAAGGCTGGACTAATGCTGCAAGAGTTACACAGGGCTGTGCTGCACGGATCCTCCAAATATAGCCGGGAAAGGGCCGGTATCCCCGTGCAGGAAGGACCCCTGCCTCCGGAAGGAGCTCCGAGAGGAAGCACTCACTCAGTGGCTTCCTGGCTCAGCCAGCCGGGGAAGCTGTTTGTTCTGGCAGCCCCGGCCAGGGGACAGTACCGCATTTCATCTCAGCTTGTAACAATTACCCACATCCAGGGGCAGCCCCAGGGGCTATGCTTAGGTGTCAGGAACAAAGCCACAAGAGCAGGTAGCATCTAGGAGGGGCTCATCCTTTCAGTATCTCCCGAGGAGGCAACCCCAGCTCCTGCCTGGGTTTCCCCCCACCCCCAAGCTTCAAAGAAAGAAGGGTTGGAGGAGATCAAGGCAGAGAGAAAAGCTGCACGCCCAAGTTCAGGAAGGGAATAGAGCAGTGGGAGAAACATTTAGGTCTCTTCGGTCCCAACTGTGTGCCTGGGTGATCCTTCCTCCTCTTCTCAATGCCCTCTGGTTCATTCCTTGCTCAGATAAGTGTGACACCCCTGTCCCTGTTCCTTTATGGCCCGCAGAGGGACTGTTGCTTGGACAGAGGCTATCCCTACCAGGAGCAGCAGGGAAGAAAGCTACAGCTGAGAACAGCACATTCAGTTTAAGCTTCCTGGCTCAGAGGGTTGGGGGGAGGGCAGGAATAATAATGAAAAAGTAAAGAAGTTAAGAGTTGTGTGCAAGAAATGCTGTGTTTTATTACTGAACAAGTTTGTCTATAAGGCAGATCCCAATTAAGGGTGTCACTTCTGAGTGTCACAATATTTCCAGCACAGTCTGCTCACAGCATTCAGTTCTTAGAAATATTAAAGCAGCAGGCATGGAAACAGGCAGCAGGCCTTCAAAGCCTGCTCTCTAGGTTTTCAGCTGTCCAGAAGAAGCCAGAGGCACACAAAAGAAACATGTCTGCTGCTTTTAAGCATGTATATCTGTAACAGACTTTCTTAGGATGCCCAAAAAAAAGCAGCCTGGGCAATCTCCAAATGCTTCCTAGATTCAAAGAGGTCTAACCAGGTGCAGACAGAAGCCAGTAGTCTGCACAAAAGCATCTGCAGCTAGTTCATCTGCATTTAAAATTGCTTTCCAGGTTTCCCCCCCAGTTTGTGTAGCCTTTAGCCCAACACCACAGCGCTGACCTTGGAGAAGTCAATTGGGCTTCTCCTCATCTCCTCCAGAGTAAGGGACACCAGGGCTGCCAACACCTTTCTTCCCTCCTCGTTATAGCCCTGCCTCTGGATGGGTGTCATCCACTGCCACTGGTGTTTCACTTTTCTGTTTGGAGCCAGATAAGCTGTCTGGTTATTTTGCTCTTGGTAAGATATTCAAGAGAAAGTAGAATGCTCTTTGACAACTGAAGAGTGGTTTGTTTTGTTTTTTTTTCTAGAGGTAAGAACCAATGTGCAGTCCGTTTTGCTCACTCGCTCTGCTAGTGACAAGCGTTTCACATACAGCTCCCCCTGCCCACTCCATCTGGCACGCACACCCTTGCTCCTGGGGTGGCCAAAGCCAAGCTGGTGACTGAGGCCATTTCAGTAGGTAGCTGCACTTTAATGCAGTCTGTAGCGAGGTCACACATTATAAACGTCTTGAATTTGTCAAAATGGACTTTGCTACATCTAAAAGACCCCCACAGTAACAGAAGAGTTTCTTTTTAGAGAGAAGCACCCTGCAAAACCATCAAGAAAGCCACCATTTAGCAAATGGATTTCTACATTGCACTCAATGCAGTCATTCTGCTGTACCAGATTGTTTTTTTGCTATGAAGTTAACTCTTCCAGACAAAAGAGGGAACACTGAGTGGGTTATGACTTCCTTCTGTTAAGTCATTTAATAAGAAAGGAAACCCCAGCAGAATACACAGCACAGCATGTCCTGCTTTGTCCTGCACCATAGGATTCCTGTTCTGCACATCTTGAATTTGACTGAATTTAATTGCAGAGTTCTGCTTTTTTTCCTGAAAGGACATTTTAGAGAGCTGACATCTCACAGCATGAGTGCCTTTGAGTGTCACAGGCTTTTCTGGGGATGTCATGTTTGTACAGCCAGAAGAGCCAAGGACAGCGCAAGGAGGAACCCCGACCACCGTGCAACAACCATGCTTTTGTAAGCCAACAAAATGAAGTCCAGAATAGGTACGTATGGTCCGCTCTGCTCAGTTCTGGCTAGCATTCCTCTTGGCCTTGCTATGACATCTGTTGTTTCATAGCAAAGTCTCCTGTGAGATTACACACATGATTTAGCCCTTGCAACCTTGCCAACCTCACACATCATTATCACAGCCACTTCTCATGCCGCCTCTACGACACCACCTTAGCCTACAGGCTTGCAGTATGATTTGGCCATCAAACCCATAAGCATGATTGCTCGTCAAAAAGCCCTCTGAAGTGGGCCTGAACTCCTGCCCTTTTGGATTGCAGATGGATAAGTTCTGAATTTGTTTTCACACACTCCAAGTTAAAAGTTTGTCAGATGTGAAACTGGACATTTAGCCAAAAAGAGTTGCCGGAGCCCAAGTTCAAAAGACTCTCAGATCTGCTGTAAATTTCCAAGCTGTGTCTCAAGGGAGAGAGCCCGTAGGGATTAAACACTCAGTACCTCAGAAAAAGATAAGTTTGTTCTCCAGTTGTAACATGGGGTGTTATCCTAGGGGTTAATTTTAGTTTTTTAATAGGCAAAAGTTACTCACATGGGAGAATTCTTGGGGGGGGNTTGGGGGGGGGGGGGGTTGCAGACACAGACCTATCTTGCAATCCAGCATGACTTTTGCAGTGCTTTAAGATTAAGAAGCTTTAATTTCAAAGAGTTGTTTTGCATTTCATCTCAAAGTTCATTTGGATTGAAAGAAACACCACCACCAGATAAGATGGAAGGAATGCTTTAGGCTAACATGTCCAGGTGCATTTGTTAACTGAAGGCTCGTGCAAGCTGTGCAACCACAGACAGCTCACCCCTCTTATACTTTGCAAAGGGCATGCCCTGTTACAGAAAAGTCTTCCTTATCCTTCTCATTTTGCAGGTGAGGAGAGCTCAGAATGCAGATGCAGAACAGAGCATCCCAAAGCTACACCAGCACTGCTAGAGGAGAGAAAGACCAAGGAACACCTCTGGTCTGCAGCATTACAGCACCTGTGGTGCATGAGCCACAATGTTGATGCCTTCTGCCTCAGCTTCCCCAGAAGATGAGGGACCAGAGGCCATGTGTATCATTTCAGAGAAGGAGAGCCCCAAGAGGTTGATGACATTGAGGGAAGAGCTAATTTAAGTGGATCAGGCTGGTTTTGGTTAGCAGATTCTTGCTGCAACGACCCATGGGATAAGCTAAAGGATCAGCTACCCTCAGGGAATTTCAGATACCTAAAGGAGGTTACTTTGAGTGCTATGTAATAGATATATGGCCTTACCCTGGGGAACCCTTAAGTAAAATTAAATTTTAAGTGCTCAGATGATACCAGTATTTCTATATTAAGATAATGCCTGGTAACATAAGCAGGTATTAGAATGTTTTAAACATCAACTGCCTCATACTCTCCACTGGCAAACACACTCTTTAAGGTCATCACTAGTGGTCACAAATCTTACTAACATCACAGCACCCCAGTAAGTCACCTCACGGGCAGACTTATTACCTAACTTTGAAAGTATCGTTGCCTCAGGTGCAAGTGAGCAGAGCAACTAGAATGGTTTTACTTTTAAACCCACCCTTATGGAGGGACCTACAGGCAGTGACAGAGCTGATTTTGGGCAGGCTAGCTTGTGAACATTATTGACCTCTTCATGTTAAGAGCATCTATGGACCTGCAGCTGAGTGCTCTGGATTGTCCACAGTTCATGCAGAAGTCAAAGAGACAGAAGTATTAAAGATGTTTTTTCCTCCCATCCTCTCTTATCTGCAGCGAAAGTAGACTTGTGAATAGTGGAGTCTATCATGCAGCACTATTTATTTTGTAGGAGTTTTTCAGGCAAAATAGGGTGGGTGTTAATTTTTATCTCCTGCTCTGCTTTTGCTAGCGCTTGGATAGAGAAGACTGACTGTATTTGTTCCTAGTAAGACAGCATACAAAAATCCTACCATAGATTCATTTTTAAGCTGTCAGTGCCAGATTGCCTCTTAGTCAGACTCCAGATGTAGCTAAAGTATATATATACACAGAGTACATTTTATCTGAAGTTGTATTACAGATGTATTTCATGCTGCCCTTCCATGTGGTTGTCCGGCCCCATGTCAGGTAGAGCAGACCCTGTCACGCCATGTCAGAAGTAACTCTGCATGAAGAGCTGCTGGATGGCTTGTCACCCTGGGAACAAGGTTGCTCCTTCTTACATGATGGATGTAAAAAGCAATACTCTACTTTTATACACTGAAGCAACAGCTAAGGCTTCAAAAGGCTCCAAAATTCATCAGAAGTGAAAAGCAAGGCCAAGCTTGCAGTGCTGCTCTCCAGGACTTTCCAGGACACTGTTTTGAAGGTTGCCCTCAGTTCTTTCACACAAACCTGCTCAGTATAACTGAAAGTTACAATTAAGTAAGAATCCAATAGTCAAAGGCCTTGTAAGGGTTACAGAGGATGTGCATACATAGCTGTGTTTCTATATCCAACCTTTAAAACAGAGCTTATTAAATAGGCATCAGAGACAGCATGCCCCACCCCACATCTGCCTGCACTCACTGGAGCCGTTCTGTTAGTTGCTCTCCAAATTCATATTTCACGCTACAAGTGGTGGTCGAGCAATTATCCAAGCAAGCAAATAAGCTCGCATTCTTCTCCAAGACACACAACTACCCGCCTCCCCGGATACATATTTAAATATCAAAGCAGTCTATCCTTTAAGAGTCCTCCAAAAACATGTCATTCTCACATTCTCTCATCTGCAAAGCTGGAGAGACCAAGTGACCATGGCACATTCATGACATTTGAATACTCTCCAGTTAATTTTTATCTGCATGTGAACTTTGAGTCAAGGTCAGAGTTACATGCACAGACCTTTTCTCCTCCAAGAGTCTTTGCACTGCTGCACACAGTACCTACATCACACCTTCCACCATTTTTGAAGGCAACAGTCCAGCATCAACACATCAGGATCCACCTAACTGTTCATATGGCATAGGACGACAACCGTATTCTACCATAGCCCCTACAGTTTACCAGCAGGCAGAATTTAGCTGGAATTTGACCAGGGACGAAGTCACCCACCTCCCAGACCAAGCCTTAGAATCTCCAGTAGAAGTTTTGCAAACACATTTTTCTAAGGCACACCCCTTCCTCTACCCCACAGGGAAATAGTTATGCTGCAGAGACCCCAATCCTCTAAAGAGCTTCTGTTGAGCTTGAAATACACAGCATCAGTGACAAGCACAGTGCATGCGCATAGACTTAAGAGCAGCAAGTCAAGGCATCTGATGATCAAGGCATTTTGTTTCTTGATGCTCTGCGCAACGACTCCAATTAATTTGCACCAGAGTTGTTACGTATTGCCTTTTGAAGGTGAAAGCAAAGCTACTCCTGTTTCTAAGCAATTAGGCTTTCCTAAAAGGCTCAGCTTCCAAATATTTTGTTTTCAGAGTCAAGTATCATTTCTGACAAACACTATCCCAGCTCTTAGAAGGAACTGGCTTGCATCAGGGATGTCATAGTTAGTCAGCCTCTCAGGTGAGGTACCTGTATAGCAATAGAGAAATACCATGAACAGATGCCCGCATATAAAAAACCACATCTGGATCAGTAAGCAATCCACCTTTAGGAGGTGGAAAGTAGAGCAGACAAAAGATATGTCTCAGAGACAGCGATCAAGATGTGGGAGACCCCTGGCACACAGGAAACCCCTGGAAGAGTTGGGCAGGGGGGTTGGGGCATTTGGTGAAGAAGAGTGCCACAGATGAAGATTAAGCTACACTGAGCTCAGGTTGATAGTCAGCTTCACACATCAGAGGCAGATTTTTAGTTCTGCAGGGAAGTGAAAACTGCCTGATGTATCTGCCAGCATGAAAAGAGCCAAACTAATAGGAGCTAGAGAAAAAGCAGGGAGGGACTTACAGTGCTATAGTACCTGCACAGAAATCAACAACAAAAACAAGGTATGCTTGAGATTTATTTTTGTGTTGATACTTGCACAACAAGAATTAATGATGAATGTGGTTTTCAGCTTGCTAGAGGAGCAGAGACATGCAGTGTTTTCAAAAAGGGAAAGGGATAAAACCCAGCTAACAAGACATCAGTATGAGCTGACAAAAAGAGGTTAAAGTCACAGTGATGAAGAAAAAACAAAAACGAGATGCGTAATCACTACCCATATTATCCTTCCTTCAGGAGAAAGGAGCTGTCACCCACAAATACACAGTGCTGATGAACTGATGAGGATGCCAGTTAAGCTAAAAACCTCGGTATTTAAAAAACAAGCCTAGTCTTCCCCTCTGCCAAAGGTTTGCTTCAGAAAAAGGTTTTTTTTTTGCTTATTTAAAAGCAGTTTGAGCAGAACAGATAACATCCTCACACAGCTAGTCTCTGTTTTTGCATGTTGGCGATTCTGGTTATAAACCCTTATCTGCTGAGGGAAAAATCCACACCACAGTGTGGGTACATCTCTTCCCTGTAGGACATTTCTCAGTCTCTGGTACACCATGTACAATTTAATGTATCCACATAGAAGAGTCCGAGACAAGAGCTACAGCTGAAAATTACTCAAGAAATAGTCACGTTAATAAAAACTTGCCTCAGAGAATTAGTGTTCATCATTTTCAGCTTCCTGTGCCTGTCTGTATTGGTCTGCTTACTAGATATCTGTGTCACACTCAGACTACGTAACTGTCTGCCAGACGACACCCCCCCCCCCATCTTTTACTATTTTAGGTAGCAAATGACAAATTCAGAAGCATCACATTCATTTTCTGACAATAGCCAGAAGTTTTATTTCCTAATAGTTACAGAATTTAGTGCACACTCAGTACTTTTGAGATATAAAGTGTTATTTAAGTGCCATCATGAAGCACTCAAAAAAAGCCATTTTAAGAAGAGCTAAGATAATTCAGCAGGGAAAATCATTTCGGTTTCTCATAAAGAAAGGGTCTCTCTTCAAAGTGCCTTTCCAGCAGAGGTACCTTATCTGTACAGTTTTCATCCCCTAATCATCAAGATGGGAGTCATACATACATTTAAACAAAATGCAGTGGGGAGCAATACTATGGCTTGCCATAGCTCTTCGGTGATCCTAGGAGATCTTCATTACCAGAAACAAACAAACAAAATACCTTAACTTGTCAGAATGAAGTATTTAATGCTTCGTCAGCAGAGCTACCACCATTCAGGTTTACTGTTTCTCCACTCTGCATGAACAAAATTATTAAATAAGGAAACAGGCAACTGAATTCTGTTGTTGCTGATAGAAATTCAATGTTCAAAATTATTCCCCCACCTCTGTGTAGAGAGCACTTAAACAGTCCTTTCCTTGCCCACGCTTATTCTTGACCACCTTCTTCTCCCCCTACTACCACCCAGCATGGAGATGTGGCCAGATGTACCACACCAACTCCCTACATGTCAGGTCCACTGAGGGGGTGAACAACTTTCAACACTTCCCTTGCCACCCGTATCCAAACACTTATGCCTGGGGCACGCTTTCAAATTTGAGCTAGAGCATTGCTAGTAACTGCGCAGTTAACAGGAGTTGCCTCTTTCAGAGGGATGCGGATTCCCAAGTTTAACACCTGACAATGAGGGAAACTGATGTCCAAACCCCTCTCAAGCTCATCCTACACTGTTTACCTGAAACCCAGGACAAAGCCAGGCTCAAATTTCAGTACCTAACTTTCTTGGTTGCTGTGCCTTGTGACCCTACTTGTTTTTCTGTTAGGTTATATTCACACAACTCCAGCATGCAATAGGTAGGAGATGAGCACCAGGACGCCTTTTCTTTGGGAGAAATAAAGGCTGAAGCAATACAACATTTCAGATGCACTGTTAGCAGAAAGCCTCTGAAATCTTGATCTAGAGACAGCTCTTGCATTGTCTGGTCAGCTGAAGTCCCATCCAGTTTCTAGGCACTGAACAGCATTTTCAGTAGACAATAACCGGTCTCCTCTGACCTGGAGGTGTTCACCTTCAGGTAGAGGTCTGCCTACATGTAAGGAAAACCCTCAACTGTTTCAGCATAGAAGTTGAAGCCTTTCCAAGCAGGCAACCCAGTGGCACTAACGCATGCAAACTTGGACTACTAAGAAACAAACTAGCTTCAAGGGTACAAGATGTACTGTTAATAGCATTTGAAAGTTAGAGGAGATTAAAAAAAAAATCTCACCAACACTTGCCAGCTATCACTACCCTTTAATAAGAAGTTAAAATACTGTGGCTTGGAGAAAATAGTTTCCTTAGCCTTTTTCCTGCTTACTCCCCATCCCACATTAATAACAATCCCCTTAAGATGGTCATGCTGAAATCCAAATCAAAGAGAGAATTTTTCTAGCTACTGTGGTGCCAAAGGTGTCAGCAATACCTGGAAAGGAAATGAAATGGATGCTTGACACTGTGCTCACAGACTACTCTTTCTCGGTCCCTTTCTGAACTTAGTCAGTTTCCCTGCAGAGCAGACTTCATCCCCAACCTTAGACCATATTAGAAGAACAAGACTTGGGTTGTAGGTCCACAAAGTGGTGGTAGTGGCTACTTCAGTTTTAACACAGGTCACACCTGATCCAGGCGTGTGCTCCTCCAGCTACAAGGCTATTTTATAAGAGAGCTAGTGAGGAGGAGAACTGGCTATTTTTCTTGTTAATCCCATTGCTTGTTACCATGGAGCTCTGTTGCGAGTTCAGTGCTGTTCGCCCACGCCAAGCACTGGGGAACATTATTACAAGCAAGACCCTTCAAGGACTTGTCAGGGAGATACTCAGCCCACCCAAGACACCAAGAGCAATTTAAGTTTCCATCAACAAGTGTAGCTTGAATTTGAAGTGACCAGTTAGTGGGGCAGAGGGGGGAAACTGGTGGCCAACTTTGTTCATCTCAAAGCATAGCACCCATGTTCATCCCAAGCTGCGTATTAAACACTTGACTGTTTAAGGCTCAGAGAATGAGAAGCTTGGCAAGTACTGAGGAAGGCAAAAGATACACTGATGCACTGAAGAGATGTAGGGCTTCAGCTTTAAAGATAGCAGTTGTAACAACAACAGCAGCCTGACTACCATACCCAAGCAGCCAAGGATTCAGGGAGCACTAAGGGACAGTTCTAATGGGAACAGAAGCAGCTGAATTGACAGAAGACTCAAGGCCATTTTAGTAGACACAGATCACCCACTGCAGTTCATCTTCACTATTGCAAAACCCAGCGCCCAGTCCTGTCAGCAGCACCATGCCTTGCTTGCCAGCATCAGAGTTCAGGCCTGGAAAAAGGAGTCTAGAGGTGTTGTACAGAAAGGATGACCCACATGTCAGCACCTCCTGGTAAGGAATCAGGAGGGCAGAAAGCCCTAGCGTAGAAGAGGATCTGGGCAGAGGTCCCTCATACTCCAGTGCTACAGATGTGGTATTAAAAAAAGCAGCAAAGGGCAGAGAGGAACCTCTAGTTAGCATCACAATACTATTTATTCATTCTTTCCCTCATCCAGGCTGAGGGATAGCAAGGATCCTCCAGTGCCCGTGAAGAGTATGGGCTGCTGAAATTACCAACGTGCTACAGCCCTTACGCAAATGCTGGCCAAACCAATGGTGGGGGGAGGACTTCAAAAGGATTCTCTCAAAGCCCACTGTGAAGCACCAAGCAATATCATACCCCCCT
Organism: Himantopus leucocephalus; assembly: GCA_003993805.1. Classification (NCBI taxonomy): domain Eukaryota; kingdom Metazoa; phylum Chordata; class Aves; order Charadriiformes; family Recurvirostridae; genus Himantopus; species Himantopus leucocephalus. The sequence continues at coordinate 96,667,315 of RSEF01000004.1, forward strand.
ACCTGGGCAGCCAGGCAGCAAAAGCCCCAGAACTCTCTGCATCTCTTCTTCCCCTCAGCCTCCGCAATTGGGAGAAGACAGCCCCCTCGCAACAGAGCGGTCTAAGGCATATGCATTCGTGCTGGCTATCACAGAGCTCATGCGCCAATGTCAGACTAGACAAACACCACTAACCTCTCACAGGAAACATCTCCATTGCAAGGCGCTCGCTTGAATAGGTCAGACGAACACACTACAAGACGGCCGGTAATAGAGAGGCCAAGGAGCAAGTCTTGAGAACCCAGACACTGGTATAACACCGATAAAAATACATTCAAAACAGTGAAGTCAGCCAACTCCAGCCTTCCATTTAAAGAATCACTAGATCAACACCAGGCTTATTCCTTAAGATACAGACAGTAGGAGATGGAGTTTAAAAAGTTGTTGAATCACACCCATTCTTAAAAATAAATCAACTATTAAAAGACACGCTGCTTTAGAGATACGTATTCCTCATTGTCCTAATTACAAAGTTGGCTGAATGCAGCTCTTTGAAAAATGAAACACGGCTGTTGTCATGCTGTTTCAGCAGGGTGGTGTGTCAGAGGAAGTTCTCCAGCAGACAATGTTCTTTCAGGGTCTGATTGTATATCTAAGGGAGGGCCACATGGCCCATGACCCCTGAAATGCATCCATTAAAGAAAATAGACTTGCAAGCACACAATCGCCTCCATTTGTCTTTTGTGCTATTGTGGTAGATTCAAGAATACTGGGCTATTTAAACAGGAATGATGTGGGGTCTGTGGAGGTCTGCGCAAGAGTGTGGCAAGTCTGAATTAAATCCTTCATGTTCTTATGGGAATTCAGCAGGACTTGATTTTTTTTTTTTTAAGGAGACTTTTTAAAGAGATAATCTTCCTTCCAAAATGGCATCTTTAGACAATATTATTAAGGCTGCCTAACCCTTCCCAGTACTGTTTTCAGTTGCTTATAAATTCACCAAGTCCTGGCTGTTCAAGATAGGAGCTTGCATGCTAGCCGGGTCTGCCTCAGGCAGAGTTGTTTTGGAACATGTGAATTCAACTGCTTCTCAGAAAGCAGCATGGGAATAAACACATTGTTTTGTTCAATTTCTGGTGACTTTTTTTTGAAAAGCCTTAGACCCATGATTTAGAACTGGGATTTTAATGAGCAGGGGATAGCTTTTTGTGTCAAATTTAATTTTTGTCATCGCCAAAAATCTAGGCAAATTATAAGCCTTTTGAGGGGAGGAGAAAAAGCAACTAAATTGCATATGCTCAACAACCCTTAGACTTTAGAATTTAAGACTCGAGGGTTTTGGCTTTGCTGAATAAAATTGGAAGCAGGTATGGGGCAAGCAGGAGGTAATGAATAGAAGCCAGTAAAAAAGAAGAGAAAATATGCAGCAGCAGAAGATATACCAAGAGAATTGGTGACCGAGAGATTCAAAACCCAAGTTTGAAGCCAGTAGGCCAGAATAGAAGTTCGGGAAGACCAAACAGTTGTAACAAGGCACACTGTCAAGACAGATGTTGTAAGTAGTCCTCTACTGGCTCCACCACAGAACGGTTTAGGTTGGAAGGAACCTTGAAGATCATCTAGGTCCATCACCCCTGCCACAGGCAGGGACACCTCCCACTAGACCACGTTGCTCAAAGCCCCGTCCAGCCTGGCCTTAAACACCTCCAGGGATGGAGCTTCCACAACTTCTCTGGGAAACCTGTTCCAGTGCCTCACCACCCTCAGAGTGAAAAATTTCATCTTAATATCTCATCTAAATCTATCCTCTTCCTGTTTGAAGCCGTTATCTCTCATCCTATCACTACATGCCGTTGTAAGAAGTCCCTCCCCAGCTTTCCTATAGGCTCCCTTTAGGTACTGGAAGGCCGCAATAAGGTCTCCCCAGAGCCTTCTCTTCTCTAGGCTGAACAACCCCAACTCTCTCAGCTTGTCCTCATAGGAGAGGTGCTACAGCACTCTGACCATCTTCGTGGCCCTCCTCTGGACCCAGCTCCAGCATGCCTTTCTATATCATGGCACAATTCTCATTTCACCCATTCACCTTGTCAGGAGAGCTCGGTTAGCCAAAGTGTATTTTGCATGTCTAGTGCTGCTTAACTGAAAAAGCCCTTTGCTGTTGGAGGTTGTTGTTTTAAGGAGCAGAGTCTGCCCAGCAGCTCTGGAAATACAAACCTGCTGATGAACAACACTGACACCAGAGGCACACTGAGAAACACTTTCACAGTAGCAGGCAGGAATTAGCTTCTGCAAGTTTTTCTCATTTTGTGAGTGAAAGAGTAAGTCAGTCTTTAATTATTCAACCATAAAACATACAGCATTAGTTCCATTATTCTGTGCTTTAGAGCTCTGCTTTTGTGGCCTGCATGTTTTTAACAATTTGGCATGAATTTGAGTGTTGGGCATTATGCTCAAGGGAAACAGATCTGAAACATTAGTGTTTGCTGAGCCTTATTCAACATTTGTATAACCTTATATCTGATTATTATTCAGTTTGCCTTTATGTTTTGGAACACAGAGATGGAAATGCATGAGCTATGGTCACATCTTCCTGCATGAAGTCAACAACAGATGATTCTAGCACCATAGATACAGATTGCTTCAGAGATTTCCAGCTCTAATGATGGAGTCTATGCAATACCAGAAGACAGCAGTCAGTTGTACACTAGTCGTGCAGGGTGCAAAAATACAACTACCCAGTTAAGCACCTGGACATCTGATGTCTAGAGCATTCAGATGAAGGATGCATCTCCAGTGCTAAGCTTATATCAACATCAATGACGTATGCATAAGTTTCAAACAGTCTACTATTGCTTGTGTGGTAGAGGCTGTATGAAGAGTCAGAACTCTGATCTCATCTTCTTCTTTCAAAGAAGCTTTCAGAGTCTGGTAACACCTATGGCATTTCATACTTAAAATGATGCTCTGCTAATGCAGCTGCATAGGTTTAATTGCAGTATTTGAGAATGTCACCATTTGGTAGTGAAAGCCAAGTATACCTGCTTCTAAATCAATGACATACCAGATCTTTAAAGCAGAAAATCTACCCATTACCAACAGTAACATACCACCTCTTTCTGTAGAGACTAGGTTTCCTCAGTTTATTCAATCTCACCTTTTGAGCTGAAGAGAAAATTTTGTCAAGTGTTTTGAGGTTGATGTTAGAAGTCGTAAGAAACTAGAGGTTGCATTATGCAAACTTAACCTCAGTTCTGACCACAGCAGTTCGCTCTTCCCCTTCCGTCAGCCCACGCTCTTAAGAAGGTCAATTTTGTAATTTTATATGCTTTTATCTTGTTTCTCTAGCCCTTGCTAGCTTTCCATGTACACAAACTTTTTCATACCTTATTCAGGGTACAATAAAAGCATATGATAGCATCTGAAAATGAGGCAGAAATGGATCTGTTACAATGCTTTATTGAATTAATGGCTTGCAGAAAGGTAACAAAGCCTGTCCAGAACGGGAGTCTACCCCTAAATGTTACCCCTTGCAATTCAGTTTCACCATTTGCAAGTTCATGGCACTTAGTGTCTATTTGCTGAGACTAAAAAAATTGTTTACAATGGGATTGCTTTCATAAATGAGCTTTTTTGGATCCCCAACTCTAGGCAGAGTCATCACTAGCAATTCTATAATCCTACTGTGCTTTAAACAGCTGTGCTTTTAGTACAGGATGGGTTGAACAGTCATCCTCCCAATCTCTGCCAAGTCAAGTGCTTGTTAGTGGTCTCAGCGCGGACCCAAGTACATCAAACAACTTCAACTTGTTCTTCAAGATCATCTTTATAACAACTGCTGGGCACAGCAAACCCCTTTTAAAGCCTTTCTTGTGAGTTTAGAAGTAATAACAAGACTAGAAGAAAGATAAAAAGGACACCCTCTGAGCCTGATGACACCAAGCTAGAGAGTATGTCTCATCCAGTTAAGATGACAACCTGTTGGCTTTCCAACCATTGGGAGTAGTTGGGGTACTGCTCTCAGTCCACAGGCTTTTTCCACAAGATGTTTCCTCAGGAGATCCTGAAGCCTTATATTGGCTTCTTTCTTAAAAATCCCAATCCCATCCTCAAGGATCAGTTCTTATTGACAGCATTAAGAGCCTTCTAATTAAGCTTTAAGAAATCCTGCATAAGTTCCCCATGTATGTCACATTTCTCTCACTTCAACCACAAAGATCAAGTTCAAGTCCTGCTCTGCCCAGATCAAATAGCTCCATACTTGACATTAAGAACAATCCTACATCCGTCCTCTCATCCCAATATGAGTCACCGCAGCTCATCACAACCTTTTACTTACTGGAATTGCGATTGAGCAGCAGGTGCCAGGTCCTTTTCCCTCCAGCTGTGTATTTTTTTTTTTTTTGCATAGTCTCATTAACCAAGTTTGAACTGCAGAGGTTTATGAATAGATGAGCTAAACAACACTGTCGCTTCCTCTGTGCTTGTGCAGTGAACTCCTGAAGGCACATTGTCTTGCAGGATAGAAAGCTGCAGAGCTCTTCCTTTGCCTTCTTGTTCCTTAGAAGGGCACTGCTACCCATTTTAGCATCTTAATCATGGGAATTTATCTCAGGCTTAAGAATAACCTCACCCACTTCCACTTTTTCTTACACAAACTGATATTGCCCTAACAAGTTGAGAAACTAGACAACACCAATATTGGGGAAGGTTCAGCTCTCAGTTCAGCCACACGCCGTTTCTGGTTTTACATGTGCTTGTGTGCACATGAAGGCTCTGCTTCAGGAGATTTCAGCCAGCCCTCTCAAACCTGGAGAGTCTCTTGGGCTCATCCATCTGCTCACAAGTCTTAAATAACCTGGATGTATCTTGTTTTCCTGAAGTAACAGGAACGTGGCTGTGTGTCCACTAAAATATCCTTCTTCCAAATAGCTTGTTTTTCCTGCAAGCCAGTATCCTTAAACCCAATTGCACACCTGCTTTGTGCACATGCTCAAAAATCAGAGTGAATAAGTTTTCAGGGGGGGATTGCACCCACTCCCAGCATAGCTTGCTGCCCATCTCATGTCAACTATGCTGTGCTGCAAGCCAGTTTTGCTATCCTGTCATGTACAATCATTCATCATGAAATATGCTAGCCAAGGGAAAAGGGTTCAACCATACAGAATTAAGGAGTTTGTCAGAGTAAAAGTTTAATGCAACCATGCTCCCTCGAGCAAACATTATCTAATGAGACTGCAGTGCTCTGAACACTCAAAGGGTGGCCTCTAACCCTCCCCTATGTCAAGGAACTAGGGAGCGGGGAGCTCGTTAGAAGCAGCTAGATAGTCCAAGTTGGACAGGACTCTAGTATTTGAGACTAGCACCAATTAAACACGTGTTTCCTTGAGAAGCGGAACAAGAGTGGGTGACTTAGATTTATCCCTGGATTCAAAGTCATAGGTAGATTCCTCAGCATCCACTATAGCGCAAGGAAAATCCTTTAGCAGGAATGCTAGTTAGTGATTTCCCTCTGGGTGCCCCTTTCCTTTTAGTCTTGTAAAAAGCTTTAAGATGACCTGTCGACTTTGACTGTAGTTGGTTGTTAGAGGAAGGACACACGTGGTACCATTACATAAAACCTAGCTTCCTTTAGGGGGAAAAGGAGCTATGAGCACCTCCTACATAGTTATTAGCCTACTTCAAATACCCAGTGCAGAGACTACAATAGACCTCGGAGTGACAAGATCTGGATGCAGACAGTGCTGGGGGCTCAGTCAAATTTGATTCTTCAAGGACTGTGACAGCTCATGGCACACACAAGTCCAGGGGAACACTTCTGAGGACAAAGTACCTCATTCAGTCACAACAACAGCTTGTGAAGTCTTTGACATTTATTTTTATTTCAGTGCAAAATAAAAGGTATCCCCAGGCTGAGCAAGCTGTCAGCTACAAGCCTCCAGCACACAAAGCAGCCATTTCATCTCCGCTACACAGGGCATCACTCCACTGTTTTGTTATTACAAACTCACTCCTTAATTCCCTTATCTTGGGGTGGTGGTGGTGTTGGATAGACACGTGAATGCCAGTGGGGCGATGGGGCCTGAACAGCCAAACCCTCCTATTCATAGGAGATACGTTCCTGCTTTTCAAGAGAACGGTGAATTTGAAGGGAAGCTATAACTGCAAGAACACCGAAATTGAGATTAATAAGCCAACAGCCTCTAGGATTAGTCTAAGGATAATTTTGCACAAGCAGACATACAGAGATATCTGTGTACAAGTGTGTTTGCATAGACGCGTGGAGGCTCTGACTGTTCAGATGTCAGACTCCAATGCAAGACCTTACTGCAAATAGCTGTTGTCATCAACATCAGCAGACCCAGACAAGTTGGTAGCGGGGGCATTGGTATCTCTCACCACTTCTGTCCCAGGGACCAGCTGCAGTGCTCTGCCCCATTCCCAGGAGCAGAGGGAAACTGCAGCTGAACTCATCAGTGAGGGACAGGAAAAGGAAGTTTTAGGACAGTAGCAGTGTTATGAATAAACACTGGGAGAAACTCCATATGCTAGAAAAAAAAAGGAAAACCCCAGCACTCACTTATTTTACCTTTGGCTGCTGATTTAGCAAGATGACATAGCTATCTAGCTTGTAAAAATGCAGTCCTGAGGACAGCTTCAGATGACGTACAGCCTTGTTCTGATCTAGGGCATGTTCCTCAGCATGCAATAAACCATCTGTCCCAGACAAACCCATTTTGAACCACCACTGAATGTAGGCAGATATATCAATGCCTGAACTGCTCCCATCAGAGCAGACCTGGAGCATGAGGTACACTAGTCTGACTTCCTAACAAAAAAAAAAGTAAGCACAAGCAAACTTTAACAGACATGCATTCAGACATTGTTAGGACAATAACAAACATTTGCATAACACTGTTGAAATCCTAATGAGACATTAGATACAGACACTTGTACTTGAAAGAAGTGTCTGTCATGCCAAAGTTACCACCAGATTAGGAAACAAGGCAGGGCCAAGGCAGAGTTGCCACATGAACAAGCCTGGCCACATACAAAGGAATTCAGGAAATCACCCAAGGAGAACTCTGGTCTCACTGTCTGTGCAGGTGAAAGCCTTCAACTCAAAAGTCAACAGGCTAATTGCCTGGAGAAGCCAATTGTTTTAATGCTAAAGCAGCAGCTGGTGCATAAAGTTTTACGCCTTTCAATTATGACTAATCTGAGAGCTGATACCAAGCTACAGCCTGTTTGCTGTAGACCTAAACCTTTTGTTTATCACCTTAATGCAAGGCAAGAATAAGCCTGAGCACCAGCTCACCTCCCTCACAAGCAAGTGCGTCATCTCTCCTAAAGGAACAGAGGAGAAAGCGAGTTATTTGGGGAAATGCCAATATTTAAGACTATTGAAAGAATGTACTGATACCAGAGATGCGGGGTGGTTATTGTTGTTCTTGAAATATCTTGGAGGATGCCATCAGCCATTTCCTTGATCTAACAAGATCCAGAGAAACAGCTAGAGCTGTGGGTTTGCTCATCATAGATGAGGGGTATCTCAGTGGGACATCTCCTTTTCACACAGACACATGGGAACCAGGTTGCAGTAGAGTCACATTTTCCTTTCAAACAACCAAGATCCCATGGTGTTCATCTCTAGGTCAAGGCAAAGTAGCATCACTACCATTCCTTTATAGACTCATTGGAAGATTTAAGCTCTTACTTGTCTGATCTTATGCTATTGTGTTCTGCCTTATCTAGAGCAGGAGGAACTTTTGAAGAGATAACCAACCAGTAAAGTTACACTCCCCTTGCACAGTGCTGCAAGGCTTTTAACCCACTGTCTTAAAGCAAGCAGCTCCAACAGTCATTAGAAGTCAACACAGAACCAAATCCAGGTTTTCTACTTGACAACATCTCCAACAACCTCTGTTTGACAACATGCTAGTTCTGACCTCAGGAAGCAGTGGACTTCCCTCTTGTATTTTCAGCCGTGGCACTGTCTGCCAGGCATCATGGCTATGGAAACTCTTCCGTAACTTTCTGTCAATTCCTCCTCTTTGTTCAGCACTGGTGAGACCACATTGGGAGTGCTGCATCAAGTCCTGGGCTCTCCAGCACCAGAGAGAAATTGAAATGAAATCAGCAAAGTACCTGAACAACCAGGGACTGGAGCATACAGTGTATGGGAAAAATGGGTGTGTTCAGCTTGGAGAAACAGCTAAGGAGGTACCCGATTGCTGCGTACAGCTACGTAGCATAAGGGAATATAGCAGACATACTTTAGCTGTGCACAGTAACAAACACTAAAATGGAAATGCCAACTCAATAGTATTGTGTTTTTATTTCTTCCTTAATGACAGTGTTTCAGCACTGGATCAGGATCTCTGAAATGGGAGAGTCTCCCATCCTTGGAAATACAGCTTGACCGGACAGAGCTCTTGGAAATCTGACCTAGCTTTAAAAGCCACTGATCTTGGAGCAAGGCTTTGGACCAGAGACCTCCAGACCCCCTTTCCAAATTCATTTATTCTACAAAGTTTTTACTAATGCAAGACTGCCAATCTTTTTGCTCAAGAAATTAAAGGCACTTTCCTTTCAGGAGAGCAGCCACACAGATGAAGTACAATTCCACTCCAGAATTCTCTGTCCTGCACAAATTAAGAATAATCACATTGTAAGAAACACTGCCTATTTCTGCCATTCTTGCTGCTGAAAGCATCGGTGAGTCATGTCACAGAATGAGACCAAACAACAGTACCTTTCCCTGAAGGAAACTTAAAACCAGGCCTGAAATTTTACCTGGAGTGACCTCAAGAGAGGTACTTTTATGCAGAACAGGGCTACAGGGATGCTGTCGTTGGGTTTTTGTCATTCAGTTACAAGATGACCAAGGCAAAGATCTCTCACACTTACTCCCTTGGTGTGGCCACTGCAAGAAAGCTGTCCTGAGGTAGGTAGCTCTTGAGGTGAGACTGGAATAAGAAAGAATCATGTATGTTTGCTCCTCTAAGACCATTCAGGCACCTCAGCTGAGTCTCAGCACCAGAGAGGTCATCAGGTGAAACATTGCTGGAGCAGAGGGTTACTTGTATGCAGAGCCTCCTGCCAGCCTTCATAGCAGCTCTCCTGTCCCACGGAACATGACCACCATGTTGCTTGCACGTGCTGGTTGTCGTCTGGACAATCTTAGCTATGGAGATGCATGGCACACCACGATTCAGAGTTTAGACCCCACCAGGGCCACTACTGACTCTCCGTTGTCCAACCTACATCCCCAGTAGTGTGTTACAGGAGGTACCTGGTATCAGCACACACAAAGGGGGATGAAGAGACCCATAGCGCAGCACCACATTAGCTTGATCAGTCTGGATCAGCATGAGATGCTCTCAGCAGTCCACAGGCTTCACATTCCTTCTCCCACAACTTACATTAACATCCCACCCCCAGCCTCGTAGCAATAGCTGGTCCCACAGAGAAAGCAGCTATGCTGTTTGGCTAAAAGGGAATATATATAGTTTCTGTCAAAGCCCTGCCAAACATCCTCCATTTGGTTTTATTCATAACCTCCTCATCTTTCTCTTAGGGGGACTACAAACAGCCACGGCAGTGCACACGCACCTTCCCATACCAGCTTCTCTGCCTCCGAGAACTCGGACTTGGAGCAAGTGGCATTTCTGACAGCTGCAGATCTTGAGCTTTCCTTGCAGAATTACCGTTTCAAAATGCAATCAAATCAAAGAAACCCTGACTTGCCTGCCAGGAGATGGAAATCAGAGAGAGATAATACACAATCCTCCAGGAGAATGAGAAGAGGAAAAACAACAGTCCATTTTACAGAAAACATGGCAAAATTGTTGATTTGTTTATTTTTTTTTTTTTTGCATTCCATGATTCAAATCAAAATTGTTTACAAGATGCAAGTCTCCAACAAGCAATACTGGCAGTAGGAAAGCACACACACTGTTTTTTGTCTTGTCGCCTTTCATTGCCTGGGACACTGTTTCTGCTTAGGCTAAGAGATTTTGGGGATAGGCAAGCACTGGTCAGCAAGGAGACATGGATCTGAAATAGTGGCACTTGCCTACCCGAGTACCTCAAGCCAAGGTAGACCGTGCAAACAGATGGACTACACAGCAGTGGCTTCCCAAAAAAGGATTGAGAAGCATTCAAACAACTTCCATTGCCATATTGTGCGTACCCAATGGATACTAGCAAAACGTTTACTTTCCTACTGCCATCATGACCACACTTTTTCCACCATGCATCCTCTGTCTCACCTCAAGGCTTTTAACAGGTCACAGAGATTTAAAATAGAGCCCCAACACACTAAAGAAAAACAGACAGGTCTCTCAAAGAAAGGGCTAAACCAAAGTCAGTACAATTCAGCTGAGATTTCAGCAGCCTTCTGAGGCAAGAGAAGAGCTGGCCTCTGAGGATGTGTATGGTCACGCTGGGAGTGTCACAGCCTCAGATCAAAGATCACAAACAGCAGCCCAATTGCAGGCTGCTTTGAATGCAGACATGAAACAGAAAAGTGTTAACCAAGGCTAGACTGTGGCTTGTTTTCTGTCCTGGAGCCACAGTCGACTGGTCTCTTGGGCATTAGTTTATAGCACTGCAGTTTGCAAACTGGATGCCAGCAAGAGCAGCTAGCTGGGACTCGCTGTAGGGATTCTAGAACCTACCTATCAGATCTTATCACCTAAAAGCATCAGGGGAGATGAGCTCCCCATCTGAATGAAGCATTAAAAACATCAGCTTAGTCCCTCCCCCAGGTGGGAAAGGGACCAAGACATTTCTCCACTGTCATGCAAGCCATGTCAAAAAGCAACAGCAGATTGTATCTGCACCGAGACTGAGAACCATTCAAAAGGAAGCAAGTCCTCTTCAGGCTCCAGCTATCACACATCCCAGTTCCTTCAGACTGGGAGTTGATGAGATGGGAGTTGTGAAACATGGTGTCTCTGTTGTCAGTGTGACCTCACCACATCCAAATGGGTATCAGATTCTATCTTTTCAGACTCACCGTGGCTGCATGTAACTACCCTGGCAAGGGATGGGATGCTGCCAGCACCTCCCATCTCCAGCCTTCCTCATGTGCACTTCAGAGACAGGGAGCCATCGCCAACTGATTTGATTGAGAGGCTATTGAGCAGATATGCTCTGAACCAAGAGAGCCCGGCCCAATTCAAGTTCAGGTTTGCGCAAGCTAGCAAGCGGTCATGCATGCATGGTAATATCACCCTGACAGCTCCATCTCCAAGAGCTTTGCCATCTTGTCTGTTCAACAGCTTGCTCACTTTTATAAGATACAACACGTTCAGAGTGGAAGGCATTATCTTAAGTCTGTCCTTTAAGTATAATGGCACAAAAGAGCTTTAAAGCAATAAACCAGTAGCTATGCTAGGGGCTACTTGTTAAATTCATCTCAACTCAGTCTGTCCTATATGGGGCAAAACACAGAGGTCATTACTTGCAAGGTCTCATCAGAGCAATCATTTCAACTGAGTAGCAGGGGCTTTCCTGCAAGAGAAAAGCCATGTCCAATGCAGTTGTCTACTGGAGGAGCAGTCAAAAAATACCTCCTTCAACCCCACGGTGGTCTGATACACTGAACTACAGATAAGCTGGTCTTTTCATCTTAGTGAAGGCTGAGGAGGTGGCCCTCAGCAGCAAGTCAGCTACTGCACTACTATTGTCAGGAAACTTCTTCCAGAGGATCACACAATTTGAAAATAATCACCATCATCTTAAGATACGATACAGACAAACAACCATTAAGAAAAAATATCAGTGTTTTCCTTCACCAAGTCATCTTCCTTGCTTCATAGGCTGTGCATTAGCTGCACTCTTTAGGTGAAATTTCACCTGATGGAGCAGAGCAAGAGTCTAAATAACATCTCCCACAGGGGCCATGCCCTGCAACTAAAGGAAGGAAAGCACCGTAGAAATCTGGGAACAAGAAGAGATAAGTGTGTGTGTGTATATATATATATAAGCAGAGCAAACTCAAAGCCCAGTACCCACTAGACACTTGCCAACAGCTCACGCATAAGGAAGAGCAAACACAAGGTTAGGAGCTACATCACATCAGTCTTTTATATTTGCACCCACCTTTGGCCTAGGACTGCCTTGGCCAAGTGCAGACAGATGCTGATAGCACAGAGCTCTTGCGGATATCAGACTGACCACGAGCCTGTGCCCAATCTGACTACGCCAACTGCAACTTTGCAAAGTCATGCAAAACAGGAATCTGCCTACCTTTTATTTTATAATAGAAATACTTGCTGTATTCCACAGTATTAAGATTCCAGCCACGATCAACATGAATCAACATCAGCAACAGAGCAAACAAAGCTCTGAAGCACATATTTTTCAGCCCTCTCAGATTCAACAACTGCTCTCAGTTTACATAGCAATTATTCAAATTTCATTTGTCACGCTGAAAAGCAGCAAGAAAGAAACAAGCTGGGTGCTCCTCTCCATACTAGGTGCAGACCAGCTTTATCCATGAGCCTTCCCATCAGGGTTTGAAGCTCAGCTGGCTCTGAAATCCAATTTCAGAGCAATTTCAATATGCTGCATTACTGCATAATCTGTGCAGCATCATTAAGAGGAAGACACAAGTTTATTTTCTCTTTAAGCTGGGATTTTTTTTTTCTACTAGATGAGTTTTGATATCATGCTTAGCAGGGAACCAGAGATAAGCCATGTGCCGGGTGAGAGATCTGATGTTTTTATAAAGGATCTTTCAGAAGGCAGCGAGGCAGACGTTAAACAGGAAGTGTTTATTGACTTTATACTCACTTCATAAAACATTTACATGGATAAGAGGAGAAACAGGAGATCCCAACAACCCAGCCTGGATTTCAGTTAAAATAAAGATGAGTTCATGCATTGTTCTAGCACACAAGTGCTCTCAAACACTGGGCAGCCTGAGCTTCAAAGCTGCAACACGCTCCTGGTAGTAGTAAGACCAGTGGAGCTATCCCAGTCAGGGCTTCGTACTACTCAGCTACTAAAGTGTAGTTATGCGCCATTATCCGTTTTATCACTTAAATCAGCATGGAAAAAGCCTGGGCCATTTTCACAGTATTAAAGTGATATGTAAACATTACAAACTGAGCGCACAGTGGGGGGGAAGGAGCTGCTGGTGCAGGTGAACTGAGAAGCAGCAGGGCAGCTCCTTGTACATCCGCCCGTTTGCAGCTCCCAAGCTCTGATCACACCAGCCTCTCGCCCCTACGTCATTTAGAGGAGTTGTGCTGCCAGCAGTGCCCTGCAACTTGCAGCTTTGTGCTGGGCAATCAAGATGGGCATTTGTTGCAGGTATTTGCTCTACCATCCTCAGCAGAGGACCGGCATCCCCCAGCCCCACGTCAGGGGCCATCAAGCACACAAGCATTGGGGAAGCAACCCTTGAAACAGTTTTATGAAAAATCCACATCCAGTTAAGCATTCACATGTGTCATTGCACCAACTGCTTAGTTCAAAGCAGGTTCATACAAGTTCAATTTCAGCTCATGTTTAATGACTCAGGGAGGTCGGCACACATCACAGCTCACACGAGTTCAGGCTAGTGATACACCACATCCACCACTAACACGTTCACCAACTGCAACAGCTGTGAACTGCTCAGCTCTCAAATCTCTCATCCACCTGAGAACAAGAAGTTACATAGGTACATGAGTGGCATTTCTCTCGCTGTGACAGAGCTACCCACTTATTCAAGGCTTTTCAAAGACTTGAGGGAAGCTAAAGCCTCTGTTTTCCTTTTGCCCTACAACAAAACCAGGAAGGCAATCAGAGCCAGCTGTCACACAGTTCAGTACTGGATCAGCAACATGTTCAATCGGCAGAAGTTGGATCCTCAAGTGGCATTGACCAGCAGGACTTCACCAACCAGGATATTAAAGTTTCACAGCCTTCAGCCTCCTTGTATCACTGGCTCCGATTTCAGTCAGCACACCAGGTAGGAAAATCACCACTCATCCTCTCCTCAAAAAACCTCTTAATATGTTTGCAGTAGCCTTGTGCTACAAGCTTTGGGGATTTCCATTACCAATTATAAATGTATTTTGAGTTAAAGAAGATACCATGGAACCAACTATGAGTACAGAAGGCCTGACCAGGTAATATTTTTTAAAAAAAACTTTTTTCTTTATTACCTTGACAAGGGAGATATTCCTTACTGGCATCAAGCTGAACAACCCACTCCCAGTCTGGTGAAGAACTGTGGAAATACCCAAACCTAATTAAAGGCATTTCCCATGAAATATGACATTCTAGGAAATACTTCAAATGTTCTTGCCTACCACACAAATCGTATCCCTACCTCCTTCTGAGGTTGCTGACAGATGCCACATATCAGATCCCTCTTTGTTTCAATTAAATTAAGCAATGAGCTTGATTTGATTAGCATGAGGAAGCTAGCAATCAAGATGTTCTCACAGCAGGAGCAGTGGGTCCTGACCAGTCCTTCAGCTAACAGGCTTAGGCACACATTTCATTGCCATCATAGCAGCAAGAGCACAACAGCATGAGTACCACCCACAGGAGGGGAGTTACCATCAGCAAAGATGTTCTGCACATGCTGAGAAAGGATGTTCAAGATGGAATACCTATAGGCTATTTTAGATTGGTCTTGCAGGCTACCATGTGTTATTAATATACCCCTTGCCTAGATGGATACAGCCACAAGCCCTAACACACCCATGTCAACATGCATTATGTTTTTAAAAACACATTCATTTCTTTATAACCGAGTGCAGATTTCTGCATTTTGTTCTATTCATTAGCTTAGAATTGTTAAGGAAGAGTTCCTATACTCGAACAGAGATAAAAACCCCAATGCGTGACATCTGGAGGCTTTGGACATAATTCCATTTAGGGGAACGGCTGATGTAATTTTTTTTTTGTTCTGGGAACATACATCCATTAGTTCCAACTGCATAGAACTTTTAGAAAGAGCCACACAGAGATGAGAAAACCCCAGACACGAGAATGACTCAGCCCCTTGCCAGGGCTTAGGGGGAGATTTGCAAAGGAGCTCTCTCCAAACTCCAGCAGACCTTTCAAGCTGCTCTACCATAGAATTTACATGGCAGATGCAATTTCCAACAGCACTACATCATCTTGTCTACACATCAGATGTGTGGCTGGACCAGGTGCATGGCAACCCATGCAGCACTGGTGCTGCTGAGCCACAATGTCAAGTCCCTCCATCCCTGCTCAGTGGGTTGACAGGGGTCAGCAGATGCCAGTTGCAACAACCTACAACACAGCAACCTTCCTTCCACAAAAGAATAGCTCCCTCCTTAGGAATACCCTACTTTAAAAAAATAGAAGGGAACGAAAAAAGAAAAGAGAATGGTGAGCTAACTTCTCCTAATCATAAATAGTAGTATGTGCCTTGTTTTTCCCCCCAAGAGCAATCTATCTGAGGTCTCACAAGAACACCATACTCCATTTTTACTCAGACAGGCCACCAATATCCCTAGGAGTGTTTCTCACTCTTATAAGACAAAGCATCCTGTCCCAGTTTCCCCCAAGCTGTTGTCAAGATACCACACAGTCCAAGGGATAACACCAGAGATGTCAAGCAGACACGAGGAAATAAGTAAGAGTAGTCCCAGTCACTGTTTCTACATGAAGGGAGCCCCTCCTGTCCTCTGCATCACACAATTCTTTCCTCTACCCAGACCAGGGGAAGCCTTTGGCTAAGCTGGAGTTCATCCCATTCCATCCCTCAGTCTCCTCTATTAGCACATATATTGTATGGTTGAGCATATCAGCGCGTCCCTTACCTCAATTCCTGCCACGAGCATGCAGCTGGGATAATTACTTTATACTCTCCTTCACCTGCTTTTGACCCTGCACTCCGCTGGGAGAGCAAAACTTGAGCAATCAGTTCTACATCAATACCAGTAAGTTATGGGACTGAAGAAGCACTTGGCAAAGGGCAGCTCACACCAGCTTTCTCCAGGCAAGGCTTTAGCCAAGTTATATGTGCATGCATGTGTGCGAAGTAGAAGCTTTCGGCAGGTGATTGTAGCTGCTGAACCCTCTCAGGCACTGTCTGACAAGGGAGTTGTATTTTGGGTTGGTCACTGGAATGAAGGGTCAAAAGTCCAATTGCATGGTAACGCAGACAAAAAGGTTTACAGCACCCACCCTTGGTCCTGCTAGGAGAAATCCTTCCCTGGGTTTGCAATCCAGAAAGTAACTGAGAAGCCAGCTCCACTTTCCCTCCTTTGCTGACACACCTTGGGGATTAAGGATTCCCACTTTACCAGAAATAATAGTTACAGAAGTGATTGGACTAAGTTATCACTGGAAGTGGTGGAATCCAAATGCCTTTGAGCCATCCAAATACAGTTAAGATCATCCAGTCGGTTAAATAACAGAGGATTTGGGGTTTGGCTTTTTGGGGGTGACAGAAGGCAACCAGGAAAATGGGAGTGGAACTTGTGGACAAAGCAGATAGTGCACAGGCCTTACCCTATCAAGAAAGTAAGGATTATTTTAAGGTCTGAGTTTCAATTCCAGTCTTTTCTTCTTTTTTTTCCTTTTAAGAACAATCTTGCAGTAGACTAGAGCTCTGGCTAGGGTCACTCTCAAATACCAGACAACTGTGAAGTTCAGAGTTGAAAGCCACCCTTTGAACTAAGGCTTTCCCAGGAAGGGGAGCCCAGCTGGGCACACTTAATTAGAAGATTCCCAACCACTACTTCCCCGAAGGGAGCTCCTCTGTCACAACCAATTGACTTATGAAAGGGAAATGTCTTCTCTGCTCCCCAGAGCCTCCCTTGGGACTCCCATGTGAGTCCCACCCCCCCAATTTGATCTGCAGGGACAGCACGCAGCATCACAGGAGACATTGATCAGGAGGGGGCATCCATCACAGGAGATAACAGGGGCCTTCGGCTTTTGAACTGTAGCTCCTATTCACTGCAGGGCAGGGAGACAATTTAATATTCTGGGTCAGTTCCATATCTCACAGCTGTTCAGCAAATTAGATTATTGCTTTGAAGATTAAACTGTGGGGAAGTTCAGTTTCACATTTTCCTCCCAGGGCCATGCAGAGTAAAGATTTTCAGCTCCTGGGAGGAGGGCAACAGTTTTCTCCTCTATAGCATCTCCCCAGCAAGCACAGAGGACACACGGACAGATCAAGATCCCCTGGGAAGGAGACACAGTGCCTCTTTTCACAGCAGTTCTCCTTGAATCAGGTCCTAAACAGCAGAAACCAGTATTGGATAGGTGGTTTGCAGAATATATCTGAACTGCAGAGAAAGAGTGACACACAGGTGGGTGCAGCAGATAACTGAATTACTGCTATTTGAAAAACACACCTGAGCCTCTCCCAGACAGCAGTCCACCAGCTACAACACATCCTTTTCAATAGGAAAGCACTGCTCATCATCAGCAGCCTCAGGAGTCACAGGTATTTTCCTAGGCATCTAGCTGCATGCCTGGGAACATTTTCCATTAATCTCATCTCAGCTCCCTTTAGCCCAGACCTAATGCATTGATTGAAAAAGGGACCAAACATTTCATCCCCTTCACATCTCCTACACACAAGTTCCCACCTGGTAGTTACCCACATCCCTCATTCCTTCCCTTTCAGGGGCAACCTGGTCCATCAAGATCTATCCAGAAGAAACAGCAAGTAAAGGAAAAGAAATCATTCCTGGAACAACAAGTCTCCCCGTTGCCCCACCACTAGCTTTAAAGGTGGCTTTTTAGCCAGAGGTTACAGGCACAGCCCAAAAGCTGCTCTCAGAAGTGGATGGAGAAATAATCATTGGATGTGGTCCATCCCCATAGTTTCTTCATCTCTTACACCGTCTCCCAAGGCAGCTGTGCCAGGTCGCTCAGTGCAGCATTACACAGGTTGTGGCTTCATCCCTGGTGAGAAGGGGCTCACAGCTACTTTCACACCCAGTTTATTTCATCCCCATCCAGCCCAGGCTCTCATTAGGAATTAGGTAAAATCCCTAGGCACCGTCATTGCCTAGTCTCCTACTCATACGCTTAGCTTCTCCTGGGGAAGAAAATCTTGCTGCATTAGCTCAAATAGCTCATACATCACCCTGTCCGCACGCTTATGCTGCCACAGGAGACACAAAGAGCTTTCTTGGCTGTTCCTCTGAACAACAGCAAGGAAATTTCTTCCCAGCAGCTATTGGCAGTAGCTGCCTTTTCTCCTGAAGGGTACAGTTCGAGATGCCACTGCTTAAGGGAGAAGAGACACAACCTTTCATCACCTTGGCTTCCCCACTACCCAGGCAGTGGTGTAGTCTCTCTGCCAGTAGCTTTTTGCTAACTGAAAGAAGTTAGGTGTGGGATGCATAACAGGGTGGGTTTTCTAATAGCAAGTTAGTATTGGAAGACCTTTCAAGGGATACCCACCCCTACATCAGCCTTTATATTCAAGGGGAAATAGTTTATTTCTCACCTCTGTCCCTTTCATTGTTTCATATCATCCCATATCTTTGCTCATTCACCCTCCTCCATTTACAGTGAGGTCTCTACGGTCATCACCCTTGAGCACTGCTTTTCTCAGGGAAGACACAACAGACAGACAGGACTCCTCAAGACCAGATTTAAAAAAAAAAATAACAAAACAAAACAGAACCAAACCCACAAACAAATCCATAAAAAAAAAACCCCAAAACAAGAACACATAACCCAAAAAAATCAAATAATCAGAAACCAGATGCCTTTTAACCAAGCCCTTCAACAGCTTTCCACTTCACTTGCTTTACTAGCCCCACACAAAACCCAACCACTTACTGTATTGTCTACATTGTCTCCCTTCAAACAGCCACAAAAAGACAAGAAAGCAGCAAAGCACAAAAATCACAACTTACCTTGCTGGACAGAAAGTCCATTTTTATTATTCAGGACCTCCCTTGACTCAGTTTTCATCTTCCCAGGGCTCAGGGGATGGAGGACAAAGCCTCCTCCCTTCCTGCTGGCTCCTGCAGGGGTTACCCCATTCATCACCCCACCACAAGCCCAAGAGAAGCAGCCCCTCTCCACCACAAGAGTAGAGGGCACACAATAAGGACACCAGGTCCTCTAATAAGGGTGGGGAGGAAGACAACCTCCCCACCCACCCTAGCCTTTACCCTCAGCTATTTCCTATAAACTCATTTACACTTCGTAGTGGGGGAGGCTCCTCAGCTCACTAGGTTAAAGCCCAGTGGTCCAACAGCCCAGGCTTGACCTGCCTGGGGAGGTTAATATGAAAGTATTTAGGGTGCCAATCGGTATATCTCCTCCAGGCAGGGAGATGGGTCAATGAGGAGCAGCTGGAGAAGTTTGGCTTGGTGGTCTCTTGGTGCAGCAGTGGTGATTGCTCAACTGCTGCTTCTCGGAATCTTCCTGGGGTTTGTAAACACAGCTGGTGCTGGGGTGGGACAAGGCACTGGGGTGAGATGGAGGTTGCACAGGTGATTTTGGGCAGCCTGATGGGGAAACTCGGTTCACTTGGAGATGGGGCAGGAAAGGGCTCTTCCCCAAAAGTTCCTCCCAGTGGCACCCTCTAGGGATTGGAGAGGCTTAGAGAACTCAGGGTGAGCGATAAGTGAGGTGAAAGATCTCCAAAAGAACTGAGATTTGTGTCTGTGAGATGTTTTGGGGACTACCTGATAGGGACAGCTTAGGCCATATGGCTAAGTTTACTTTTGGTTCTTACTCATTTCCCTGCTTTTTCAGTGTTATTCTCAAGGTATGTTTTTGTGGGTTGTAACTAGGGTTTCTGACACAATCCCACTCTACACCTCCAGAATAATTGCTTGTCCCGGTGTCAGAGCACTTTTCTTGGCACAAAGCACTGTGATGTTGGACTCCTGATAACTAAGATGGAAAATGTCAAGGAANAAAAAAAAAAAAAAAAACCAAAAAACTGGTCAGTATCATTACAGACTCCATATCTCAGGTAGAGGCTTTAATCCCAGTTTCTGAGGAGAGAAAAAAAATATAGACCCAAGCAGCTACTTGGGTGACAGTAAATGACACACTACCTCATTCTTTGGTATTATATGACCTAGGGCTGTGTCATGCAGCCCTCGCGTTACCAGGTGCAAAAGTTCATCACTTGCTCCGTATGTTGAAAAAATAATCAAAAAACTTAATTAAAGTTGCAAAGTTATGAGCTTTACCAGAACTGTATTTTATTCTGTCTCTTCACTTTGATCTGCTCACTACAGATCCAAGGGGTTCCTTCTCTCATCAGAGCCTTTCACTAGAAGGGAAGTTATTTGCTATTTCTTTATATCTGGTATCCTTGGTGTGAAGCTGTTAGTCTTACTTAAAACCTATCATTCAAATTTTGCTCTGAAGATGGCATGGCTTTTCCTGTAAAGCAAACTCCAAGTTGGTTTTTATACAGTAGTACATATGGGCTTACAAAAAGCTCTGAAATGGGGGGACAACGTTATTGTCCACTCTGTACAGCTGATGTGGTGAGCCTGGGAGATTGGAGGGAAATGTTCAGTTTGAGCCTCTGTTTTCTGCAGGTGACTCCATTTTGTGGCAAGTTGCTGAGGGGACTGACCCCTGCCTTGACAGGCACAGTGCCCTGACCATACATCTCTACCACACCGCCCAGGAATGGGGAGGGGATATCCTCCAATCCATTTGCTTTGCAAAATAACTCGTAATTAATGAAATACAAGAATTCCACTGTGAAAATAGTTTCCACCCAGCATGGAAATTACCTCAGCTCTCAAATATGTTGCCCCTGACAGCCAGGTTATACTATACATCACAACTGGTGCCAGCATTTTGCGGCAGTGTGATTGGACTCAAATCAGTGATCAGGTCACCCATCAAGAGGGATTTCCTCTGGCTGGTCTCATTTACAAGCACTAATTGGGACCTGTCTTGCAATTTTTGATAGTAACATCAATAACTTCACCGAGGTGTTATTACTGTGAAAGACAGAGCATCTGTCATTCAAGAGCCTCTGTAATGAGGACATGTAATGTCTCAAGAAGGCAGGATGACACCACCACACATGTAACTGAGTACCTGAGCTGCTCTTGTGTAGGCACCTATATCCAGAGCTGAGTCTGGCATCCTTAATCCCAATTTCTCACGTAAAACCGGATTGAAAAACAAATAGTTGTGGCAGTAACTGAACGCAGTTGTCTGCTTTCCTACACGTTTAGGAGGGGTGTGGGGGGGGTTGCCGTCCACACGGGCATGAGAATTGCTGTGGGAGGGAGGGTGCATATGAGATTTCTGAGGTCTTTCAACTCTGCTCAGTTGTCTGTTTTCATGAAACTTGCAGGAAATCAACAGTTTTGTGGCTCTGCCAGGTTTGGTTGGAATTGGCCAAAGGGGTAAAAAGTAACACCAGGGAGGAGTGGGGTAGGAATAACATGCACATTCACACACAATGCTCCTATGTGCCCCATTGCATTAGAAAAGTAAGCTAATAACTTTTCCTGTTTTCCATTTTTGACACCAGAAACACTTTTGTCTCCTGCTGGAGATGCCTAGCAACTACTGTTATTTGCTCCTGCAGTGCGGAGGACAAACGCCATTGCAGCAATGAGAGTAAGATGGAGGCACGTTTGGCACCTTCAGCAGCCACCCTTACAGACACAGGTGAGCCCCAGCTCTAGTCCAGCCCTGCTCTCTGCGGGGACTTTGCCTTCATGCAACATGTTCTTCTGAGGCTGATATCGTCCTCTCAGTGATTTAATCCAAAAGTGAGGCAGACTTTGTATTTATTATTCTTTTTTATTTTTGGGACTCCAGCGGATTTGTCTGGTTCAGCTCAGATCTGCAATCAGGGAAAAAATACACTGTTTTTTTATTACCAAGGAAGGAGAGAAACAGGTAGAGGCTTTCTTTTTTTCCCTAGAAGCCAGTTTCCTAAGGAAATGAGGCCTATTGCATTAAGCTGTGTGTGGAGGGGGAAGTCAGACAGTCACGCTATTAGGGAGTGCCGTCTGCTCAATATGGTTCGAAAATATAACATTCCTTACAGACAAATAGGGGTGACCGTGATGTTGAGGAGCCCAAGCCTTTTATAGGCAGTCGAGAAGCCACACAGAGCAATGTTATTGTCAATCATAGGAAGAGCTGCCACTGGATCTCTTCTGTAGTTAGATGTGAGAACTCAGCCATGAGACGCTAATCAATGTGGCGAGGACAGGAGTTAATCTTTCTGTTGTTCCCTGAACTCCTCATTTTCTTCTTCAGTTTCACCATACTGCCCTGGAATGGATAAATTCAGGGAGCTAACTGAAGGATAGGCACTCGAACACTTAAGAGCAATGCACATTTACAATAAATGAATCATATAATAGCTACCCATGCATCCAGGGCCATAATCTCAAATGGCAAAAGCAGAAGACAAGTTAATAATAGTCATTGTTACATGATTAAATTAGGTAGACAGGAATAATTTTTGCAGGGTTCATAATGGTTTTAATGATATTATTTAGTTACCAAGAAGAATATATCTTCTCTATTCATAAGTTCCTGGAAATCGAAGATGTTGAGCTGTAAAATATGTTCTTAAAGACGGAGTTGCGACCTACCTGAAAGTTAGTTATATACTATATTGAATTCCTACAGCTCTTGGATTGTCCTTATTCAGTAAGCAGGAGCAAGACTTGAAGGGGAACAGTGGGCCTGTGCATGACATTTTGGGCAACTTTGGATTTTGAGCTAGGAGCCAGACTCTGTGGAGGGATTTCAGGTTGGGTCAAAGCCCGGAGACCACTTGCATCCACCTTGCTGTCATTGCTCTCGAGGAAGTGGTACCATCATAGCAGGGTTTGATATTAATGCCTGCTGTATGGCTGCACTGTATCCTGGACCCATCCGACAGCTGACCAGCCCCATTTGAGTCTCCCATGACAGTGTGGTTGTGTGGCTCTCAGGATATGCTGCGTGACATTTCGTCTTGGGTGATTTGGTGGCAAGATGGGGTCAAGCCTAGAAGTGAGGGAGGAGCATGATGCACACAAACTGGACTTGCTTTGGACCATGAGAACTGGGATGTGCCAAGTACAATGCAGCATATAAAACATTCTTTCTTGTGAATTGTCAACAGAGACATTTTCCTAGAAAGTATTTTCAGTTTTGTAGTGTGCATTCTCTATGAACCACATAAAACACACAGAAAATTTCCAGCTGTAGTGATGCTGCTCTGTCACAGTGCTGGCATTTGTCAACGTCTTCACACTGCTGGGAATTATTTCAGAGGGCAGTTTGCTGTGGAAATGCAAGATGAAATCAGGGAGGTCTACAACAACAACAAAAAAAGTGGATATTGAAGTGTATCAAAATAGACCTGATAGCTTTTCCCTCATTCTGGTCCCAGTGAGAGCCAGCACCTGAATTCATGGTCAGCTTGAGCTGGACTGCACCAGCAGGCACATGGGCTGCTTGTTGCTCCACCAGTATGAGCCCAGTGGGGTGAGAGCCGAGGAAAAGCAATCGGGAAGGAGAACAGAAAGTCTGGAAGAGCAGTTCACCATGTCTCCCCAGCCCGGGATCAACCCATGCCCCTTTATGGGACAACCAGGTCAACTTTGAGACGTATCTTCACCAATGCTATCAAGAGGCCAAGATGTCATTTGTGCTGAAAGTCTAAGATTGTGCAGGTGAATTTGCCACAGTAGATATATTTAAGTATCTGAATACCCATCCCTGAAAAAAAAACCAGCAGGAGAGAAGCAGAAGCTACAAGGCTAATGACTGGCAAGGAGAACAGGAGGCACGTGCCCTGACTTTGGAGTAAAGAAATAATCTCTCCATGTGGTTTGGAGAAACAGTGAATGACAGAGAAACATTTGTGGCTCCCAAACTCTCCCT
This sequence comes from Himantopus leucocephalus, assembly GCA_003993805.1. Classification (NCBI taxonomy): domain Eukaryota; kingdom Metazoa; phylum Chordata; class Aves; order Charadriiformes; family Recurvirostridae; genus Himantopus; species Himantopus leucocephalus. Next base: position 96,691,135 of record RSEF01000004.1, read on the forward strand.
TTCGTCACCTTTTAGTAAGACTATATTTTGACAACATTTGTCCCAGTTAGCCTGGTCAAGGCTGTAAGTGAAGACACCCGGCTTTCAGCTCTTTATGTAAACTCATACCTTCTCCCAAGAGTAAAACCAACTTGCTTTTGTTATATTAACCCAAATAGACGTTCTCTCACAGAGCAAGGCTGCTGACTGAATGTGTCAGTGTGGACACATGCCAGCCTCATGCCAGCCTTCCCTGGCAATATGAAAGAAGGTTGTATAAGGCTGTATGTAGATTTGTCATCAACTTTTAATTAGGATAACAGTTTTCCTAATTTCATTATTAGATTTAAGCTTATAATTCCAAAGCTGCTTACAATAGGAAAAAAGTCAAAGGGAGGAAGTCGCAGTGAAAATGATCTTGACAACATTTGCAGATGTCTGTTACACGGGAGGGTGTAACCTTCTCCTGGTGTCACCTGCAGAAGCTCGTGAAGCAAAGGATGAGTTCCCATCTGCAGCAGTTTTCAAATTAAGGGTGCCCAGAGACTGATAGTTGATTGTCAATCAAGGTTACAACACAGAGTAAGTTGGGTTTTTTTCTGAATTCAGCCAAAAATTCTGCATATTCTCAATAGCCAAGAGATGTGTTTCTGAGAAAAACAGAAGTAGCTGCGGTCATCAGCTGTTAAGTCCTTGCAGCATAGTCCAAACTGAGCAATTTCAGACGTGTCTCTTTTTGAATGAATACCATTACTTAACTCGTGTATTTTAAGAACTTCCCCTTTTCCCAATGAGGACTAACCTGCAGTTTCACCAGATTATGTACAATTACATTTTAGAGATGACACTGTCATTTACAAGGAGACAACAGTCAATAAGTGCTGGTGTGAACAGCCCCGTGCTAACCCTGCCCCTGAGTTCACTAGGGCTGTTTGGAATGTCAGTACTGGAGAAGGCGCTGAAAAGGTGAAGGCTGTCATCTCAGAGAGGGTTCACAGGGCAGATGTTGCAGGCAAAAATGGGAAAGTTGCCTGAATGTTACAGGCATTTTGTCCCACCATGCTTGCCCTGTGCTGGGATGGATCGGGGACACAGCTGGAGCTGAATTTCCAACCTGAACTCTGCAGCTGCAAGCTCTGCATGCCTGATTCCTCTCTCATGCTGAATAAATGTTATCGTGCATTGGGTTGATTAAGCGTTATTAAAAGAAACCACTTATCCCTAGAAAAAAAAAGAAGCAGAACAAAGAAGAATTTGTCAAGCGTATTTGGACCTACTTGAGAAAAGCTTAAAGAGGCAGCTAGATACCCTTCAGGTGTTGATGACAAAAGCTCTTTTGTGATGTCCCAGAAAGCAGTGACCACAAAAAATGTTACATAAGGTTTAGAAAGCCGGCAGCATTTCTGTTTGATGGTGTATTAATCTTCCTGCAAACAATAATCACATTCTATTTCTTCCCCACTGATTTTCTGTCCATATTAAGGCTCTTACTATGGTCTTCTTATCTTTTCTATTTATTTGTGAAATCTCATATATCAATCTGATAAGTAAATAAAAACAAGTGTTGCCCCAGTGGGTATGAAAGAAAACAGTGAATGTTGCCAGCATGTGCTCTGGTGATCTCCTAGCAGGGTAGCACAGCCTGGTCTAACATCTACTGGCCTCTACAAGGTCTTTTCATAGGCTTTGGTGAGCTTTGGGTGAGGCCTTACCCTTGAGAGAACGAAATCTAACTGCTCAGTGATACGAGGATCACTCAGCTACAGTGGGTCAGTGGAGTGAAAGCATTTTCTTACGGCAAACCCCACAAGTTTGTCTTTGCTTTACACAGTCAAGCGATATGGCAGTAAATGCTGTGCTGCATTTTGGGTTGTGTTTTAAATCCCCATCTGAACAAAGCTGAAGCAAGTAGCCATTGTGACCATGTTCTGATCTTGGGTAAATCTAAAGCTTTCTCACTGGTTTTACTGCAGTTAAATAATTTTCTAGAGTTTCGTGCCCATCAGCCCTTTGAAGGCACAGGATTGAACTTCAGCTTGACATTGTGGCTTTCTGTGCCAGACCTTTTCCTGGCCAATGAACAGGGTTGTTGTGAGGCTCACTTTTGTGCGGATGTGAGAGCATGTTTTGTTGACATAATCAAGTCTTGCCGTCTTTTGCTTGACCTCTACTAGGAGAAAAGAGCTGATTCCCTTACCTCCTAATAACAGGACCTAAGAAGACCAAAGGCAACTTAAGTTGAAGGAAACTACTTTACTTTGCAGCACATACTGTCCCTTCAAATTGGGGCTTCCCTGTCGTTTGTAGGGCACTTGTTGTTTCTGGCATTCAAGAAGAGCCAAAGACAGGTTCAACACCAACCGACAAAAACATCCTCTTGTACCTCCCTGCCCCTTCACAACCTGCTTCATGTCCATCATGAGCTTGGCCACTTTTTGCGCAGGGTGAAGCTCTCCTCTTGAGACAGAGGAGAATAATTTCTGTCATGACTCACATTGTAGTTGGAGGTCACAGTGTCTGATGCAGTTCCCACCCCACTGCCTCTGAAGCACAGCAGGAACCACTCTGTGTCTAGGAAATAATATCTCCTCCCCCTAATTCTGAGGCCATCTCAGATGGAAAATCACAAATGCCATAATGAATAACCACGGGGCTGAGGAAACCTTCCAGCAGAGGCAGGCTCCACTGCTTGTTAATTAGTCCAGTCATTAGGGTGAATTTAACGCTGTTTCTGAAATTCTGTTCCCTGGTAGTCTCGGCTTTGTTTAACTGAGAGCTTAAGAAGACATGCTTCTCCAGCTGAAGAGCTGAGATCAGGCTTCCTTGCAAAGAAGTTTCCTATGTTAAGGCATAAGTGCTAACAATGCTGTTTTGTGCTAATGGCCTTTGCAAAAGCTTTCTCACTTGGGGCAATCCCAGACATAGATACAGGCTGGGCGATGAATGGATTGAGAGCAGCCCTGTGGAGAAGGACTCAGGGGTACTGGTGGATGAAAAACTGAACATGAGCTGGCAATGTCTGCTTGCAGCGCAGAAAGCCAACTGTATCCTGGGCTGCATCAAAAGCAGCATGG